>JAWQEG010000271.1:1210000-1567500 GCA_033782935.1 Petrolisthes cinctipes | reverse complement strand
GTGTAAAGTGTAAGCCATATTGTCCCCTTGACCCTAGCACACCTCCCCATCATTAATTAATGTCATGAAGATAACATACTTTTTCCCTTAACTAATCGGTAAGTACCAGTGTAAAGGAACTATAATTTTTAGTAATCTTTAGTATTTTTTTTGTGGGTGAGTTACTTTAGGAGTCTATCGGATTCTAGCGGAATTTCTATGCCACTACATTTAACTAATTGGTAAGTACCAGTGTAAGAGAACCATAATATACAATAATAATCTTCAGTATTTTTTTTTGTAGGTGGGTTAATTTAGGAGTTCATGAGATTCTAGCGGAATTTCTATGCCACCACACTTAAGGGGGAAATTTTGTGTTGGTAAATCTGGAGCAACTGAATCCTCCAAACTATTCCAAGCAACAGAACACCATTATTTTTGTTCTTCTGGTCCTGTTTCCAGGCTGGCATACTTTGGAGGAATCAAGGCACTCCAATGTAACAAAAAAGAATTACCCCCTTAACTAATTGGTAAGTACCTGTGTAAGAGAACCATAATTTACAATAATAATCTGTAGTATTTTTGTGGGTGGGTTAATTTAGGAGAGTAGCAGATTCTAGCGGAATTTATATGTGAGGGTAGCGGTCTAGCGGAGTAGCATAACACACACCACTAGGTATTGGTAACACTGTATATGTGTTTGCCGGTGTAGCAGTAGGAAGTGGAATGCCACTGGAACGTATCAACTGCGCATGCGTGGGGGTTGAAGGTGCCAGGCGCACGAGTGATGATGATGACGATGATGATGATGATGACTGAGAGTCACCCGCGTTCGGGTGTAGCCTTTGCAACGGCGCTCTCTCACTGTCTTCCTCTGCAGACTCTGCAGGGAGAAAACAAAAAACAGCACCAAAGAATACATGTATACACATCATACTTTCATCCTCTATATCCTATACAACCTGCTCGTCCCTATATACTCATTTTCTCTTCAACCATACCCTTTCCAGAAATTCTTTCACACTCTCTATTATCACTGGGGCCGGATGCACGAAAGACCTTAGCGGAGTGACCGTTAAGGTAACCTTAGGCAGTTTCACTAAGGGGATGGTAAGGTTGCTGCTATGGTTGTATGCTCTATTGACCTTAACATCAACCTTAGTGTTCCCTTAGGTGATCTTAGCAGTCGGCCATGTTTGTTTCGTTCCATTCCCTTCCGACTATGGACCACCAGCTGACATTCTCTGGGCCAATGAGAGGGCAGCTTCATAGACACGTTAGGCAACATAAGCCAATCAGAAGTCAGTTGGGATGACAGCTTATCACAGAAAACAAACAAATGACTCATTTTCATTGCGTGAAGTGGAATGTGAACATTGTGTGAGATTTCTTGAGCATAGAAGTATTTATTTTGGCATTTAATTACTTGATATGGCAGAAGAGCCTCCTACTAAGCTTGCAAGATTGCAAATTATACTGCAGCTGATGAAGAACTCATGATTATGATAACTGAAAGGAAAAAAAGAGAATACATTTGCTGGTGGCTACCATTCGTCCACATCACACCAGAATACACGTTGATTTAGTATGTAGGCTATAGTTTGGAGGATTGAGAAACTTTGAATTTGCCGACTTCATTTAGCTATTACAACCAGAGTATGCAGAGATTTCTGACCACCTTACTTCCTCTCTTACTGTCTACTTTTCTTCTCTATTTATGTGAAGGTTGTAGTTGTGGTAGCAGTGAATGTGGTGGTGATGATTCCCGTTTAGATGATTTTCCAACCTTACCATTCCCTGTGTAATGTTTGTTGTTGTGGTAGGACAATGGTGGTAGTTGTAGTAGACCAATACAGTGTTGGAACATACAAAATAAATAATTATGGTAAGAAAAGAGCATCTATTCAAGGATATAATTTAAAACTAATAACAAATAAACGCATTTTTAACCTATGTGATTTTCCTCTTTTATAGTAGGCCTATAATATAACTTTGTTATTAAAAATTTGCTTATTAGTAAAGATTAGCACAGTAATACAATAATGCCATAATTGATGTGCACAGCGTACCATAATTTTGAGGAAAGTACCATAATTTCGGTATTACTGTACGATAATTTGGGCAGGTCGGCAGCACAACGCTCCACTACTCAACCCTACGGTCGTCTAAAGGGTGCTCTCGACCACCCTTAGCCGTAAGGTTAAAGATGGCCGCCACAATTGCCGCTAAGGTGTTTCGTGCATACCACCATAGTGAGTTAAGGGCAAAAATGGCGGCTAAGGTAACTTAACGGCCGCTAAGGTCTTTCGTGCATCCGCCCCCTGGACTGTACAGCTCTCGTTCACTAAGACCTAGCAGCACTTTAGCTGCCACTGTCGCTTCCACCATCTCACTCCATTTTCTCACTCCTAGTTCACTAATTACCACATTCAGCATGATAGCTCTCTCTCGTTCATACTTATCACATACCATCAACACATGTTCTACTGTCTCATCTTCCCTACTCTCACACATCCCACACACCTTACTACCTTCATTACTCCATCTATAAATTCTGTCATTCACCTCCAGTGACTTCGTTCTTGCCTTAAACATCAGCTCACTTCCCCAGCTACCATCATAGAACAATTCACTCCTTGGTATGTCCTTAGAGGAGTACCAATCTAGCGTGCTCTTCTGACTTATGCCTCTCATCCATTCATCTCTGCCTATTTCTTGTATTCGTCTCTTAATCTCATTCATCCATTTCTCATCACTCCATCTGCCCCTTTCATCTAGCACTGGGTACTGCATTCCACACTTTTCCATTCTCTTATCACACATCCTTCTCCACTTGGTGTACCGTCCTGTCCATTTATACACTCTTCGAGCCCATCTGTCTTCATTCATTCCCTCTAGTCTAACCTTATATCTCAACACTCCTTTGGCTATCCTCTCCTCAAACGTACTCCATCCAGCGTCACCTCTTATTGCTTCCACACCTACATACTTGTTTGCACCTAATGCTGTTCTTCCTATCCTATTCTGTACTACTTCCAGTCTGTTCAAGTCATTCACTGTCCATGTCATAGTCTCCAGTCCATACATGAGTCCAGGTACAGCCATACCTTTCCATACACCACGCACTACCTCATACTTATTGGCTCTACACCTTGCCACACTTCCTAGTCTTCCTACCCACTGGTTTGCTCTTGATAACCTATCAGTCTTTGTCCTATCACACCCTTTCTCATCCACAATTATTCCTAAGTATCTATACTCTTGTGTCCTTTCAATCACATTTTCACCCAGTCTCCACGTTCTACCTATATCCCGGTCATCCCCATTCACTACCAATACTTTGCTCTTATCACTCCCAAACTTGACATTAAAATCATTCCCATACTCTGTAACTACATCAAGTATTCTTTGCAGTGTCTCACCTGTCTCACTCAGAATCACCACATCATCTGCATACAACAAAATACTCAGTGCATACTCCCCTACCTGAATCCCTAAACCTTCCTTCCTTAATCGTGCAGCTAGTTCCTCTGTGTACAGACCAAACAACAATGGTGAAAGTACGCATCCTTGCCTCACACCTCTCTTACTCTCCACCCACCCTGTCTCTAAATCGCCCATACTGTACACTGCCCTGGTTTCCTTATACATACTCATTATAATATTCATTACCTTGCTACTAACTCCCACTCTCTCCAAGACCTTGCCTAGCTTATACCTGTTAACTCTGTCATACGCCTTCTCAATGTCTAGAAATGCTAAGTAAACTTTCCTGTTATCTTTCACCATTTTTTCAATAATTTCTCTCACTACGAACATATTATCCTCCCCTCTCCTATCTGTCCTAAAACCATTCTGTTCCTCTCCCATCACTTTGTACCTCTCCACATTCTCTTTCAACCTTTCATTCAGGATCCCACAAAACACCTTTGATACTGTATCTGTTAGAGCTATAGGCCTATAGTCCCTAAGCTCCCTCTTACTCTTGTGTCCTCCCTTATGCAACACAGTCACTCTACTCTCATTCCACTTACTTGGCACTTTTTCCTCTACCCAGATTGCTCTGAATAGAGAGTAAAGGCCTTCTAATACTCCTTCCCCTCCCTCCTTGTAGAACTCATACGGAACCCCATCCCTGCCTGCTGCTTTACCTGCTTTCAGTTTCCCTACATACTTCCTAATCTCAGCTCTACTTATTTCATCATTCATATCCTCCTCTATTCTTGTTTCCAATTCAAACCTCACATCTTTCCTGTCTTCTGCCTCATTCACACCACCTATTTCCTCCCAGAATTCCTTTATAGCATTCACCTTGTCCCTTGTGTCCCTCACTATGTTTCCTCCAACCACTAATTCATCCACTCTGATTCTCTCCTTCTGCTTCTCACCCCTTAAGAAGTCATACCACTCTTTACCACCTTCCTCTCCCTTGGCACGCAAACTCTCTACCACTTTCTTGTCATCCACAACTCTGGCTTTCCCGATCAGTTTTTTTACCTCCTTCTGTCTACGTTCATACTCCTTCCATGCCTCCTCATATGCTATTCTATCTTCCTCACTATTGCCTACATTTTTCCTTAGTCTTCTACACTTCTTATTACTCTCCTTCCTCTTCTTCCTCGCATTCTCAATATCTTCATTCCACCAGCTCTTCATCAATCTTCTTTTTTTGCTATTCCTCACCCTTCCTATCCTTCTCTCACCCACCTCTGTCACTTTCCTAATCAGGGAATCATTCAGTTCATCCACTCCTCCATCCATAGTCCATTCCATGCTCCTCAAATCACACTTATACAAGTACCATCTTGCTTCTCGTATTCTCCATTTCTGCCCTCCTTTTACTACATTCTTAGCTACCTTTCTCACACAGTCATATTCTAATACTATCATGTTATGGTCACTCATCAAATCTATCCTCCTCTCCTCATCAACCCACATATACTGTACCCTCCTCCTGGCCATTTCATTCACTAGCACATAATCAATCACAGATTCACTCCCTAACCTGGACCATGTCGCACGTCCCTCACCTATTGTCACATTTAAGTTCTCTAGACCATACTCTTCCGTGAAATTCAGTAAAAGTTCCCCATTTCCATTCACTTCCTCTCCTAAAATTCCTATATGTCCATTCATATCGCCCATGACAATAGTCTCTCTTTGTCTATTTTCCGCAATCAACCTACCTATTATCATGTATTTTCTTTCATTATCTCGTCTCGCTCCTGGACCCTCTACAGTCATATAGCACACAATCAACAGGATCCTTTCATACTTCCCTTCCATCTTTACATTAAGGTACACAGCCATGATGTCCTCACTCATTTCACATTCACCTGTTTTCACTTCCTCTATGTCCACGTCTATGTCATGTCTAACTAATAATCCAACACCTCCACCCTTCTTCTTCCATTTACTCCGTCCCTGTCCAATCATACTGTACATATCACTGCTCATCTTCACTCTCTCACGTAACTGTGTCTCTGTCACACCTACTATATCCAGATTCCATTCAGACAATTCATCGCTCATATCTTCCAATTTTCCAACACCCCATCCACGCACATTCACGCACCCTATTCGTATTCTATTCATTCCTTCTTTCACACGGTGTCGTCAGTTCTCCACTCTAGCTTTCTGTCTGTCTGCTGACTTCCTAACTCTCTGTAGCACCTCAGATGCCCTGATCCACTCCAGCAACCTTCTGCCCAGTCTCCTGTTTCCCTCCATTCCTAGGTGGACTCTGTCTCTCCCAAATTCGTCCCCAGTGAGTTCAGGGTCCATGTTAATGAAGCTGACACCGACGTCATCATCCTTCATCATCTCTACTTTCATTTCATTTATTTCCTTCTGTACCTGTCTGTTTACTTCCTTCCTTCTCTGCTCATACCACATGTCTTCACGTGGCCTCCTCATCACCCCTACGACTGCCACTCTCACATTCTTCTTGTTCTTTTTCATTTCCTTCACCCCCTCTACTATCTCATTCACTGTGTCGTGAATCCTACCCTTCTCCAGACCGTTACCACCTCCCTGTATCACAATTACTCCCTCATCTATTGCCTCTGCCTGTTCCTTGGCTATTTCTATTACTCTGGCCATGTCCCTTCCCGGTAGGCTTATGCTGGCACTACCCTCTCCCTCTAAACCGATGAAACTCTTAATGTTCTTTGTCATACTGTCCCCTACTATCACTCTAAAGGACATCCTCCTCTCAACACTCTTCTTTCCTTCCATAGCTTTCCTCTCCTGTGGTACTATGGTACGAGTGTCTTCCTTCAACACTACTACATCATTGTCTCCCTCATCTGTCATGTCCTGTTCATTTTTTCCCTATAATAAAACGTCATTCCCCCCCGGTGAGATGTTCTTTGCTTTGCTTCTACTAGACAGCACGCCCCTCACCGTGTCTATGTCCTCTCTCATCCTTCCTACCTCATCTCTCATACTCATTAGTTCCTTTTTTAGATCACTGACTTCCAACGTGAGGGCAACATTTTTACTCTTCATCTTACATATCTGGCATTCCCATTCACCCTCATTTTTAAATCTATTTTTATACCCACATCGTTCACACGCCATGTAAATACTCTGTGCCTCTACTGTCGCCATTTCTGCCACTCCTCACTCTCACAGAAACGGATGCAAAAGTCTAGACAATATAATAAATATGGTAGACAAATATAATAAATATAGTGCAAATACAGTGCTGAGAAGGGGGCACTAAAAGGCAGGGTTAGTTGAGGTGAGGTGGGAGCAGGTGAGGTGAGTGCAAGATTAGAGGCTTAGTCGGGTCAGATCAGGTCTGTAGGGATAAAGGGGAATGGGCAAAGGAGGAAAGGACGGTTAAAGTAAGGTGTGGGTGTTGTTTGGAGGTTAGTGGGTGGGGAGAAGTAGTACTAGCGAATACAGAGAGAAATTAAAATGGAGTTTAGGCAAAAATACTTATGTGAGATGGGATGAGTACACACGGCACTGAACGGTGCAACCAGAAGCACACAAACACATAGAAATATTACGCCCTCACAAAATGCACTCAAATCACCTAGCACTGTGCAACCCAAGGCTCACGGAACTATTTGCACACGTGAATACCACACAGAATTACATTAGCGCATGTATAACAAAATGCACTCACATCACTTAGCACTGTGCAACCCAAGGCTCACGGAGCTATTTGCAAATAGCGATGGCAAGAGAGCAGCGTTGCCAATTTAGCAAACATTTACACTTCTTTGAAGAAGAAAACGACAGAATAATTGGAAAAGCTTTGTTTGAGCTAGACAGCCAAGAAGAGACAGAAAATATAAAGAAATATTGTATGATATGTGGATAATGAGAGAAAACAAAGAAGAAAATTAGAATCAGGAGAAATTTCTAACCAACACAGAGAAGAAAGAGGACGACAGGGGGGCCGTTGAAAAGGTTATCTCCCAAAACCAAAAGCATTACAGTGATTGTTACACTGATACACTCGCGCACAGTTTTACACTCGAGTTCCTGTTGCTCCGATTTTATGCACTTTTGTTGCTCGTTCTCTAACAGTGAGTGAAGTAACTACTACTACTTGATCATCATGGCTTTGACGTAAGTAAACTATTTATTTTCATATATTAACTCTATGGTATGAGTAATCCGTTATGTGTTTTATGAGATAACTAACTTGAGCACCGCATGGTAGGCAGATACATTGAAAGATTCCAAGTTGGGAAAGTTTTAATAATATAAGATTCTATAATAATCCGGTGTGGTGGCTTGTTACTTTATACCTGTAAGTTAAAAGTCATGTTAAGCAGCAAATATTGCTTTAGTGTAATAAGTGTCTTAATGATAAATTTAGCTACGAGCGGTTAGCGCAGTAGGAAGCTTATAGAACCTCATGAATATGCTTGCCTATAGTGATACCGTTATAATTATAAACCTTAAACTGGGAAGCTTCTACTATGTATTGCATAAACATGGAAAGCTGTAAAATGTGAATAGGTGATCACACTAAGCAGATTTGGAAATCATTTATCTGTTATATACTGTTTAAGATATTGTACTGTATTATTAGACAAAGAAGTTATATTTATATATATATGTGGCAGTTTTGAGATTCTTTTTTTGCAACATTACTCCTGACTATTCTCTCTCATTTTTTCAGCAACCAGTTCTTTAGAAAGTTACATATACAGTACATAGCCTCTAACCTAAATCCTTAATTTCTACCTGGGATATTTATGATGTACCTATGGCAGCTGATAAATACTGTATATGTCTGAATGTTGTGAACTATTTATTTAACAGATCAAACAACTCTGTGGAAGAATATATCCTGGCCTGCAGGAAGAGGTTTGCTGAAGATGATGTGTTACATGAGAGGGTGATATTTTACCAGCAGACAAAACAACATGTTGATGGAATCACGAATGCCGAGAGGAAGCGTATTTGGAGGCGTTCATCATCATTTGAATGGAATGAAGCAGGCAAGTTATTTTATAATCTATTATACATTAGGTACCTGAGCTAATATTGCGATTATCTGCACCGACGAACTACTAGTTAGGTTAGGTAGGATTCGGTTTCCCTTATCAATACTCAGTGGAATTATTTTAATATTACTGTATTGAGTTTCCCGCCCAATTGGACTACTTATTGTACATTTTTCCTACGATTTCCCAAGTGTGGACAAAATTAGCCTAAAACTTGGAAGTATCCCTGTATCTGGCAACAATGTATGCAGAGTCGGGAAGCCGCTAGGAAAGCCGCACTCCTGTTTCAATGTAAAAAATATAAAAGTAAATACATACAAATAATAATCATTCGTTTTACATATTTCCACAAAATAAAACAGTCTACAAAATAAAAAAGGAAAAGAAACTGGCAATATTGGTTCCCAGAAAGTGTGAAAATCGAGGACGCAGATAATCGCAAGATTTACCGGTACCTGTTTTGGGAGCAACCTATCAGCAGTTTTTTTTATGAAATTGACAAACCTCTAAGGTTAAACCCAATCAGTGTTTGTACTGTTGTTTTATTCTCTTATTTTTTATTTATTTATATATTTATTTACTTTAGGTATGGTAATTAAATATCTACTTATCACATGGACAGCCAAATTTTATATTATTTTGTAGGAGCTGCCCTCTCTGACATCTCTAGATTGTAGTGTTGAAACTAGACAGTCAAGTAATGTACCGTATAGAGAAATTACTCTCCCATCTCCTCGTTTTTTTGTCTCACCCTCGTGGGTGGTATATACAGTAGGTATGGTACACAGATAATGGACTTTTTCACCCAGATGGATAATTGAGATAAATTGAAATAAGTTTATACCTACGGAAACATAACTCTTAATGTTTATGAGAAAATTAAATGATAGAAGCTTCTTTAATTCTGTAATGTATTAAATCCTGCTTCTTAGTGGTAGGGAACTGCATTTATTAAATTGGTACCGTATGTTTATAAAAAGTAAAAGTACTGGGTTCACTATATTGTATATTTTAATATCATTACCCACTATTTTGGACCATTCTAAGACATTTTTCATCTATGGGGATTCTCTCGGAGATGCCCCGTTTTACAAACATAATTTAGAAATTAATCTGACCTAAACTAACTTAACCTAGACCACAGTAGACTACCCGGACCTAACCTGGGCAAACTACCGGGATATAACCTGTGTAAACTATCATAAAGTGACCGGGGCAAATTCCCGAGACCTAGTCGAATGTGGTAACACTGCGCGGCCCTAGCCAAGAACACAGTCCTTCTATAATAATACCAAAGAACATTATGAGAATCTTGTATGTGTACTTAGTGTGATATGTATTTTACGTGGAATTTCTTAACTTACATATGTTTTACTTTCATTATTATACTTTCAGACACGACGCTTTATTTCATACAAGCTGCAGCAAGTAGAAGGAAGGTACTGAGGAATTTTAACGACCTGCCCATAATCTTCAATTTGTACCATAGCAGTCCTGTTGGAGGGCACAGTGGCTGGAATGCTATATATGAGAAAATCTCCTAGGTGTACTATTGGAGGAACATGACACAGGACATCCAGCATTATGTATGTGGTTATACACATGTACGTGTGTGTGATTCTTGTGTAGACCATAACATGACACAAATACATTGATAGGTGTATATGTATTGAGTGGGATTCTAGTAAAGTGTTCATTCAATATTGAATGCATTACTCTCTAATTCCAATGCTGTATTGCTCTCCAGTAATTTTAACATTTTTTCCAGATTTCTACTTGCAGTCAGTGCCAGAAGTATACACCACTGAAGATACAGGCCCCAGAAATGTGTCCTATTAATGTCAAGGAACCCTTAGAGTTACTTGGTGTAGACCTGATTGGTGAGTAATATATTAACATTGTTTCATCTTTGTTGGTTCAGGAGCTTCTTTGCTGTAGGTCATAATTACCCAGTTATGTATTCTTAATCAAACAATTACTGAGTTTTCATGCAACTTGCAACTGCCTATATTGACTTGTAGTTCAGCTTTACTTCCCATGGCTTGGTTCTGTGGTGCTTGGGTGCATGCTCTGTCTTGCATATATGCATTTGTGAATGAGACAAAAATACTAGAATAGGGTGATTTTGTGTGCTTGTATGTACTGTATATTATTTTGCTCGTATTGTGCTCTTTCTTGCAAAGGGTTTGAGATAGATAAGCATGAAAAAATCCAAACTTCTGTGCATGTTAATTAAAAAAAAACTTTCTCCAGAATGTGCCTGCAAAATCTATGCTTTATGCTTTGCTAGTTCTTGATGCTTTGCTGGTTCTTGATGCTTTGTCTTGATGTGTATTGTACTTGCTTTTGAGCATTTAATATGATCTAGGTCCACTGCCTGTTAGTGATGAAGGGTTCAGGTATGCATGCACGTTTGTGGACTTCTACACCAAGTTTGTGGATTTCTTCCCTCTAAGAGATAAGAGTGCTTTTGGGGTGTCAAAGTGCATACGGTCCTTTATTCACAGGTAAATTTTTGAAAATTAAATTTTATTATTTCCTGTTGTAGATAATTGGTATGAAATTATAGAGACTTGGGTACTCGTAATCTGTATATATTGCAGTATGAGAGTTAGAGGTGTGTCTATATATCTACAGTATGTGTTTAACCATTTGTATTTTTCTTTAGGTGGGGCAAACCTGGGAGGATACTGTCAGACCAGGGACGTGAGTTTTGTGCATCGGTAAGCTGTGCTGCTGTTGTATCTTTTACTTGTTTAGTAGTGACATTTAGAAAAAGGAAATGTGTATCATAACATTACTGAAGGAGTTTTGTTTCTATGTATTTGGGTAGGTTTATAATTTTGCTAGCTCAATTACTAGAAGAGCCAATATGATGCTAAAAAATTGTGATGCAGCAAGCCATCTTTGTTATATCCCCCTCAAATGGGAGGTAACTAAAATAAGACACTAGTCAT
This sequence comes from Petrolisthes cinctipes, assembly GCA_033782935.1. NCBI lineage: Eukaryota > Metazoa > Arthropoda > Malacostraca > Decapoda > Porcellanidae > Petrolisthes > Petrolisthes cinctipes. The sequence continues at coordinate 1,556,090 of JAWQEG010000271.1, read as the reverse complement.
GGTGGAGAATTATATTATCACTGTGTCTACTTCTTTGATTGATGAACTAACTTTTTGTTTAATATTTCAGGTTAAGTTAATGATGAACTTTGCAAGGCCTACGGGATCCGCAGACGAACGGATTGGCGGAAAGGACCAACAGGACACTGAAGACCAGGCTTGCTAAACTGTGCAACACCAAGATGAGTGACTGGCCAGACTACCTCAAGGAAGTTGCCTACAGCATGCGCACTCAAAAACAGAAGAGCACAGGCTTCACAACATACCATTTGATGTTTGGTCGTCAGCATAGACCAATCGATCAGGTAACCTGCTTTCTCATTTGTATCAGTTATAGATTCTGATAAATAAGGCTTAACAATCTTGGCTTTGTGTTTCTGCAAGTAGCAGTATTTAATATGAGGCGTAAGCCAGTACAGTAATGTAATAGTCTATTTCATATCGTCTAAGCAAAGACTAACAGGATGTGTCTTGTATTGTTAAATGTTGAGATAAATATTTAACTTATACCTTCATTAACAAACTTTCAGAGTTTTGGGATGCGAACAACACTCTTATAATATGTTATAAGTCCAAATCATGCCAATATACATTGATGATATACAAGAAAGAACATACATACCAACAAAATATTGCCATATTTCCAAATAAAATCCCAAAATCCCACTGCTCAAAGCCAATGAAATAGACTTAGTGCTTTATATGTAGGCTTTGTGTTAATCGCCTTGTAATCGGTGCTTGATTTTCAGGATGATATGGAGCTTGAGGTGGAGGAAGAAGGCCTAAGCCCTGCAGATGAAAGCACTGACACCAGCTGTGTAAGTAGAGTACTGCTACATTCATTTTGAGAGTCCTTCAAGCCTTAAAAGAACAAATTATCCTTTTGCTATTTAATGAGCATATGGATATTTCTACTTCATTTTTTCTATTTCATTTTTATATTTCAGTCTCTTGAAGGTTTGGTTAGTCTGCCCACTGCTAAAGAGGTTTCATTGTTTGTGCAGCATCAAGACCAGAAGCATCAAGAAGTACACATCAAGGTATTAAATCATTACCTGTTTTCCCATGAAACATATTGTCTGTAACATTTTTAATCAAAATGTTATATTTTCCTCGTTTTATATTTTCTCTTTGTAGCGTGAAGAGAAAGTTAATGCTGTACAAGAAAAACAGACGGCTGATTATAACCGAAGAAAGAAGGGAAGCAAGATATATGACCTTAGTGTTGGGATGCATGTTCTCCAAAGTAATCTTCGGAACGAGTCACGGAAGGGTGGGAAGATGGAACCGAAGTGGACTGGTCCATACAAGTAAGTGTTCATCCAGGAAATGACTTCTAATTTTAGGTGATTCATAAGATTTTGTCAGTTTGGTGTAATGGTTTGATTGGCTGTACGTTGTACCTATTGACGTGGGTTTGAGCCCTCGTCGGAACATATTTGAAAAACGTTTAATTTTTTTACCACATTCATGTTGTCTCATTTTCATTCTCAGAATCCTGGACATAGACTGTAATCAGCGAGTGGCCTTAGAGACTGTGAAGAATGGCAAAAAACTCAACAGACGTGTTTCCTACAACCAGCTACGTCCGTATCTCCACAGTCAGCTGCATGATGCAAGGTTTGTATGCCTTGGCATAAAGTAGTGGTTTAGTAGTTAAGGTCAGGTTCTGTATAATACTACACCTGAAAACCTCACTTTTGATAATTCCTTAAACTCTCCTCCATTCATCCTCTCCACAAACTATTTCAGTGTGCTCTTTTTCACTCATTATACACTTCATTCCATCGGGTTCTATCATGTTACTTGTCTCCTATACACACTGATTGCTCACCATCACACTTTGTCACCACATGGACCTCTCAGATAACAAAATTTTGTCTTCAGGTCGGCTGCTGGATTGGAACACCAGGTTGTATCAACTGATACAGAAAATCTGGTGACAGTTCAGCAGCGTGACGTCCACTTAGCCCCTGGCCATGGAGATCCATGTGTAGCAGCGAGGGAAATCTCCATTGAAGGAAAGTGGTTGAATGATACACATATAGATCATGCACAGTGTTTGCTTGGGAACAGTTTTCCTACCATCTCTGGTTTCCAGTCGACTGTTGTATTTGAAAGTAAAGACTGTGTACATGTTAAAACTCCTAAAGCTAAATTTGTTCAGATTTTGAATGTACACGGTAACCACTGGCTTACAGTGAGTAACGTTCAGTGTAATAGTAAAATGATTAAAATTTATGACAGCTTGAAAAGCTGTCGGCTGGAAACCTCTGATAAGTTCAATTGCCAGGTGGCTGCCTTGATGGACTGTCAAAGCACCTCAATTAGAGTAGAGTTAGCAAGTATTAAACAGCAAAGAGGATCTTCAGATTGTGGTTTGTTTGCCATTGCCTGTGCTACAAGTCTTTGTTTTGGCCTGTCACCTGAGACACAAAATTTTATTCAAGATGAGATGAGGAGCCACCTTGGAAAATGTTTTTTGGAAGGAATAATGAGCCCATTTCCTGTTAGTCAATCCAACTAAACCCCTGCAAATAACAACTTTTATGATATTCTTTTATGTTGTAAATGTAGAATGCCAAAGTTTTCAGAAAATAGTTTAATTCAATGTTTGTTCTGTAACCGGCTGTTTCATTTAAACTGTGATAAGACTCCCTGTGACCTCTTTATTTGTAGTGACTGTACACAAGAAGTAGAGTTCCTTTAAATGCACAGTACTGTGCATTATATACTCCGTTTATTTTTACTTGTCCAGCCGCTCGACCGAGTCCATGGTGAGCCTAGCCCGAGATATGAATGGAGTTCTGGGATTGGCTGCCGTGACTCTCGCTTTACCTGTCCTTCTCTGTAAGCATTGACTCTACACTTGCAACACAACACCACACATCTCTATTAATTTCCGTATAACTTGACTATTATATTGTTTATGTATATTTTTTTTATAGAATTACCCTCTGCATTAAATTTTGAACTTAAACATGTTTTCCAGAATATAATACAGCCCAAAGAAAAATTCTTATTGCGAGTTTAACCCAAAATGCGGCTTGAAAATATTTATACCACTTATTACATTGAAATGTTTTTTGCTGCATCAATAAGATTCATATGAACATATAACATTCATTCTTATCCACAATTTTCTCGTGAAAATGACAATGGCGTCAGATTTGAGATAAATATAAATATAAGAGAAATACAAGACGTTTAATGCGAAGGTGTCATTCCTGATTTCAACAAGGTTTATATAAAATTATTTTATTTCTTTTATTTGTGACTATAAGTTTCCTACAAACAGAATATGTTATACATTATTAGATACAGACAGTTTGGTTTGTCATGCATGTCATATGGAAGGAAAATATTGTATATATGTAATTAGAGAAAAAGAAAAAATTGGACAAGTGGCAATTTGTGCACTTGTAACTGCCTGTGGGAGCGAAGGAGAGTACATATTGTACGAACCTTCGTAGTTCGTACTTCACTCAGTGACAAGCTGGCTGTGGCGTGGAGTAGGCTTATTGCTCCGTTAGCAGTCTCTCTCTTTATTCTCTAATTACATATAGATAATACTTTCCTTCGTATGTCATGCATGGTAAGCCTCACTTTATCTAATAACATGTAACATAATATGTTTGTAGGAATCCTATAGTGGCAAATAAAAGAAATATTTTTGTTTTATATATAAATCTTTTTTGAGATCGGGAATAACATCTTCCCATTAAATGTATCGTATCTCTCTTATATCTATATTTATCTAAAACCTGATGTCACTGTCATGTTCACCAAAAAAATTTGGATGAGAATGAATGTTATATTTATACATAAATCTTATGGATGCAAAAAAAAAATGTAAAAAGTTCTATAAACATTTGCAAGTAGTGTTATGACTTAAACTCGCGATAATATTTTTTATTTGGACTGTATTATGTTTTGGAAAACGTGTTTAAGTTCCAAATTTAATGCTGAGTTTAATGGTGTAAGACAAATATTTATAACCTAAATAATAGCCGAGCTACACATAAATTATTAGAGGTATGTCGTCTTGCAAATGCAAGTTAGTGCCTGGATGTTTGGAGAGGTGGCAAGGAAGGCCAGTGTGACGGCAGTCAATCACAGAGCTCCATTCATATCTCGGGCTAGGCTCACCATGGACTCGGTCGAGCGGCTGGACAAGTAAAAATAAATGGAGTATAGTTTTCTATCAGCCCTTTCATCTGAGGCCAGTTTGGAAGAATACTGCTAACATTATATTTACATCTTTAAGGGCAGCTGAGAGAGACGAGATCTGGGAATCTTCTCATCTGTGTTCTCATATGATGAGACAAGACACCAAGTGAAAGATGGAAGAGTGATCAACTCTCGTAGGTTGCCTTGTTTTGGTAAAATCTTATATCACTAAGTATTGTCAGGTTTCTGAAAAGTACTTGAAAAAAAGCACTGTATTGCCAAGCCTTTGACATTATTTGTAAAAAAAAAATACATTTGATTTCTAAACATCAATAGTTTTAGGGCAAAAATAATAAACTACTATCCGTTTCAGCGCCGGACAGACGGTGTTTTTCGCAAATATCTCCTAAACGAATCGTTGTATCAAGATAATATTTCAACACACTATCTTTAACATCCGGGCGTAATTTATGGCTGACATACCATATTCCTATATGTTTTATGCGAGGAGTTTACTCGTGAAAAATAGCACAAAGCTGGCCAGTCATATCGACGCATTCGAAGGAAAGTGTGGCCCCCCCAACACCCTCCCAAACCATTCCTAACCCCAACTACATCCCCCCCTTTTCACCCCTCCCTCCTCCTCTTCTCCCCCTAGCTCCTCGCCTCCCTCATCACTCGTGTCCCTCCCTATTTCTTCCATCACTGTATTATATATTAGAATGTTATGTAGATGTATATGTATAGATATGATTATTAACTAAGAGTATGGTGCAGTACAATTCTATAGAGGCAAGACGTATTTCACTTTGATAATTACTGTACAACAGCATGTTTACATACATGTAGTATGTAGAAGGTCCATGTTTGTAGTCCTTATGGTCAACCATGCAAGTGAACACGATGTAATGGCATTACCTGTGGTCTGGACCTTCTAGGAAAAGTTATTAGATTTTGTGTACCTATTCATTATAAAATGTCAACTTGGTCCAGTTAATATAATGTTATTTTGTTGACTTGTCCCTTTTATATTTATATTATCACCAAATTATATATATATATATATATATATATATATATATATATATATATATATATATATATATATATATATATATATATATATAATAGTGTAGGATTTAATGATGCAAACATGATAAAACAAAATTTATTCACAATCACTGTCAAGGAAAACGTCATCGTCTTCATCATCACTGGCTTTCACGTTTGTACAATGTGGCAAGACGAAGAACAAACGCTGTCCTGCATCCACGGGGGCAAATGGACAACATTGTTGCTAATAGGTGCGCCTCGGCAGTCAATGATTTCTACCCTGTCACTACTTGAGTCATAGCCTCGGACTCGGGGGTACCTCATACCTCAGAGAGAGGGGGAGGGGATACAGGAGACTGAATATTCAATTAAGGCATAAATTGGTTATTTAAAAAGGTAAAGAACACATGAAGCAACCATGAACGATTATATTTGGTTGCCCAAAACCAAAATTAATAATTTTTCTGGTGGCCTTAGACACGTGGGTTATTATCCGGCTATACGGCCATTAACAACGGCATTAGCTATTGCTTTAATGGTCATTTGACCCACTCTGGTTTTCATGTCCACACACAACGGTAACTGTATTAAACAATATTACTAATGAACGATACGTATATACATACTGTCATAAAAAAAATAAAAAATGGAAGGTGGATGGTGAAGAGTGAAACGGGGAGGGGGATAATGTGATATTGGGGTAGGGAAGGAAGGAATGGTGTGGGGGGATTTCGGGGTGTTGGTAGAGGGGTTACACGAGTACCCCACACTCGTCCGATTCTCTATAACGCCTTAGATATGATGACTGGATTAGGCTTAATATCACTCAGTAAACTCCTAACATAACACATATAGTAATATGGTATGTCAGCCATAAATTACGCCCGGGTGTTATAGACAGTGTGCTGAAATATTATATTGATACAACGATTCGTTTAAGAGATATTTACGAAAAACACCGTCTGTCCGGCGCTGAAACGTATAGTAGGGGTTCTTAACCTGAAGTTCATGAGGATTAGATATTAATTAGTTAACATATGTATCCACTATACAACCAATAGGCTGTATAAGTGATGAAGACCTCAGTGACTCTAATACGTTTAAGAACCAGTGCTATAAATGTTGAAGTACCTCGGTGATGAATTTTAAGACCAATTCATTTTGTTTGTTACAGATCCACTGCTGTGGACCACCACGTCGCCGTCGTGCAGTGGCCAAAGTACCCTGACAGAGTGAGTTGTGGTGGTGGTGGAAGGCAGTGGATAGTTAGGATGTATACACATCATCTGTACCACCACCTTACACCACCACACAAAATGGTAGGGGAAAAACAAAGCGTGGTCCAAAACAGATGGCTAAACTAGGACATTGGTCCTACTCCTAGCTGCACACCTCCTTTAGAAGAGTCTCCAATTACCTCTTATAGTCCCCCCAGCGGTGGCAGAGCTCATAAAGCTCTGTGTGCTTACTGTCTTAGCACAGCGGTTCAAATCCGTCTGGAGACGCATACTGGTGTGGTTATATCCAGATTCTGTGGTGTGTAGGATTTGTTATATATGTATAGGCCTATTACTGTACTTAATACAAAATACATAATTAATTTGTTTGAAACATAATTAAGAATTTAGCTTACCATCTAGCGCATTGACAACATTGTGCTTCAGTTTGGCCATATAATTGATTTTTAATAATGTTAAACTTAGGTACATTTGCCTTGCTTCTACATTGTCACACTTGACTTTGACGGATATTTGTTGTTAATCTAACAAATATATCAACCATCGAGATGGAATGCCATATTTAATATTTGATAAAAATGTTTACAGTAATACTAGTTATTATAATGTTGATTTATTTTGTCCATATTTTCTAAAATAATTTTATTTATTTCACCCACAATTATATACTATACCAGCTGTTATAAAAATATGTCTTTTGAGTTATGTACAATATTAACAGTTTATTATAGGAAATAAAGTTTTTTATACTGTACTTGATGTTTTGAAAGACCCTACCTTATTGTATTTATACTGTAGGTGATATTTTGTCACTAATATAGTTTTATAATAATGCTATCTCTGTCTGAACTCTACAAATTCCCTACATTCTCTGTCACACTACTTAAGAGTTTTCTGTTTGAAACTAATTTATTGCCCAGCATTTAACTTCATACGGCTCAGATATATCCCCTATCACCCATAGATTTCATACACTGCTGGAGTGACATAAGACCCATTAGGGCCTGTTGATGCTAATCTTGATACTGTATACAAGAAAGAGTATAATATTATGTAATGTCATCATGAGCCAAGTTTGCCCAATAATTCAGCTAGCTACTTAGTGTATTCATTTACTTGTGGCAAAAGAACATTGGCCTAAATAGTCAAGGTTGATCAATTTAAAAATATTACAGTACTGGTTATTTGTACATAATTATAGTACAGGCACAATCATCTCATCCTTAAGAATTGAAATATTGTCAATCTCTACTTCTAGTCAAAGTTTAGGGAAAATTAAAATATGCCTCATTATAGGGTGATACTGGAGAGAACCTCTTGTTTCTTCACTTCTTCAATGAGTCATGCTTCTTCAACAGAGGTGAAATGAGATTCCCTATACAGTTGGTGTAAGGGTGAGGTGACCCCACTTCACACTTGCATTTTTCACTGGAGGGAAGAAAATTATGATGCAGGGAAGAATATTATGATTGCATAACCAGTCATACTGAGGCTATATTTCTGCACAAACAGCATACACACTATGATGAAAGTGTTCTAGCTGTGGAGATGTGCTTAACTATAATAGTATCTTATTTAAGGACTTAGATTTCGATTTGGAAGGTAAAGACAGTGATAGAAGAGAAAGCTCTTCGCTTCATAGGTGGCTATATACTAAAAAAAAATTGCAGGAACATATCCATATTTAGGAAATAAGGCCATCAATTGTGCCACTGTTTGCTTAATTAATTAAGTAAATCATGGACTGAAAGGATTAATAGAGGTAAGCTATGCACTATCTCCCTTCAGATAAATTTGTTCTCGGTTAAAATGAGATAAATGTTTAAAGCAGTTCATGGTGAAAGCCTTGAAGGCTCACTTAATTGCTTCTCTAATAGAACGTGTGGGAATTGATTTACCCAAAGATGTAGTGTTCTGATGTATAATATCTGTGTACTTGAGAATGAAATTAAACATTAAACAAAATCATTGACAAAGAGAAGGAAGAAAAATAGTTATGTCATTTTGTAAATTATACCGTAATTTAATATAGTGTATGCACTGTATATACAACAAAGTTTGTATTGATACATTTTATTAGAACATGAGAGGGTTAAGATATGTAAGCTTGCCTAGAATATCGGTAACATATATTAAGTCATATACAGCGATGATGTGATGGAGGGAGACATATATATTTTATTGAGCTTGGTATGTTACAAGTACGAATGATAATTGAATGCTTATTGTAGTGAAACGTGAATTATGCGAGGGAAAATAATGATTTAGCTTGTCACTGTACATTCTCGCGATCAAGGTCTGTGGTACGCAGAGCGGTATAGGGTGTGGTGGTACGGAGCAGCGCTCATCATGCCCTCCTCGTACAGCGACTACTTATTTATGACATTTATTCCTTACTCGGGATATTCCATGCGCTGTTTTTTGTGCCAATCGCTTGCAAATCATATCGAGTTTGCTATTTCATACATAAATATTGACATAGTAGACGAAATGCGAAATTGGAAAATAAATTACTGCCGGAGCATTTTCCCATAATAAAATACATAGGGAGAGACGTCTTATCATAACAAAGGTCGTGTGTTTTGTGTACTGTGGCGCGGTATGACATGTTGGGCCCACACGCATGCGCAGTTGATACGTTCCAGTGGCATTCCACTTCCTACTGCTACACCGGCAGGAGTAGACTTGCTTCGTGACATGTGGGCAAGTATGAGAAAGCATAGCAAAACAAAGCAAACCTAGTGCTTGGGTCGCTACACAGTAAACCAGTAGGCTACAGTACATACCCGTGAACAAATAATTACCTCTTCTGTTGTCTTTAATGACATAGATCTCACTATCTCCTTGGCTCCCTTTGGAGGACCTATTCATCTGCCAGGCTTGCTCATATATAATATTATTGTTTTAAGTAATGAGCAAAGCTGCTTGTAGTAAATTAAAAGATAGTACTTAACCTATTTATTCAATAGTTTATCACCTAAGAAACAGAAAGAAGCTGTCAACTCTTACGTGAATTAGCTCTTAATGGATGATTATTTTTGACCATGACTGAACATGTGGTGAATATGTGCCCGGCTGAGGTCAACCACAGGACTGCTTGGCCAGTCTAGGGAACTATACAACAACAACACTGAGCCAAAAGATACACCAGTCCCTATTATTATTATTATATACAACACTAAATAACACAATACACCAGTCCTATTATTATTATAAGCACTAGATAACACAATCCACCAGTCCCTATTATTATATACAACACTATAAATAACACAATACACTAGTCCCTATTATTATTATTAACATAATATTAACATAATATTAACATAATAAATAACACGATCCACCAATCCTTATCATCAGAATTACTTATGATGGGAATATTATAAAGGGGGATAGCGCGTACGCAGTCCCCCGCTAACAAAAATTGCGCACTCGAGTTAACCACATTTGGGTTAATCGCAAGGGTCAGCACCACCAAGGATGAGAGACAGTAAGGATAGTTCACTGAGCACTTGTTTTACCCACAATGCACCGCGCCATACAGCCGTGACGTCACTGGAGACCCAAACACGGACGCACAGAGGAGTTTTGCCTTGGCTTTGCTTGTATCTCAGTGACTCCAGCTTTTTTCTCTACATGAACAATGACAAGGTGTGCTGTTTACGGGTGCAATAGCAAGAAACAAGAAAATTGCCATTTTTATCGATTTCCAAGGACAAAATCAGTGTTAAAACAGTGGAATAATTCATGCTATCGGGCAGATAAACTAAACCCAGAGACTGCCAGAGTTTGCTCCCGTCATTTTAAGGCAGCAGATTACAAACAAAATTACAGCATCAAGAGGAAGCTCCTGAACAAGTCTCCACAGGCAACGAGATCACTGAAGGCTGATGCTGTACCTTCGCTGTTTCTCCCAAAACAGGAGGAGGATTCAGGTAGGCAATATGGACTCTTATCTGTTACTGCCAATACTTTCGGTATAAAACTTATTGTGCAAAACTTACTAAATATCATCTTTCATTTGCAATTAGTAGGAGCTGACAAATATTTCTTGATGGTGCTTGTTAACAGGTTAAAATAAGTCTTGGCCAATTCTATTATGCATAGATATGGGCTGCCCCTAATCTTTATTGAAAGTAAGGTTTATATGAGCCATACAATTGAAATGTGACAAGACAGCCAACCAGGTAAGATAGGCCAATTTTATGAAAGTTTTATAGGTTATTTGGTTATTGGTACATTGTGTATGGTTGGTTTATACTAACGTTAGGTGGCAGGTAGATTGGGACCATTTCTTAATATTTCCAGTTTTTATAAATGACTAGTTTGGTAGGGAGGTGGGAAACATATCCATACCAAAAGAGCAGAAAGGTTTTCCATCTTGATCATACAAATAAATTGCACCACCAGATTGTCTGATTTAATTATTTTCCTTTTTGCAGAAAGTGCAAAACACCGTGGGCGCAGAGCTGAGGAAAAACAGAGGCGCCAGCTTTTGCAAGATTTGCTCAGTGTTTCTGGTAGGAAGAATTTTATGACTTTTTAAAATTGATTTTTATTAAAATTTTTACTGTCTTGCTGAAATATAACATCTCAATCAGTGAGTTACATATGGTATATAGGGTATATTATATATTCCTTTAGTTGAAAATATATATACAGTACAGTGAATATTTTCTGTATTCTCTGCAAGACAAGTTCTCTTTCACTCAACAGACATCAGTGAGTTACATATGGTATATAGGGTATAATTATTATATATTCCTTTAGTTGAAAATATAGGTAAATTTACTGTTTCAGACAGAATAGGATTCTTTGGACAATGATATATTTTACTAGTGTTTTTTTATGTGTTTTCAACGATTTTGATATTCATTTCCGTCGCATTTTTTTTTTTTTTTTTTTTTTAGCTAAACCTAACCTGACCTAACCTAATCTGGACCGCGGCACACTGCCGGGACCTAACCGGGGCAGACTACCGGGACCTAACCAGGGCAGGCTACTGGGATCTAACCAGGGCAGATTACTGGGAAAATAGAAATAGCCGACATGGATGGATGTAGAGCACAGTTTACACTTGAAATCTAATCCCGGTAGTCTGCCCCGGTAAGGTCCCGGTAGTCTGCCCTGGTTAGGTCCTGGTAGTCTGCCCCAGTTAGGTCCTGGTAGTGTGCCGCGGTCCGGATTAGGTTTGGCTAAAAAAAAAAAAAAAAAAAAAAAATTGCGACGGAAATGAATTTTAAAATCGTTGAAAACACATAAAAAAACACTAGTACAATATATTATTGTCCAAAGAATCCTATTCTGTCCAAAACAGTAAATTTACCAAAATGGATATACGGTACAGTGAATGTTTTCTGTATTCTCTTTAAGACAAGTTCTCTTTCACTCAACAGACACATCATAAGAAGATTCAGCCCCTATTGAAACTGCTGTTGCTGGAGGAACTCAACAACATGAACTTTATTGTTCCGGTAAGAGAAATGCTGATTCATTATTATCTTTCTTCATTTATTAATTCTACTCTAATTGTGTCATATTTTTAATTTACTAGTTATTTGAATTGCATTTAATCTAACTCTAGAATCATGAATTATACTGATCTGTCATAAATTATATGTATAATTATTTATATACATATATTTATCTATGATATTTCTTGATGGAGTATTTTACATTTCCCAGATTGCGGCATTGTCACTTCGGATTCCTCCGAGCAAGCCTTCATGCTGACTTCCTTCCCAACTCACCACCTTCGCCAAGATGTTTTGAAACCTTAGAAACCTTTGCTTAAGATATTGGGATAGGTGGCTCAGGGGTTTTAGTTTATGGCATAACAACTCTAGCATGTACAGTTGGCCTGATGAATTCTTATAGACCACTGTGACATCAAGGGTTCGCAACAACTAGAAAATGTAGTTAATTTCCTAACACCAAGCTTATCTAGTAATGTTATTTGGTTGATACTTAAATCAGTCAACAACATTAGAGAAAATTATCAAGGGTAGTACAGTATTTGGGAGCACTTACATAAGTACATTGGGGTAGAATAGGTTGCTCTTGTCACTTGTTAGAAATTCTAAAGTACAGTACAGTACTGTAGACAATAGTGATAGACTAAGGACTAGTCACTGAGAAATAAGTTTAAGACTTGGAGTAGTCCTGTATGTATTTGCCATACATGCCCATCCCACCTCAATGTATTACATTTCACCTCCCCAACCATCCCACACACAATCCCAATTGCCTTCTTACTCATGCTGCAATCCCAATTGCCTTCTTACTCATGCCACACCTCTCATTACTTTCTCCATCCCACCTTGTATTGGGAAGGGTAAGTTAACATTATAGTAGTGTATATTATACAGTATACTGTACTGTATTTGTCAAGAAATAGTCACTAAGGATAGCTTTACAGGATGCTTTTTCTCTAGGCCTTTGTGTTAAGTAACCTTTCACTTTACAGAATTGGCACCTGACTCTTATGAAGCTCCTACCCAAACCTCTGCTGTTGGAGAGACTCTATTAACACCAAGAGTTAGAAACAACTATAGAAGGTAGCTCTGCTTCATCAGGTGGACATAATCTGGCAGTTTGTTGGTCCTGTTGTGGTTTCCTACATTCTGGGAATAATAATGTGTATGTCCTACAACAGCAGCTGTCTGAGGTGTCTCAAAAATTGGAGAAAGTAACAAAAATTAAAAGACAGTTAGAACTAAATTTAGAGGAACTACAAGCAAAGGAAGGAAGTTTAGAACAAAGATTAATGGAGCTTGTTGGAGAAAATGGTGACATCAAAAAGAAATTGTTAAAACAATCCTTAGACAATGATATTCTGCTTAAGGAAAATACAGAGTACAAAAATTTGGTATTAGAGTACAACCTTGAAAAAGCAAAACAAACTTATGCCAATAAACCTATTATACCAGCATCTATGACTATATGTATCCTCACGGCCTTGTTATGCTTCTGTTTTGTTCTATGTGCTAGTTCCCCCTTTATTAGTCTGTTTCCTTATACCATCTGTGTAGTAAATGTCTTCTGAGGCCTGGTACTGTACTAGTTTAAGTATTGTTGGATTATGGTACTAAATCATATTCCAGTTGTGTGAACACTTTATGTGCTTGAATTTTTAAAAACTTCAGAGTTATCATTGCAAGGGAAGAATAGTTAGATGCAAATGAGCATGAGAGGGTAAGATGCAGCATATAAATAATTTCTGTAGCACTCGGTACATGGTTGAATGTCATACTTGATAATCATGGTTCCTGGCTTGTACAACAGCTTTAAAATGTACAGTTTATTATAGTAGCTGTATTTTTGTAGGAAGAACTGTTCCATGCTGACTTTTTACACTATGGGTGAGAGGTTACACACTTTTGATTCATTCAGATTTGCTCACTTTTTTTCACTCGCCTCTGTATTTAATACTGTACTTTTAGAGTTCAAGGAAATAAATTACTCGTGTCTACTTTTATGTTCTTACCTATTTGTATTTCTGTACATCTTTGTTTCCTCTTCTTTTAATTAATTTCTTACTGTGATCTCTAATTGTAGGTATTCCCTGTTGACACAAGTTTTCTATATCCTTACTATTCCATACTACTGCAGCATATTCTAAGGTAGGCCTTATAAAGGATGTAATTATTTTCTTGACCATTTCTTCATCTATATAAGTGAAGGCCACTCAAGTTTGCTAACAATGTATACATTTTTCTCACTTTTTCATTTATATGATCATCTGGTGTCAATTTCTTTTATATCGTTACCCCTAAATCTCTTTCTTTCTCTGCTTTATTTAATATTTTATTTCCAAGCTTGTACTGCCAATTTGGTCTTCTCTCACTTTACCAAATTTAATAATAATGTGTTTAATATCTTCAGTTTCCAGAACTAAGTAGTTAAAGGAAGTACATTAGTGTTTTCTACTTATGCCAAGATAACTCAAACACAAAAATGTTTTGCATACTGGCAAAGTAAATAGTAATTAAGAGTAAACAGAAGAAGTTAATAAACTTCTCGGAATAGCAAAATGAGTGCACAGACTACTGGATATACAAAACTACAGAAGGGCAACAGCCTGTAAAGAAACGTTCTTTTTCAAGTAAGTAATGAAAGGTCACATTTGAAAGTAAATCATGTACAAAAAGAAGCGAAATTGTGGGTGAAGTTAGAGTTAATGTGGGGAGAAAGATGGGTGAGAGACATGATATGCATGTAATACAACATAAAGAAATATTAACGAATCTCTACGAAATTCAGTCAATAATACCAATTTTCTATGTTTGTGACTTATCTATATAATAAATTAATATCACGGGGTTTTGTTAGCTAGAATCGGCGTGAGCGAGCCTCCATCAGCTTGTAAATGCAGTGCTATTATAGCCTTCAATATAGCATACACTAGTCTACTATTCATGAAAACTATATCCACAACTATCAATTAACTCTTTTAGAGAACACCACACACGTATGATGTATAAATCATGTATTAAAACCGAGAATAAGGAGAGATTATTTAAGTTTGAACGAGATTCCTGCATGCTAGGGTCTCCAGCAGGGTCTCCAGTGAGCGTCATCACTTTGACGTCACGGAGCGCGTGACGTCACGGCTGAATTGATGACGTTTCACTGAACTATCCTTACTGTCTCTCATCCTTGAGCACCACCGGAGTGCAATGGTGAGCCTCGCCCTGGGAAAACCGCCTTTATGATCACGGTATCTCCTGTGCCAGGTAAGTATGTTGTAGTAATTTTTTTTTTTATTTAAGGTTTATTGTGCATTACAATACATTATACATAAACATAGCACAGAGTTATACATATAATATACTTGAATTACACAAAGCGGGCATCAGCCCGCCGGTTGGAGTTTGGGTGTTCCCGTGCTGGGTTGCATGGTGGTGGCGAGAGGTGCTGTGCTCACAGGTACCTAAAAAGTGAGCTGTGGTGTGGTCAGCAGGGCGGGGGGGCCGCCCTGAGCACCTGCAGCATCAGGTCAGTGGGTGTGTGGCGAACGAGTAGGGCGGCCCTGGCCTGGCGGCTGCTGAGAAGTCCCCAACCCGCAGGCTGGGCGGCGGTTGGTGGTAACGGCGCTGATCTGAGGGCGGCCGTGGTCGGGCAGGAAACGAGGTAGTGTACTAGCGGGTGGCGGCAGTGCTTCCCGCAGTGGTCGCACTCCTGCCCCTGGAAGCCGTCGTACAGCTCCTCCCTGGTGCAGTAGCCCAGCCTTACGCGCTGTAGCAGCACCCCGTCTGACCTAGGCTGTTGCTGGGAGGCATCCAGTGGCTGGTAGTCGGTGGCGGCAGCGTACCAAGCCGCCTGTCTCTTCCTCGCTTCCAGTTGCCGGTGTGTGTGGTGGGCGTGCTGGGCTGCGGCGCGCTTGGCACGTGCCTTTACTTGACACAGACTGGGGGACACATGCCTGGTCACCTGGGGGCCACCAGCGGCTCTCTTGGCAGCTGCGTCAGCGAATTCATTGCCTCGTACTCCAACGTGGCTAGGGATCCAGTTGAGCTTCACCTGCCGCCCCTGCGCGGCGATGCTCTGGAGGATACCCAGAATGGTGGTGATGAGGCCCACATTGTCTTTGGGATGCGGCTGCTGGAGGGCCTGTAGCCCCGCTCTGGAGTCTGTGTGCAGCATCACGGTGGGCTCCTGTCGGTGGTGGGCGTGCTCCAGAGCCAGTTGGATGGCCACCAGCTCTGTCTGTAGGGTTGAGCAGTGATTAGAGGTCCTCTCGCACAACTCAGTCCCTCTGGTGATGGCAGCAGCACCCGTTCTTCCGTTGTCAGGATCGACTGAGCCGTCGGTGTAGTACACCGCACTATCTGGTTCAGTTACTTGTGCAATGGCCATGAGGGCATGCTGCCGCATCTCTTCTGTGATGCACTGCGACTTGCTGGCGGGCAGCTGCGTGGCGGAGAAAACTGCCGCGTGGGGCTCCCATGGGGGCGGGGCATGATAGGTGGGGGCAGGGAGGTCCGCCTGCAGCCAGTCCTTTGTGTGGGCCAGGGTGGCTTGAAGCAGCCACGGGTTGCGGCGTAAAGTGTCGACGCCCTGGGTGGCCGCCAGCCGCAGTCTCCTCTGTGTCACACCCTCCGCGTCGCGCTGCAGCACTCTCGATATGCGGCAGGCTGTGATGTGCTGTACCCTGGTGGTGAGGGGTACCAGGCTGGTCTCACTCTGCATGACGCATGCACTGGTCCACCTCGGAGCTCCCAGCATGGTCCTCATGGCGGTGTTCTGCACTACCTCGAGCCGCTCCTGCTGGTTTGGGGAGAGTGCTAGGAGGACAAGGGCGCTGTAGTCCACCAGGGAGCGTACCGCCTGCACGTAGTACAGGCGTAAAACGGAGAAGGTGGCGCCCGCAGTGGGTCGCGTCATGGCCCGCATCACGTTCAGCCTGGCCTGCGTCCTCTCCCTCAGGTAGGCGGCGTGGGTTGTGAAGGACAGCCGCTTGTCGACCCACACACCGAGGTACTGATAGGAGTTGGTCCAGGCCAGATCGATTCCCTGGACGCGGAGCTGCCATGCTGGGTCCGCCGCCTTTAACATCATGGCCCGGGTCTTCTCTGCTGATATCTTGAGCCCCAGGTCTTGGCACTTCTCGCTGATGAGGTCAAGCGCTTGCTGTGTTTTCCTGAGCTTGTTGCCCTTTCCGGTGACCATGAGGGCGAGGTCGTCTGCGTAACTCAGCAAGACGGTGCCGGTATGGAAAGGCAGGGCTACCAGTTGCTCCATCAGCAGGTTGAAAAGTAGGGGGCTGAGGATGCTGCCCTGGGGTGTCCCATTTTCCATCTCTTGGAAGCTCGACTTGTGGCCCTGGAATCTGACCCTGGCACGGCGGTGCTGCAGGAAGTCGCGAAGCCACGCCAGCATCCTTCCTCGCACCCCTTTCTTCACAAGTGCGTCGAGGATGGCGTGGGGGCTGGCCAGTTCGAATGCCTTCTCCAGGTCGATGAAGACAGCAACGGTGGGGCGGTGGTTGATATGAGTCATCAGGGCGAGGATACTGTCTGCTGTGCTCACTCCGCGGGTGTAGCCAAATATGTGTGGGTGAGAGGGCCCTATGTGCCACTGTAGCCGAGCTAGCACCATTTTCTCGGCTGTTTTGGCTAAGCAGCTGAGGAGAGAGATGGGCCTAAGCTTGGAGGGCTCTCTCGGTTTGGGGATCGGTTGGATGTCGGCTTCCTTCCAAGCGGGCGGCAGGCGTCCCGCTGTCCATGAGGCGTTGAGCGTGGCTAACAGCGCGGCGTCCCCAGCCGGCCCTGCGTGAGCCAGCATGGAGTATGGCACACCGTCTGCACCCGTTGCTGTGTCGCGGCCTCGCCTCTTTGCCTGTTGCAACTCTTGAAGGGAGAAAGGCCGGTCAGTCATGTCAGCTACCTCCATCGCCTCCCTGACAGCCTCGTCGCGGTGTGGCTGGAGCTGCTGTTGGGTGCGTCGTGTGTGGAGAGGAAGCTGGTTGCTGGAGCCCCGCGAGGTGAAGATAGTGGCGAGCCTCTCTGCCTCCTGCTGTGGGTGCGGGTGTGCTGCCGGGCGGGGTGGGGCAGCGCCAGAGGCTGTCCTCACACTTCTCCACATCTGACCTAGGGACGTGTGCTGGCTAAAAGTGGCGCACCACTCCAGCCACTTGTCTTCTTTGGCCCTCAGGGACACCTGCCGTGCACGGGCCACTACTTCCTGCAGGAGTCTCAGGTTGTTGGGATTGGGGCGTTTCTTGTAGAGTTTCCGGTGCAGGTTGACTCGGTGGTTGTGCTCGCGCACCTCATCATTATAGTACCACCAGTCTGTTCGGTGGCGGCAACTTGGGGCACACATGGGTATGGCTGTGGTGGCTGCTGTCTGGATGGCCGCTGTCAGGTCTCTCTCCTGCTGGTGTAGGTCGTCCGGTGGCTGATAATCGACCCACCACTCGTCGAGGGAGGCCTGAAACCTGCTCCAATCCGCCCTCTTTATGTTCCATCGAGGGGGAGGACGGGGCGGGACAGGGGGGGCCACTGGGAGGGAAGTGAGGGTGGCGAAGTGGTCGCTGGTGAGGGTGGGGTGCACTTCCCAGATGGCGTCGGCAGCCAGGTCACTAGACACCAGGGTGAGGTCAAGCCTCCCCCCTCGGGTGTGGGTGGCCTCCCCAGTGTTGAGAAGGCGGACGTGAGGGATATCCTCGAGCAGCACAGCCAGGTGGCGGCCCGTCTCATTGGTTGGGGATGGCGACTGCAGCATGGGGTGGTGGGCATTGAGGTCTCCCGCCACCAGGACACTGGAGTGGGAGGCAAGGCTGAGCAGTTCCCCAGCCTCCAGCTGGTGTCGCTGGCTCCTGTATATGTTGTACACCAGGAGCAGGAGGCCTCCAACCTGCAGCTCTAGCGCCAGCACCTCCACCCCATCCCCGCAGTGGACTGGGGCTGCTACTCTGCAGTGGGGGATGGTGCTCCTCACTAGTGCTGCACATCCGCGAGTGCCCTCCAAGGCAGGGAGCATGTGGAGTGTGTAGCCCGCCACCCTCCATTCAAAGTCAGCGGGCGTTAGTGTTTCCTGGAGGAGCACAATGTCAAAGTGCTCCTCGAAGACAGCCTGCAGTACCTGGTGCCTCTTGGGTCGCAGGCCCTGCACATTCCACTGCAGGACTTTGAGCCTGGGGGGTCCTGCAGTCTGATCCCCATGGGAGGCATCTTCAGCACATCGCCTCTCCATGATGGTGTTGGTGGTCTGCTGGTTGGAGGGGGGAGCGTATGCATGTATCCTCCGAGGTGGTTGGTGGTGACAGGAGGCCGCAATCGGAGATGGCCGTGACCGTCTCCTGGCGGAGGAGCTCGTCCAGATCATCCTGTTTGGCGTGATCAGGGCTGGCCATCAATTTTGCTATTAGCTGCATCATCCGCGCCATGATGCAGTTGACCACTGTGCGGGTCTCTTCACTGAGGCGGGCCTCCACGCCGTGGAGAGGTTCGCTTGGGGCCATACCACTCCACTTCCTCCTCTCCATCATCACAGGGGCGGGGGTGTCACCGTGAGGGGCTCTGCCCTGTATGCCGTTGCTGCTGCTTGGGAGGCAAGGCCAGGCTTCACTGTTCTGAGTGGGGGGCTGGTATGAGGGAGTGCGGCCACCCATTTCCGTCTCCACGGTTGGCTGTCGCCGCTGCTGCTGTGGCTGTAACTGGGTCCGGGACCGAGGCTGGCCACCTGGCCGCTGCTGCTGGTGCTGACTGCGTGATGCATTAGTGCGAGACTGCTGCTGCGGGTGCTGGGTGGCCTGCTGAGGCTGGCCACGTGGTGCATTCCTACTGGGCTGCTGCTGGGTGGCCTGTTGTTGGGGCCGGCCGTGTGGAGGCTGGCCATGTGGAGGCTGCCGTTGTTGGTGGGCCTGTTGCTGGGCGTGTCCAGGTGGTGCACCTGTCCTATTCTGCTGCTGGGAGGTCCTATGCTGTCGGGGCTGGTCACGAGTTGCCTGGGGGCAGCTGCGTTTTTTCCGCCTCGGTGGAGCCTGGTATTGCTGCTGTTGCTGCTGTGGTGGCTGGGGCAGTCTGCGGCGCCTCTCTGGGCACCGGGGGTTCCAAGCATGGTGGCTTTTCCCACAGTTAGGGCACCTGGCGGAGGTGGCCTCGTTGGCACTGTGGCGGGCAATGCACTCCTCCGTAGGGTGGGACAGGCTGCACACTCCACACCTGGCAGCATGTTCACACCGTGCCTGCAGGTGGCCGAAACGCTGGCACCTGTAGCACCTGACCGGCTCTCCTTGGTATGACCGCAGAGAGTATCTGCCCCAACAACCAAGGTCCAGTTTGGTGGGCAGCAGCCCCACAAACACTAGAAGTACTTGCCTTGTGAGCTGCTTATTCCTTGGGGAGTGTAGGCGCTTGGCGGAGGCCACCTGAGGGTGAGCCTCCACAGCGTCGAGGGGCAGGTCTAGTGGGTACCGCTCAAGCACCACCTTATGCCTCCTTTCACTGGGGTCAAGGAGTAGCACCTTGTTCCCTTCCTCCGCAATGCGGCGCAGGAGCGATGTGGAGTCCTCATCTTTAGGCGTGAGGACGTACTCGCCCTGGAGATTGGGCCTTACTTCCATCCTCAGGGTCGGATGCTCCCTCTCGAGAGCAGTGATGGCCTGGTAAGGACTGCCATGGTCCCCAAGGCTGCCCAACTTGAACTTGGGCCTCGTGGATTGCTGGTGGCTGGCACGGCGCCCTCCGACGAGTATCCACCCCTGATCTCCCTGGTCGTCCTCCGGCTGCTGCTGCCCCTCCTTGCTACTTAAGGAGGACAGTTCAAGTGGGGTGCCCTCATTCTCCTGCTGCCCCTCCTTGCCACTCAAGGAGGACAGTTCAAGTGGGGCGACCTCATTCTCCTGCTGCCCCTCCTTGCCACTCAAGGATGACAGTCCAAGTGGGGCGACCACATTCTCCTCGAGTAGGTGCTCGAGGTGCCGGGCTGCCTGCTCCAGCGAGGCGTCGCTGCTACTATCCAGGTCACGAGCAGCCTTCTTGGGGGTGGAGGCCACTTGGGGGGAGGAACCATCCCTGCCACGCTTGGGTGGCATGGCAATTAGGTGGAGTAGCTGCTCCTCCTACTCCTCACTCTTCCCTCACTTATGCCACCATCATCATCCTGTCTGTCTGGCTAGCTCCTTGGGCTGTCTGTCTGGCTGGCTGGCTAGCTCCTTGGGCTGATGCTGGCTCACCGTGGCTGGCTGTTCTGGGGTTTACTCTGATCTCTGACTCACTCTGATCGTCTGTCCATCTGTCTGTGATGATGATCGATGTGATGTTGTAGTAATGTTCTACCACACCCAGACCCATCACTTCTGTCTACATTCAACACAACAACAAACACTTTATGCTATATTATCCTCTATTTTAAATAACATGATCCATATTTCTCACCAATACAATATTATTAATATTTACATATGATGTGAAATAGAATTTGTATATAAAGCATTATTAGGCAGACAACACAGGCAAATAATAATATTATGATGATAGCTACAAAACACAACACAATACATAATATTACTCCAATGTGAATCGATTGCATCACACACACATTTTGATTCAGAATTTGAACTCAACGCCTAAGGAGTTCTAATTAAACCAATTATTAATAATTAATAATGATTTCAAGCAAGTTACATTGCAATTTAGTTCGAGAATAACATATAACTGTTTAGGCTCGAACACTCTAACGAACAGAAGAAAACCGACTATTATCTTTAAGGGGTAACTCGTTGGAAATATTTCACGGTAGTTTGTTTCCTCGTCAGTAAAAGTAAATAATGTACTTTGTGATATATTACCAAGCAACATCAGACGCAGAAAGGGAGAAAAACAGATGTAAGTACACACACACACAGTAAAGGAAAAAGACAGCTAGATGCAGTACACACACACACACCTATGAGAACTAATTAAGCTATAACACACAGACAAAGAGTAGCAATAAGATGGCTATCACGTCTATGAGAATTATTATATGAACACACACAAGTCTAAGAGAACTAAGCTATGAAGAAAGATTAAAGAAACTATTAAAGTTACCGAAAGTGGAGGAAAGACGAAAGAGAAAAGATAGATATAAAAAACTTGTGTCAACAAAGAATACCTACAATGAGAGGTCACAGTAAGATATTAATTAAAAGAAGAGGAGATAAAGATGTACAGAAATATAGCTTTCCAAATAGAGTAATAGATCAATGAAACACATTACCAGAAGAAATGGTGTGTGCCAAAAACATACATAACTTTAAAAAATAATATGATACTAGATATGGGAACACAATGCACCGTTTTATAATGGACATTCTTTGACCAAGTCCTCTTTAATTAATCATAACAGTATTGTAGAAGTGGAGTTTAATATATAAGTGAGAGACTGCAGGTATAAGCAAGAGTAAAGGGTTAGAAGGGTAGAGTAAAGTAATAAAAGGTTAGAAAGGTAAAGTAAAGTCAAAGGGTTAGAAGGGTAAAGTGATCATAAAGGGTTAGAAGGGTAAAGTAAAGTTATCATAAAGGGTTAGAAGGGTAAAGTAAAGTTATCATAAAGGGTTAGAAGGGTAAAGTAAAGTGATCATAAAGGGTTAGAAGGGTAAAGTAAAGTGATCATAAAGGGTTAGAAGGATAGAGTAATTAAAGTCATAACAGTATTGTGGAAGTGGAGTTTAATAAGTGAGAGAATGTAGGTATAAACACGAGTATAAAGTGTTAGAAGGATAGAGGCCACAGAGTACAGGGTTGGAATCATTACAGTATATCCTAAAACACAAGAGAGAATGAAGTTTTATCACAGTAGTAGATTACTTTAGTATTTAGAGTAAGTACATCCAAATACTTCTCTCTAATAAGAAACAATGAACATACAGTACAATTTCATGTAATTAAATAGGATGGTAACTTAATATGGTAATATAAAAGTATAGAAACGGAAAGATAACTTAGTGAATTAGTTCAGTAGTTTGGTCTACGGCAGGGTAGGCTAAACTTTACTATAATATATATCACAATATTATATAATGTATTGTGTTCAGTTTTATTGCTGACTGAAATTAAGGCAACTGTACATAGCTCATTCATCCTTATATTTTAACAAATAAGAGTATAATTAGGAAACCTAAGTATACAAGTAAAGTTGGCGAAGACATCCAGAGCTAAAATGGCACAACAACCATATTTTTAGAGCGTCAGAATGTCATTGTTACCCTGAGTGTCAATACCTTGATATAATTCACAAATATACACTACATTTTATATTTTACAAAATACAAGTATCGCTTCTCGGCCTTTTGGCTAAGATCAAAGTGTAGTATCTGTTCTTATCAGCTTAATATCTGATACGATCCCCATGTGGGATCTACGATATTAATCTGGTTTTTGGACCATGGCGAAGTGCTAGGGGCTTGCTCCACCTTTGCCACGGATCGGCCCGGTATTGCAGTACCTCCGGGATCGGTCCACTCCCCCCGGGGAGAATATTAAACTATCATTAACACTAGTTCCTTAAATGAAACTATCCTCATGTTATGCATCATGGCGAAGTGCTAGTGGCTTGTTACAACTTTGCCACGGATCAGCCCGGTAGCATATTCGTGAACTTTATACGGGTAGGCCTATGTGTCAGCGGTTGATTTGGTTAGGTTAGGTCCAGTTTAGGTTAGTTACATTTCAGGTAAAATTATATAGGAAAGAGAATGAAACTATTTCAAAGATTATCCCATGGTTGGTTTTATCGTTATAACCCAAGCGTTGTTCTCCTAACCCCACTATTTTGGCCTAGCTGTAAGTGGTGTGGGCACGTAGCCAGCCAGACTTCGTGAAAATGCAGCCTGGTATTGCAGATTTGCAATACCTCCGGGATTGGTCCACTCCTCTCGGGGAGAACATAAACAAAATTATATCAAACACAATTGTTGGTAAATTTACAAAAGTACTGTGTTCACTATATTGTATATTTTAGTATCATTACCCACTATTTTGGACCATTCTAAGACACTTTTCATCTATGGTATTTCTCTCGGAGAACAAACATAATTTGGAAATTAGTCTGACCTAACCTAGACCGCAGCAGACTACCAGGACCTAACCTGGGCAAACTTTCAGGATATAACCGGTGTAAACTATCAAAGTGACTTGGGTAAATTCCCGGGAACTAGCCGGATGTGGTAACACTGCGCAGCCATAGCCAAAAACACAATAGTTCTGTAATAATACCTAATTATTTTATATTAAACACTGGCATTATTGTCGAAGTTGAAATGTGCTGGATCTTGAATTTCTAATGTGATATATTCATAATTTGGGTTGAATATGTTACTTTGTGTTAGGTACTTACTTGTTGGCCTGGTTCTTGAGGGAAGAAATACATCAACTCCCATTGATGAGGGTTAGGTGTTCATCTGAAAATACAAACAATATATAAAGGTATGATATGTAGGTAAAGGTTAAACATCTATAACTACCACAAACAACCACTTAACAATCATATGACAGGTATTAATAATAGACAACACTTATATTTAAACAAAGGTCAACACTTGCAACTACAATTGACAATCCCTTATGATATAGTGCAAGTAATAATAAAGAAAGCACAATAATAAATAATTACAATCAAAGTGGTGGTAATCCTGCCGGCGAAGGTAAGGTCACTAATGTAGTCTTTGACTCTTGGTATCCATGGTAGTACTACGACAGTGCTGCGACTCCAGACTCCAGAGGTACTGAGTCTGCTCTGTCTGTACTGACTACCGCTACGATGAGTGAATCTATCATCATACACTCGGGAACTCATAAGTCTCATACTGAGCATGCGCAGTTCCTATAGCTCATCCAATAACGACTAGCTAAATTGATCCGAATCCAAGGTGAAGCAGTAACTAACACTCTAGAGTCTAGACCATAGTTCTTAGTAACCTTGTGCAATTCCCATATACAGTAAATAATCTCTGATACAGTTTGTCTTTTCCCCCACCCCTTGATATACAGTATATGACCCGAGTTTGTTTCAGTTAATTAATTGTCTGAATTGATTTGGTACCAGTAGTTTGCCCAAATGTAAAAGCTTGAAACACTTCTTGAGTATCCTTGATATTTGCAACTACTTCGTTTCTAAATGATTTGTTAAAGTCTGTTGCATAAATACACAATTAACAACAGTGCTAACACAAGTTTTACCATGGGTCCTCTTCTCCAGCTTTGGATATTTATATTTAATAGTGCCCACACACAGGCTTCTTACAATAATTGTTACAAAAGTCAAACTTCCCCAACAACCTTTCCCATTCTCTGCACATAGGCTATGTCTGGACTGGTATACAACATTTTAATTCTGATTACTAACATAACATTACCTTGATGTTTAACTATGATAAAATTGAGACTCGTTTTGACTAGGACCATTGTTGTCATAACCCTCTTTTTTCGGAACCAGCAAATGAGACGGCAATTCTTTGCCAGAGTTGTTTGTATCTAAATTGTTTTGCTTCCTTAACAACCCAATACAACCTAACCTCGAAATTAAGGTAGCCCTATGGCCGGCAGCATAAATTAAAGTAGGCCCATGGTAGGCAGCATAAATTAAGGTAGGCCCATGGCAGGCATGATAAATTAAGGTAGGCCCATGGCAGGCATGATAAATTAAGGTAGGCCCATGGCAGGCATGATAAATTAAGGTAGGCCCATGGCAGGCATGATAAATTAAGGTAGGCCTGTGGTAGGCAGCATAAATTAAGGTAGGCCCATGGCAGGCATGATAAATTAAGGTAGGCCTGTGGTAGGCAGCATAAATTAAAGTAGGCCCATGGTAGGCAGCATAAATTAAGGTAGGCCCATGGCAGGCATGATAAATTAAGGTAGGCCTGTGGTAGGCAGCATAAATTAAGGTAGGCCCATGGCAGGCATGATAAATTAAGGTAGGCCTGTGGTAGGCAGCATAAATTAAGGTAGGTACATGGTAGGCAGCATAAATTTAGGTAGGCCCATGGCAGGCAGCATAAATTAAGGTAGGCCCATGGTAGGCAGCATAAATTTGCGTCCATCTCATACACGTAATAATGCTAATATGGCCAGATAGTTACATTCTGAACCAGTTTCTATTCTAACAACATATATAATTTACCATATGAGAAGTATACATCTGTCATCGATCTCTTCATTCAAATTGTGTTACATCATCACTATAGAATCATACATACGCAGGTGGAAATGAAGACATATTGTGCTGCTGCTGACGGTAGTCCTACTATTGCCCACAGAAGTTTTGTACCCTTTATATTTATGAAACATGTTGTGAACCATTCGAAACAACGGATTTAACAATATTCTAATAATGTAGATTTTTGCTAGAGTAATTTTATATACAATGTCATGATTCTAGGAAATCATAAAATGACTGTGTAAAGAATGGATTGTAGCAGGCCGAGTACACTCATCTCCCATCGGCCTCGCCACCACAGCGCACACCCTACCCACATGCTCCGAGGCCTTATGAGGGGCCCATCGGCCCTGCAGCAGGCGGGGACTCACTCACAAGCCATGGCCCACCAGGCCCAGTCAACACCTCTACCTACCAACACCACTTCCTCTGCCACCTGTCTCGCTGGCAGGGTGAAGTGGTTCAATTTCATCAAAAGCTATGGTTTTGTGACAGCCAACAACACCGACTACTTTGTCCACAGGAGAATGCCCATCCTTCTCTCTGCTGCCACCACCTCACCACCATCATTGAGGGATGGAGAAGATGTGTACTTCACTGTGGAGGAAGGGAGGAAGGGCATGGAGGCTACCACCATAGCAGGACTTGATGGTGGTATTAATCAAAATCATTGTCCTCAGCTCACTCTATGCCCGTGAGAGGAGGACGGCTGACACCCAACCACCACAGCGACGGCAGCAGCAAGCAGACATCGTCACCGTCTGCACCAAGACTGCTGTTGCCTTAGCTGCAGAAGGGCTGGGTTGTCTTTCTGACCTCCTCCAAGACATCTTCAGGAGAAATAGCTTGCCACCAATTGCCATTTCTCCTGATCTACAACCACCCACCACCATCACCAAGAATTGAGGCAGCAAGCCAGCACTATGGAAGACGAGCAGAGCGGACATGCAAGAAACCCCGCCTCCGGCCCACCCCCGTCGCCGATTGATGTTGCCTCGTCCACTCAACAGGGGGAATGTTGGGAAGGCACCACCACCACCTGAGCCTGCCCAACAAGACCCCGAGATGGAGGACACAGACACCAGTTCCTACTTCACCTCCACCAAAGACGACTCCACTGACGACAACATGGACCTGGAGAATGAAGGGGGATGGCAGACGGCGGGGAAGAGGAAGAGGAGGACAGACAGTTCATCACCAAAACCACCAACACCTATTGTCACCTTAGAGTGGTGGATGACTGCCTCTCCTCGCCTTGACCTCTTCTCCCAGCACACCTCACACTATCGGGACCCCGACATCTTCCAGGTTCGGGAGGTGTGGACGAGCAGAGCAACACCGTCTGCTCGTTCACTCTCCAAAACATCAACACAACAAATCTCCTTCCTGCCGATATACAACACGTAGAGGAGGAGGAGATACTAACACACACACACACACACACACACACGTACAATTCTCCACATACACACTTTCTATTACTCTATAAATATATCGCCTTAATGACCATTACGAAGTCAATAGGCGTTAAGCCCAAATACAATGCAGCAGGCCACTCTGCCTTCAGCGCTACCCAGGCCAACAGCTCCCCTCCCAGCCAGCCACATGTTCCACTCCTGCTACTCACTACACCAAGGATAATAGACTATAAAGGATAGTCCACTGAAACGTCATAGTGATGACGTCGTAAATATCCGTGACGTCACGGGAGGCTCTGTTGCTAGCTGGTGCCCAAACATTGCCTGCTCACTAGGTAAAATATGAGGCATAAAGATTATATCAGCTGATATTAATCGAAATAATGAGTTTCTCGGTAGCTGCACCTTGGTAGGTTAAAAAGATAAGAAGCATACTGATATAACGGCAATTGTACAACTCGACATCAGTTGTTGAAATAGAATAATGGACTATAAAACTGGAAGCCTTCCACGACCAAGATTGATATCGAGTCGCGTTCGCATCTCTAAGCCCATATTTGTACAATAATGGCTAATCTTTGGTGTCTTTATATTCCACACAGTTTAAATTGATCATTATAATTTAAAGTAAATGTGTTTGTAGTGTGTTGTCATCAATAGATATCCAGAGAAGCCAGGAGATCTCTACCACTGCCCACTGGTGCGTCGTATACTCACCAGAAGTAGGCCTACAGTACTACTTGGCATTGATAATAAGGTCATGATTTAGACTGATAATAGGTTTTATATGTTTAATTCTTGATGGATGATTAACTAGCCTACTAATCATATGGATATAAAGCAGCATTTTTATAAATCATGACCTAGCTGACCTAATGAGATCATTAGTCGATCATCCTTGGTAGTAGCCTACAGTTTTTTAACCTTGGTTACGAAGTATTTATATTGACTAGTGCTAGGTTATATTCATATATCTATCACTCGAAAGATTATATAATAACCTATTACCTAGATATAAAGGTAATTTATATTGATAATTCTGGATTTTTTCAATGTTACAAAAAGGATTTCCATACCTATTTAGTATTTCCAACTGCCCCATTTCTAAAATATGTCACTTTAAACCCCTCCAACAGATCTGAAAAATGCCCTGAATAGATCCGAAGAATGCCCCAATTAGGTCTGAAAATACCCTGATTAAGTTAGAAAAATGCATCAGTTAGGTCATAAAAATGCCCGGTGTTTATTGAAAGAATTACCGCTTTGTAGCAGTGTAGATCCGGCTAGGTCCCAGTATTTTGCCCCAGTCATTTCCTGTACTTTACCACGGTTATTTCCCAGTAGTATGCTCAGGTTAGGTACCAGTAGTCTGCCCAGGTTAGGTCCCAGTAGTTTGATGCGGTCTAGGTTAGGTTAGGTAAGGTCAGACTAATTTCAAAATGCCCCATTTGATATTTACCAAATGCCCCATTCAAGGTCACTTATATATTGCTTACACCTACAATGATTTTAAAAAGTAGAAAAATAATGAATCGGAAAATGAATACAAAATACTGTATGCTGAATGTAATTATATATTTATCATCATATACTTTGCGAAATGAAATGTGTACCAAAAATAAAGTACAGTACAGTAATAAATGTTTCTTGCCATAGAAGTAAGAGTACCAATATCCTTATGAAGTACTATCACTATCAGTCTATGAGTATAATCACAGTGGAATTGCACATTTTCTAGAAAAACTAGAAACTAACGTTAATTTTATCACAATATATTAATCATTATGGTATGTATAAAGCAAAACTAATGCAATTAGAATTTACATAATACTGTATTATTACAGTCAGTCCATAAGTATAATCACTGTGGATTTTGCACAGGTTTGGAAATTGTGTAAATAAACGTAATTTCTGTCAGTTCATTCGCTTTTTCAGAAAGTACCGTACTGTATTGCGTTAGCACTTCTCAGATTAACGAGCTCAACTTACTGAGAGTTAACGGCTAACTTAACACTTTTCAACTCATCATGTCTGGGAATACAAACACAGCACGATCAGCATACTGCAGTTGAGAAAATATGATGTTCATCTCTGGTATCATCTTGTGCTGGCTGGACTGTCGCATCTAGTACCACTTCTGGTGTATTATCTGTGAAGGAATTGATGTTAAAGGCATATAATCAGATGACATTTGTTTGTATATACTGTGCACAAAAATAGAATAAATTATGTAGGCTAGATAGATAAATATAGATAGATGTAGGCTATGACTCTTCCATCATCTTCATATTCGTCATGGGTTAAAATTACCTCATATAGGTATAAAGACCTGGGAAAGACAATGAGACTATTTTCAAGATTATGTATCGGGTATTTTCAAAAATATTTGTTATCTGGTCGTACTAAGGTAATTATTGTCTATCTATTTATCTATCTATTGCCAGATGCCTCAATCCCCAAAGGGGTGAATGAATTGCCTCCACGCATCTTTGTCTCCCTTCAACTGGCGTCCCTCCTACGGTACCACCCAACGCCACTCTTACTCATATACTTCTCTTCTCCATCATTCCACCTCACTCTCGGTCTACCTGCTCTACTCTGTCCTTCCACCTCACTCTCATACACTTTTTAATCAAATCTCTCGCTTCCTATACACTCTACATGGCCGAACCACCTCAAGGTGTTTTCTTTTCACTCTTTCCATCTAATACTGTTAAACTATTCACTTTCATTTTTATAAAATAATTTAAAAAAATCTCACCATTTCTTTCGTTGAGCAGACCCTATTGTGCTTCATGTGCATCACCTTTGGCATCTTCTTGTGCATGAGGAATAGCATCTTGTACCACTTCTGGTGTATTATCTGTGAAGGAATTGATTTTAGAGGCATATAATAACATGACACTTGTTTGCATATACAAAAGAAAAGAATAAATAAATGTTTGGCCCTTCCATTATTTTCATATATGCATTATCCAGCCCTACTCTTAACATACTGTAATTACTGTATTGTGAAACTATGAAGTACAGGGTAGGTCTGATACCATCTGATACTGTATAGCCTATGTACTATACACAGTCACTTTTAAGAAGAAAACAAAAAATCTCACCATTTCCTTCATTGAGCAGACCCTCTTGAAGTACTGGTACCAGTAGCCTTCTATGCCTGCTGAATAATCTTTCTCGGCGAGCCTCCGTACCAGCTGAAAATTAAATGAATGTTACAGTATTCAGACCTAATCAAAATCCATGGGTAAAATCATGATTGTATAAATGGACCAAATATCCACATTAGATAAACTACTGAAAATCTACCACAATTACCTACTATTGTAACCTATATTAGGACATTGAATGATGGTTTTAATGTATTAAATCCACCACAAATACCCCACCTTACCCCCAAACATAAAAGGGGAAGAGAGAAATTGTTGGTTGTAGAGCATTACAATACTGTAGCCTACCTAGATCTACCAAAGTTATCACTAGTAGGGGATGCAGTCAGTATTGGACTACATTTCTAACAGAATTAGGTAGACTTGGCCTGGCCTAACCTAACCTACATACTGTACAGTAGAGTATCATAAGATGGGGTAAAGTTAAAAATATGTACAGTATAAGCAAATAGCTGAGGGTGTAGCAGTAAGTTGGGCCTTTGATAGATCTCAACATACCTGGTTCTCGATTAGAATTTGGAAGGTGCAGAGTCGGTACAGCTCAAGGTTGCAATATTATGATCTTCCATCTTTGGAGATCCATTACATCGTTGATTGTTCAAAGCATCTCTTGGGACGTAGTCTGTTGTTGTCTTAAAGTGTAGAGAGCATACTCGGGCCAATTCAACATTGAATTTGTCCTCAAGTTTGCACGCCGATATCCACTTTATGGCATTCTCTTGGTCTCTTAGGAACCGAAAGAGCTCCACCCTGTCTCTTTTTGCATGTCTACTGCCATTATTGTAATTGTACACTGCACATACACCCATAATATGGCACAGACATTCACTCTTCACGTACACTTCAAGTTGGACTAGTGACAGTCTGGGCACCAGGCAGCTTTGTTTACAAGTGTGACGTCACTCCCGCGGTGCATTGTGGGAAAACAAGTGTCTAGTGGACTATCCTTTATAGTCTATCATCCTTGCACTACACTACAGCGACTCACCTGCAAGTTATACCTCGTGTGCGGCTGTGTGCTACTCATGTTGACAATTAGTCGGTAAGAGAGTAAAGCAGTACGGGATAAAGATAATTCCACTCTATTTACATTACAGTTTGTAACGATGGCTGCTTTCTTAGCGTATAAAACAGGCTGGCCATCGGTGATTCCATTGTTTTATTATTTATTTTA
This sequence comes from Petrolisthes cinctipes, assembly GCA_033782935.1. NCBI lineage: Eukaryota > Metazoa > Arthropoda > Malacostraca > Decapoda > Porcellanidae > Petrolisthes > Petrolisthes cinctipes. Next base: position 1,524,214 of record JAWQEG010000271.1, on the reverse strand, counting down.
CATCTAACTACATTTTTGGCCACTATAGAAAGAAAATTATGCCGTGTACTTTCATATTATGTGTTGAAAACATCAAGATAACTCTAATAAGACGGTATATTACATTTCATTCACTTCTTTCATCTCGTTTCCCATACATTGGTACCCCTGCTGCTGGGGTTAGTGGCTCGCCTTAGCTACGCGCTACCACCACCACTTGGAATACGGGCAAGTGCGATCGCGACAACCATCATCACGGTAGTATTTACATCGTGGTCATCGCATTTGCGAAGGTCTAGGAATATGGCCGTTAGTCTGGCCTGGTCCTGGAGTATTCACTACCTGTCCTACACTACTTCACTACACCTTGTGTCTACAATAAACTTGTGTACTATGTAACCAGTGAGTTTGAACACCCTCAGGAACTAGTAACTACCTTGAATGTTACACATCCATTGAGAGTAATTTATATGTGGAGGAAATGAAGAAAATATAAATAACCCAAATCAACAGTTACCCTTCCATACCTTCATATCAGGGATATATATATATATATATATATATATATATATATATATATATATATATATATATATATATATATATATATATATATTGTGACGTATATAGTAACATTGTATAGTGTAAATAGGTGTTCAGTCAAACATTATAATACAATATATTAAAATATAAATAAGTTACCCTTCCATACCTTAATAACAGGGAAACTATTATATAATTTATATATATTAAAATATAAATAACAGTTATCCTTCCACACTTTATTAACAGGTAAACTATTATATAATTTATGTTCCTACCTCTCTCTCTCTATATATATATAGAGTGAGATACAGTCGCGGTCAATAATAATCATCCACATATGGGTATCTCAAACAATTTATTGTCTAATGTTTTCAAGTCCACATATGATGTTATTGTTTTAAGTAGTGTGTAGCTGCTTGTATTAAATTAAAAGATAGTAGTTAACCTATTTATTGGAAAGTTTATCATCTAAGGAACAGAGGGAAGCTGCCAAACTCTTACGTGAGTTACCCCTATATGGATGATTATATATGGCCGCGACTGTATGTGTGTATAGTAACACTGTATAATGTAAATAGGTCTCCAGTCAAACATTATAATACAATATATTAAAACATAAATAAGAGTTACCCTTCCATACCTTAATACCAGGGAAACTATTATATAATTTATGTTCCTCCCTCTCTCTCTATATATATAGAGAGAGATATGTGTGTACAGTAACATTGTATAATGTAAATAGGTCTCCAGTCAAACATTATAATACAATATAATAAAATCACATAATATTCACAATACTTAGGTTAAATTGATGATGTATTTTCTTAGCACTATATATATAAAAAGGTATTAACCAATTATTGTTATGGAAGTATGCTATTAACATATCATTAATACTGATATATCTTACAATATAAATATAATACAATCTTTTATTATAATTCCTTTAAACATTAACCCACAAATAATATGTCTAACATTTATTACAACGTATTAATTACTAGAAGTGACATTGTTACCCAGAATACATATCACGGTAATTCTAACCTATAGAGTAACTATGGTGTGTGACCCGTGGCTGCTTCAAGCCACCCTGGCCCACACAAAGGACTGGCTGCAGGCAGACCTCCCTGCCCCCACCTATCATGCCCCGCCCCCATGGGAGCCCCACGCGGCAGTTTTCTCCGCCACGCAGCTGCCCGCCAGCAAGTCGCAGTGCATCACAGAAGAGATGCGGCAGCATGCCCTCATGGCCATTGCACAAGTCACTGAACCAGACAGTGCGGTGTACTACACCGACGGCTCAGTCGATCCTGACAACGGAAGAACGGGTGCTGCTGCCATCACCAGAGGGACTGAGTTGTGCGAGAGGACCCCTAATCACTGCTCCACCCTACAGACAGAGCTGGTGGCCATCCAACTGGCTCTGGAGCACGCCCACCACCGACAGGAGCCCACCGTGATGCTGCACACAGACTCCAGAGCGGGGCTACAGGCCCTCCAGCAGCCGCATCCCAAAGACAATGTGGGCCTCATCACCACCATTCTGGGTATCCTCCAGAGCATCGCCGCACAGGGGCGGCAGGTGAAGCTCAACTGGATCCCTAGCCACGTTGGAGTACGAGGCAATGAATTCGCTGACGCAGCCGCCAAGAGAGCTACTGGTGGCCCCCAGGTGACCAGGCATGTGTCACCCAGTCTGCGTCAAGTAAATGCACGTGCCAAGCGCGCCGCAGCCCAGCACGCCCACCACACACACCGGCAACTGGAAGCGAGGAAGAGACAGGCAGCTTGGTACGCTGCCGCCACCGACTACCAGCCACTGGATGCCTCCCAGCAACAGCCTAGGTCAGACGGGGTGCTGCTACAGCGCGTAAGGCTGGGCTACTGCACCAGGGAGGAGCTGTACGACGGCTTCCAGGGGCAGGAGTGCGACCACTGCGGGAAGCACTGCCGCCACCCGCTAGTACACTACCTCATTTCCTGCCCGACCACGGCCGCCCTCAGATCAGTGCCGTTACCACCAACCGCCGCCCAGCCTGCGGGTTGGGGACTTCTCAGCAGCCGCCAGGCCAGGGCCGCCCTTCTCGTTCGCCACACACCCACTAACCTGATGCTGCAGGTGCTCAGGGCGGCCCCCCCGCCCCGCTGACCACACCACAGCTCACTTTTTAGGTACCTGTGAGCACAGCACCTCTCGCCACCACCATGCAACCCAGCACGGGAACACCCAAACTCCAACCGGCGGGCTGATGCCCGCTTTGTGTAATTCAAGTATATTATATGTATAACTCTGTGCTATGTTTATGTATAATGTATTGTAATGCACAATAAACCTTAAATAATAATAATTTATTTTGTAACTCTGGCTTCCCTTCAAAACGCATAAATCTTTCGCCTTTTACTAAAGATTTCCGTGGGGGGGAGCAACTCAATGAGTCTATAGGACTTTTTTGTTGACCCATTTAGGGTCTTATATTATAACCCAATTAAACCAATATAATAATAATATTATATGTATAAACACATATCTTTCTTACTACAGATTTCCGTGGACCCATATAGGGTCTTATCTCATACACAATATACGGTAATATTATACTCTATAAAACACTGAACCAGAACCACTCTCCATAAATCAAGTTCTATTATTATACTCTATATAACACTGAACCAGAACCACTCTCCATAAAACAAATATTGTGGACATTAATTTTAAGAGTGTAGGTGCCCCTCGACCACTTCATAAAACAAGTATTGTGGACAGTAATTTTAAGAGTTTGGGTGCCCATTCGGCCCCAGCCAATCCTTTCTTGGTACTTGCTGTCCCATCTTTCTATCACCTTATACCACTGATAAAGTCTGGTTCTATTCCTTCTATTTCCTTGGTACTAGTTGTCCCATCTTTCTATCACCTTATACCACTGATAAAGTCTGGTTCTATTCCTTCTATTTCCTTGGTACTAGTTGTCCCATCTTTCTATCACCTTATACCACTGATAAAGTCTGGTTCTATTCCTTCTATTTCCTTGGTACTTACTGTCCCATTTTTCTATCACCTCATACTACTGATAAAGTCTGGTTCTGTACAAAAATGAAGAATTTGTCATCCTCTATACCACACCCTGGTGTGTTCTGTCTGTCTCTACCACACCCTGGTGTGTTCTGTCTGTCTGTCTCTACCACACCATGGTGTGTTCTGTCTGTCTGTCTCTATCACACCCTGGTGTGTTCTGTCTGTCTCTTTCACACCCTGGTGTGTTCTGTCTGTCTGTCTCTACGACACCCTGGTGTGTTCTGTCTGTCTCTACCACACCCTGGTGTGTTCTGTCTGTCTCTGCCACACCCTGGTGTGTTCTGTCTGTCTGTCTCTACCACACCCTGGTGTGTTCTGTCTGTCTGTCTCTCCCACACCCTGGTGTGTTCTGTCTGTCTGTCTCTACCACACCCTGGTGTGTTCTGTCTGTCTCTACCACACCCTGGTGTGTTCTGTCTGTCTGTCTCTATCACACCCTCGTGTGTTCTGTCTGTCTCTACCACACCCTGGTGTGTTCTGTCTGTCTCTACCACACTCTGGTGTGTTTTGTCTGTCTGTCTCTATCACACCTTGGTGTGTTCTGTCTGTCTCTTATTATTGTCATTGCTTCTGGGTAGCTGAGAAGATCATCTGATTGGATGGTACAATAATGTAAAGTGAGGCTACTGTTTACTGTTGGTGAGTTGGTTGTCTCGGGGGTACAGTACAGTATAGTACATACCCGTGAACCATGCAGTTGTTGTTGAAGTATAACCACAGAGCTATATACATAGAGCGCGCAACCCCCCCCCCCCCCTGAGTGTCACCACCGGAAGTGGGTTGGCGGCCATGATAGGTTGCCCTTCCCCTCAACCCGCCAGCCTGTTAGCTTATGCCAGGGTAAGATATTATTTCATTTATTCGGTCTTTCATTGATATGGTATATTAACTACATTATAGTGACTCACAATATATGAATAAGTATTTCTTTAAACGATATATCAGTGAATGGCTGATTAAATATAAATACATTTCGGTTAAAAGGTGAAATGAGTTAGATAAACAAAACTATCGTTGGCACTCATCTACAGTCACCTTCTTATAATATATATATACAACGTACTTAATCTCTCGACGGATACTTCCCTACCAGAGAGTCATATCCAGCATGGGTGAGACAGCCGTTCACGTTTAGTGTTGCGACAGCAGATGTCAATGATGAATACCTGGACGAAATAATTGAACTGCAACAGAGCCAGGTTCAACAGCAACTCTTCAGAACAACAACGCTCTCAACGTTTTGGTGTCACCAAATCGTAGCGTACCCTCTTATTGCTAAGAAAGCCTTCGAGATACTCATACCGTTTGTTACAACATATCTTTGCGAGCAGTCCTTTTCGAGGATGGTAGACATAAAAACGAGGAAAAGGAACAAACTTTGTTGCGAAAATGATATGAGAGTGGCACTTGCCAAGGTGAAGCCGGGCATTTCTGAAATTGTCTCTGAGAGGCAACAGCAAAAGTCACATTGATTTGCAGTAAATATTCATTATGCTTTTGTTATTATGTGAAATTCATGTTTTGTTGGTTTTGTTCTTTGAACACAGTGATTTTGTGTGCAAATGATGCATGGTACAGTTTTTGCACTAATACATTATATAGTTATATACATATGTTTTGAATTTGAGAAAAAAAAAAACATTTTATTTTTCCAGCTACGAAGGGTTCGATGAATGCATGTATGGAACTTGTGGGGTTCAGTACCTCCAACAAGGTTAAGAACCACTGCACTAGAGTAATATGTATGTATGTATGTAAGGTAAGTGGAGGGAGAGGGAGACAGATTACAGTTATATATATTTGTCTTGTTTAATAAACCAGTTTAAGTTTAATTTCTTTGCATAATTTTCCCTATGGACATTATCTCAGCCTTGTTAATTGATTTAACCAAACCTGCATAATTAGATAACAAGATACAATGCTTTACAAATCAGGGAAATGTCAAGAACTGTGGATAGAAACATACTATACAAGTATGTACGGGAGTTCAAATGCCAAAGGGCATTTCAAAATGGCCGCCGAGCAGGCTGGCTGGTGACGCTCCTCCCCTATATAATAACACAGGGTCGATCGCTCTAAGTGTGTAGCTCTGTGAGTATAACCAGTGAACCAGTACAATACATACCAGTGAACCAGTACAGTACATACCCGTGAACCAGTAGTATAGTCACGTTTTATGTTATGTTTACAGAAACAAATCTCACTATCTTCATGATGAACCCTACGATCCACCAGTCCCTATTATTACTATTATATACAACACTAAATTACACAATACATCAGTCCCTATTATTATTATTATATAAAACACTAAATAACACGATCCACCAGTCCCTATTATTATTAATAATATATACAACACTAAATAATACAATCCACAAGACCCTATTATTATTAATAATATATACAACACAATAAATAACACAATACACCAGTCTCTATTAACCCCCAGAGTCCGGGCAGCGGGATTTCCCGCTCGGTCGACAGAGGCCGGGCAGCGGGAAATCCCGCTCTGTCGACAGAGTCCGGGCAGCGGGAAATCCCGCTTTTGGTAATTTATGGGGAAAAACGCCAAATTTGTCGGGATTTTTTTTGATCTGGCTATACTTCACCACCAGACCTTTTCATCCCCACATTCAATCAGTGTGTGCTTGACCGTGACAATGGCTGGGCGTAGTGAAGAAAATACGGGCTCGTTCGATTCGGTGCATCCTACCGCGCTGCCGGGCGCACCCGCTCCTGTAACCTCCACTCCGCGGGTGCAACCAGCTAGATTGAGTCACAGCCACGCTCACAAAGCGAACGCAGCCTCGCTCTCACGGGAAAAGTGACCTCCATTCCTCACTTGATTTCTCGGCAATGGAGTGTCCTAGAGAGCTGGGGTTGGTTTTAATGGAAAGAGGAGGAGTTGATGGTGAGTACACAATCAAATTTAAGTTGTTCAGTATTGTAGTTTAGACGTAGGGAGTAAGAGAAGTAGAGTGATTTTCCGGGAAATACCCGGACAGGCAGGGTAAAAAATTAGTATTGAACCCAGAACCACAGTACGTATTTCCATTCTTGGCCCGTCCCGGAGGGGTTAATATATACAACACTAAATAATACGATCCACCAGTCCCTATTATTATCAGAATTACTTATGATGGGAATATTATAAAGGGGGATAGCGCGTACGCAGTCCCCCGCTAACAAAATTTGCGCACTGGAGTTAACCACATTTGGGTTAATCGCAAGGGTCAGCACCACCAGAGTGCAATGGTGAGCCTCGCCCTGGGAAAACCGCCTTTATGATCACGGTATCTCCTGTGCCAGGTAAGTATGTTGTAGTAATATTTTTTTTTATTTAAGGTTTATTGTGCATTACAATACATTATACATACACATATAGCACATATAGTGGTCGCACTCCTGCCCCTGGAAGCCGTCGTACAGCTCCTCCCTGGTGCAGTAGCCCAGCCTTACGCACTGCAGCAGCACCCCGTCTGACCTAGGCTGTTGCTGGGAGGCATCCAGTGGCTGGTAGTCGGTGGCAGCGGCGTACCAAGCCGCCTGTCTCTTCCTCGCTTCTAGTTGCCGGTGTGTGTGGTGGGCGTGCTGGGCTGCGGCGCGCTTGGCGCGTGCCTTTACTTGACGCAGACTGGGGGACACGTGCCTGGTCACCTGGGGGTCACCAGCAGCTCTCTTGGCGGCTGCGTCAGCAGATTCATTGCCTCGTACTCCAACGTGGCTAGGGATCCAGTTGAGCTTCACCTGCCGCCCCTGCACGGCGATGCTCTGGAGGATACCCAGAATGGTGGTGATGAGGCCCACATTGTCTTTGGGATGCGGCTGCTGGAGGGCCTGTAGCCCCGCTCTGGAGTCTGTGTGCAGCATCACGGTGGGCTCCTGTCGGTGGTGAGCGTGCTCCAGAGCCAGTTGGATGGCCACCAGCTCTGTCTGTAGGGTGGAGCAGTGATTAGAGGTCCTCTCGCACAACTCAGTCCCTCTGGTGATGGCAGCAGCACCCGTTCTCCCGCTGTCAGGATCGACTGAGCCGTCGGTGTAGTACACCGGACTGTCTGGTTCAGTGACTTGTGCAATGGCCATTAGGGCATGCTGCCGCATCTCTTCTGTGATGCACTGTGACATGCTGGCGGGCAGCTGCGTGGCGGAGAAAACTGCCGTGGGGGGCTCCCACGGGGGCGGGGCATGATAGGTGGGGGCAGGGAGGTCCGCCTGCAGCCAGTCCTTTGTGTGGGCCAGGGTGGCTTGAAGCAGCCACGGGTTGCAGCGTAGAGTGTCGACGCCCTGGGTGGCCGCCAGCCGCAGTCTCCTCTGCGTCACACCCTCCGCGTCGCGCTGCAGCACCCTCAATATACGGCAGGCTGTGATGAGCTGTACCCTGGTGGTGAGGGGTACCAGGCTGGTCTCACTCTGCATGACGCATGCACTGGCCCACCTCGGAGCTCCCAGCATGGTCCTCATGGCGGTGTTCTGCACTACCTCGAGCCACTCCTGCTGGTTTGGGGAGAGTGCTAGGAGGACGAGGGCACTGTAGTCCACCAGGGAGCGTACCGCCTGCACGTAGTACAGGCGTAAAACGGAGGAGGTGGTGCCCACAGTGGTTCGCGTCATGGATCGCATCACGTTCAGCCTGGCCTGCGTCCTCTCCCTCAGGTAGGCGGCGTGGGTTGTGAAGGACAGCCGCTTGTCGACCCACACACCGAGGTACTGATAGGAGTTGGTCCAGGCCAGATCGATTCCCTGGACGCGGAGCTGACATGCTGGGTCCGCCGCCTTTAACATCATGGCCCGGGTCTTCTCTGCTGATATCTTGAGCCCCAGGTCTTGGCACTTCTCGCTGATGAGGTCAAACGCTTGCTGTGTTTTCCTGAGCTTGTTGCCCTTTCCGGTGACCATGAGGGCAAGGTTGTCTGCGTAACTCAGCAAGACGGTGCCGGTATGGAAAGGCAGGGCTACCAGTTGCTCCATCAGCAGGTTGAAAAGTAGGGGGCTGAGGATGCTGCCCTGGGGTGTCCCATTTTCCATCTCTTGGAAGCTCGACTTGTGACCCTGGCACGGCGGTGCTGCTGGAAGTCGCGAAGCCACGCCAGCATCCTTCCTCACACCCCTTTCTTCACAAGTGCGTCGAGGATGGCGTGGGGGCTGGCCAGTTTGAATGCCTTCTCCAGGTCAAATGAAGACAGCAACGGTGGGGCGGTGGTTGATATGAGTCATCAGGGCGAGAATACTGTCTGCTGTGCTCACTCCGCGGGTGTAGCCAAATATGTGTGGGTGAGAGGGCCCTATGTGCCACTGTAGCCAAGCTAGCACCATTTTCTCGGCTGTTTTGGCTAAGCAGCTGAGGAGAGAGATGGGCCTAAGCTTGGAGGGCTCTCTCGGCTTGGGGATCGGTTGGATGTCGGCTTCCTTCCAAGCGGGCGGCAGGCATCCCGCTGTCCATGAGGCGTTGAGCGTTGCTAACAGCGCGGCGTCCCCAGCCAGCCCTGCGTGAGCCAGCATGGAATATGGCACACCATCTGCACCCGTTGCTGTGTCGCGGCCTTGCCTCTTTGCCTGTTGCAACTCTTGAAGGGAGAAAGGCCGGTCAGTCATGTCAGCTACCTCCATCGCCTCCCTGACAGCCTCGTCGCGGTGTGGCTGGAGCTGCTGTTGGGTGCGTCGTGTGTGGAGAGGAAGCTGGTCGCTGGAACCCCGCGAGGTGAAGGTAGTGGCGAGCCTCTCTGCCTCATGCTGTGGGTGCGGGTGTCCGGCCGGGCGGGGTGGGGCAGCGCCAGAGGCCGTCCTTACACTTCTCCACATCTGACCTAGGGACGTGTGCCGGCTAAAAGTGGCGCACCACTCCAGCCACTTGTCCTCTTTGGCCCTCAGGGACACCTGCCGTGCACGGGCCACTACTTCCTGCAGGAGTCTCAGGTTGTTGGGATTGGGGCGTTTCTTGTAGAGTTTCCGATGCAGGTTGACTCGGTGGTTGTGCTCGCGCACCTCATCATTATAGTACCACCAGTCTGTGGTACTATAAATAACACAATACACCAGTCTCTATTAATATATACAACACTAAATAATACGATCCACCAGTCCCTATTATTATCAGAATTACTTATAATGAGAATATTTTAAAGGGGGATAGCGCGTACGCAGTCCCCCGCCAACAAAAATTGCGCACTCGAGTTAACCACATTTGGGTTAATCGCAAGGGTCAGCACCACCGGAGTGCAATGGTGAGCCACGCCCTGGGAAAACCGCCTTTATAATCACGGTATCTCCTGTGCCATATAAGTATGTTGTAGTTTTTTTTTTTTTTCTGGCCTATCGACCTTGGTGTTGGTCATTGAGGCCTTTAATTTTTTTTTTTTTTTTATAATTATTTTAATTTGAACTTTTTGCATATTATTTTATGCATTTATTATTATTATTATAATTATTACTATTACCTTTAAACTTAAAATTAAACTTATATACTAATTGTTTTTGTAGCTTTATACAAAATTTTACATCCTAGCTAATAAACCAATGTATGTGCCTACTCAACCAATAGCTAACTAGACTAATACCTATTCCAGCCAATCGCTAAACCTAGATAGACAAATCGCTAAACCTATTTTAGACAATCGCTAAACCTAGCTAATACATCATATATATACACAATACACAACACAGAAAATATTTATAAATTCAAAAATATATACAAAATGGAAAGAAACAAAACACATATAAAGTCACATCACTCTGATCAGTTCGGTCTCCCTCAAGAAAGTCATCAAGTTATCAGTCACACCACCATCCCCATCACCTAAGAGAGCTGAGAGTGTGAAGGGGACTTTTACTGCACCACAGTAACTTATGAGGGAAGCACGTTCCCCCACAAATCGCCGACAATGCAGGATGATATGACTGATAGATAACACCGCATTGCAGGTGTTACAATGCGGTGGAAAACGTTTGTCTATATATGGTTCTAGATGAGTTATTCTGGTGCAGTTGGTTCGCAATCTTGCCAGTATTCTTTCTGCCAGTCTGTTGGGCCGGTTGGCAGTGGCCCAATTACCCAGTTGAGGCTTGATGGTGTTGATATTAAGTCTGGTCCACTGACCTTGCCACAGAAGATTCATTTATTTATTTCCGAGGGATAGACACGACTGTAGATCACGAGGGACGTCCCAAGTAACCTCAAGCTCTACAGCCGATTTTGCAAGTAAGTCTGCCCGTTCATTGCCATAAATACGACAATGCCCGGGCACCCAGATCAGAGTGAAGGACTTGTTGCATAAGTGCAACTTATTAATGATGCGACCCTGGATTTCATTAGAAATAGTTTGACATGAGTTAATTGCCTGAAGGGCTGACTTTGAGTCTGAGAAAATTACTATTGAATTATGACGAGAATTTAGTGCATAGTCTATGGCTTTGTCAATTGCAAAAAGTTCTACTGTAAACACAGATGTATGTATTGGCAATCTGTACCTAAGTTCACATTCACTCGACCAAACACTCGCACCCACACATTCATCTGAGTTGGAGCCGTCAGTGTACACGTGATGAGACCCCAGGTGACTGCGGACTATACCACCAAACAGGTGGTGTATCTCCAACTCCGGCGCCTTTTCTTTCGATGATGGTAACCACGATGTGTTGACGCCGAAGTTGGGTGTCTCCCACGGTGGTATCTCGTTGATGATAAACTGGTCGCAGTCCCCGAGGTCTATTTGTAGTTGTTGTTCTAGCTGGTGGAGGCGTACAGCCAGTGGCCTCCGTCTTCCGTGGTGGAGATAATGGTGTTGTTGAAGGGAGGCACTGGCCACATTTCCGATCTCCGACTTCCTGATGGTGGACATGGCGGTGTTGATGGCGAGATGATCCCGTCGAAGTCGGAGAGGAGGTATGTTCGCCTCCACCTCCATCCTAGCTACACGTGTACACTTCAGAGCTCCCAAACACACACGTAAACATTTATTCTGGTACACATCCAATCTCCCTAGTGTTGTATCTGATGCCGATCCATACACCTGTGAGCCATAGTCTAGCTTTGTACGAATAAGGGTCTTATACACCATTAATAAAGATTTCCTGTCGGCTCCCCATGTGGTACCTGATAGGTACTTAAGGACATTTAAAGGTTTTTCACAACGAACAAGCAAATTATTAACATGATGTGTAAAATTTAATCTTTGGTCAAAATGAATTCCTAAAAATTTAACAGAATTATGAAATGGTACCGGTTGGCCATCTAACGTTACGTTAATTTGAGGTACTCTACGTTTACTAAAAATTACTCCGGTACACTTAGGAACGGAAAACTTAAAGCCCCGACTCCAACCCCGGGCCCATATCCCGATAGCCTACATTGTGACGTCATGCGCAGAGCGTACCAGTTTTCAGGTTGCCCGCCCAATGAAACTACCTGGCGTAGCTAATACTAGCTATATTTACCTTGAGCAAACCTATGGGAGTCCAATGCACCACGAGTGACATGAACTGGAACATACAGAGGTGGCAGAGACGAGTTAAGAGGATGCAGCACATTACTTCTCATCTTGAAGAGCATATACAATGATGCAACAGAACGACGGTGACTTAAATTACAATCAAGTGAACCGCCAGTAAGAAAATTAGCATGGAAACAATCCTATCCAGCAACTTGAGATGGCAATCAACTGCTGAACACCATACAGGAGAACAGTATTCCAACAGAGGCAACACAAAGGAGTTGTAACACCGCAGTAACAATGACGTAACAACTACAGAGAAACTTATTGTGTTACTGAAGCAACATTCAATTATGTTAATTTCACAGTTTATTTTCACTTAAGTAATCATGTACAATATAGAAAAAAAAAATGAAATTGAACTGCATGAACCGAGTAAACCGAGTAGTACTCACTCAATTTCAAGAACCGAGTAAACCGAGTAGTACTCAGACCGAAACGCACATCCCTATGTGAAGTGCTAGGCTGTGATGCTAGGGGCCAAGGATTGGTCCACTCCCCTCGGGGAGAATATAAAACTATCATTAACACTATAATAATTCCTTGGAAGGAACTCCATGTTATGCATCATTGTGAAGTGCTAGGGGCTTGTTCCACCTTTCCACAGATTGGCCCGGTATTGCAGTACCTCTGGGATCGGTTCACTACCCTCGGGAAGAACTTAAAACTATTATCAAACACAATCACTTGAATGAGGTGAAAGCTATACCTGATAGTCAGTCTGCATATAGGCAGCTATACTCAACGGAGACTGCACTATGTACTGTAGTAAATGACCTAATGGTGTTGATGGACGAAGGAAAGTGTAGTGTTCTTATTATGCTTGATTTGAGTGCTGCATTAGACACAGTAGTGCAATATAATGTGGACCAGATTTGGACCTTAGTCTTTGGTGATTGGGACCCCTTATGAACTGCAAAAAAAGGGCAAAGGCATGTTACCCAAACCATAGATATCTATTTAGACCAACTTCTTTAAAAGGTTGATACGAAGAAGAAGATGATTAAGGGCTTTATGCCTATCGACTCATGGTGTTGGTCATTAAGGCAGTCAGTCTTATTACATCAACACATCTTCCACCAGCCTATGGTGTGCTAACCATTATTACACCATCAGTACCCCCTGATACGAAATTAAGTACAGTATATAAATATAGAAGTAAATACAAAACAGCATAAATACCAGGATGATTACTTACCCTGCCTCTGACAATAACGTGAAATTGGGAGGAGGTTGATTCTGAAGAGCTTGGTGTAGACGTCTTTGTTTGCCATACCTTCACTTCTTTATCCCAGCCACTAGTGAAAAAATTGTGTGCCTTTAAGCTTTTGTGGCATTTCATCGACTGGAAGGTATATTTTGGGTTGGGTGATGATATGAGATATAGTCACAAATATCTGGGTAGGTAACTGGAGGATATAATTCTACATCACAATTGCCCTTCTTTTTGGGCAAAGTATAGAGATCAAAATGTACACTGGCACTGAATATATATTTTTAATGTACTCTGCACGATCCGTAGCACTGAGTGAGTCTATATATGCAGATTTTTCCATACTTTTGGAGTTTAAACTGGAGGAACCGTCACATACACCAATACTCCATGAGAAATGCTCCACCACAATGGCGGATGTTTACGTTCTGAGTTCTGACGTCACCACAATCAGCTGAGCGAAAAGGCCATATACCTGTAGTTTAAATTGATTATGCCTATTTATTTGGTTGCAAGTACGTTGTGACGACTAAAGACCTCCATAGACTATCAATCATGCCTGAGCAAACTGGGTCGTGTGTGGGACTGATGGTTTGAGCAGTTACAGATGGTGCCAGATGACTAAAAACACCAGCTGTACCCAAGGGGTACAGTTAGGTAATAGCAACGGTGTTACAGTCACACTGTAATTGTAAATTAACATCGCATAAACGCTCAAGGAAAATTTCGAACACAACATTCGGAAAAAAATATTATATTTTAATTTACATTTCGGGGGACTTCGTGCCAATATTAATTCTATAACTCAGTTTTTTTTATTTATTTAATAAATTAACTCAATATAATAAAGTGGGGTATTTTTCTTTTCCTGGGGTTCAGTGGTTCGACGTCAAGCTACTTGAAGCTAGACTTCAAAGTCTAGACAGAATATTTCCGAGAACATACAATAGGGTAATTTAAAAATATAAAAGAACTTTGTTGATGACAAAATACCAATATTACTAACCTAGTCCTTGACCACACCCAGACTCATCAGTTCTGCGTACATTCAACACAAAAACAAACAATTTATGGTATTATTTACCAATATCTATTTAATATAACATTTATTTATTTTGAATAAATAGAATTATTAATTTTATATGTACTGATGTAAAGACTTTAAAAACAGAATCTTTATTTCAACACAATAGCATATTGTATATGAATCTTACTGAACTAAAGCACAGATACAACACTGCACTGCTCGAATATAAGTTATGATACACACTACGAAGAGGGTCAGAGAGAATTTTGGTGACCATTGATTAGCATGAATGTAATAATACAAACAAGTTATGGAACTACAATAATAAAAGACTAGATGTAAAACAATTGGTCTACCCTTCACACTCAGAGGACCAAGAAGTCTTCAATTATAACAGTTTACCCTAAATATATGAGAGGACGAGTTTTCTCCAATTATTGATTTGCTTATTATTCATTGTAAGTTCATTCAAAAGGATCTCACTTCAACGACTCACACCTCATGTACTGTACAGATAAACTCTACCAAAAGATGTTTAAACTGTGACCAAAAACCCAGAACACTAGCCATGAAATGTCCAAAACGGAAAGAAGCTCTCAAGAATAAGCAAAATGCGCAGCAACAATCATCCAAAGGCAACTATGCACAGGTTGCTGGCAAGCAACCTGAGAACCAAACAACCACCACAAGCGTAGACAACGTGACCTCCACGGTACCAGTAACGCTGTTTTGTCTCTACAACGCTCATCTCATGAACGCTATAAACCCCGGCTCATTCCAACAACAACTAGACTACTTGACCTCTGCCAACAACCTTCCCCGAATGGTCTGTCTCCAGAACCCTCCATTAACAGAAATAATCAGCAAAGTTTTCAACGACACTATACCCAGATCCTACCACAACACCACTCCAGCCACATCAAGGCAACAACCCACCACCACAGAAGAACAAACACAAATGCAACAACCGGAACACCACTAAGATCAAGTAACTCACACTGACGATAGCTGCACTCAGAAAATGATGCAGAAATAATTCAAGATAATGAGGAAGTCATCTCCCTAGAATGCATCAACCCAGTAATCAACCCACAAAACAAAAACCCAACACACACAGCCAGCAAAGACCTCACCTCCACCCAACTTAATCCACACCAGACCAAGCCAACAGAGATCCAAGATTGCGCACAAGAATACAGTAAAAATAGTCCAACATAATGTACTTCACTGGAGGGAAAGACGTATGCAGCTGTCCAACATCTACAGAAACATTGACTCAGATGTCATACTAATCAACAGTCATGGCACCCCAGACACTGATCCATTACACATTCCACAATACAGAATACACCGGAAAAACTCAACCAACACACACACAGATGGCACAGCCATTGCAGTGAAGAACACCATACCACACAAAATACTAGACCAATTCATCTCAGACACACTTGCAGTGGAACTAGACACAACCACAGGAAAACTAATAATAGCCACACTTTACCAACCACCAGCACGACCATACATACCCATTCCAGACTTCTTGCAACTCTTCAGGAGAAATACGCATGTTTACATGCTGGCAGATCTCAACGCCAACAAACCCTTCCTTGGCTACAGACACAACAATGCCACGCTTCTGCTGTGTAATAGGTTGAACTAATACAGACAAGGTCCCAGCTGGTCTGTCCTTTTATCGTATACATTAAGATGGAACATAAGGAACTATAATCCGAAAAATTGGGAAAATAATGCTTATCAATAAACTTGGTACTGTTCTACATACAATAATATTATTGAAAATACAACTTTTCACATTCAATTCTATATCACGCACAACCTTATATAAGCGTCCTAAACTGTCCCATATTACAATATATATAGGGTGTATCGCGACGTATATCATTAAATTACACCAGAGATATAAAATATAATTTTGATTATATTTTGTTCTATAAAGTATGCTGTGTGTGATCTCAGTAAAGTACAATGAATACTGATAAAAACTATTTTAACTTGTGTTGTCAAATGGCGGTGAGCTTCGGATAGAGTGGAAGCCTAATATTGTTTTCGGACCAAAGAGGCCTTATTTATTACATCTTATTAAGTTTTATCATGATTGCAATATTTATGTGATGTTCTATAACGTACATTGAATCATATTTTCAATGCAGAGGGATAATACCAGGCCCCTATAAATAATATTCGACGAAATATGATTAATATCTTTTGGAGATTAGGTAAACTCATCCGACATAATGCAACCTGCAATCCTGAACATTTCCCTACATTTCACGGATCTTCTTCTTATACAGGCCTGGTATTATCCATCTGCATTGAAAATTTAATTCAATGTACGTTATAGAACATCACATAAATATTGCAATCATTAAAAATCTTATTAAGATGAAATAAATAAGGCCTCTTTGGTCCGAAAACAATATTAGGCTTCCCCTCCCTCCGAAGCTCACCGCCATTTGACAACACATGTTAAATAGTTTTTATCATTATTCATTGTACTTTACTGAGATCACACACAGCATACTTTATAGAACAAAATATACTTAAAATTATATTTTATATCTCTGGTGTAATTTAATTATATACGTCGCAATACACCCTGTATACTTCAGTATGATTTGGAAAAAAAAGGCACTTATCACAATCTATCATATTCTAGTGTACTATATTAAACTATATTTGGTCTTCAGCAACCAACAATACTTTAATCAGAGAGCACCTTCAGAGTTTATGACTACTGTATTTATATACTCCTGACTATACAGTACATATATATCACAAACAATCACATATAAGTGTACTACACTGACCTATTTTTGCTGATTCCAATGTATATAATTCTATATATGCAAAAAAGGCACTTACATTTTAGAATACAGTACTATTGCTGATAATGTGTGTATGAATTGCAAAAAAGGACATTAACATTGTCGAAAATCATTTGTGCAAAATCAAAACTCCTGTATCAGAAAAGGCCTTAAAAAACACATTCTCATGAATATTTAGGACAATACAGATGAATAAACTTTCAAATAATATTATTGGTGTTTAGTAATTCCACATACAGTATATTGTACTTATGAGTCCTTTTGAGCCATTTAAAAATTGGGTTATGAAAAATTAACAAATACACAATGCTCATAGATGCATTCAAGTACTGTATACTGTATAATTTGGGTACTATTTTATGAATGCAAGTTTATTTGGACCATAGCTGATTACAATCTTTTGGATAATGTGGACCAGATTTGGACCTTAGTTTTTGGTGATTGGGACCCCTTATGAACTGCAGAAATAGGGTAAAGGCATGTTACCCAAACCATAGATATATATTTAGACCAACTTCTTTAATTAAAAGGTTGATACGAAATTAAGTACAGTATATAAATAAAGAAGTAAATACAAAAGAGCATGAATACCAGGATGATTACTTACCCTGCCTCTGACAATAACGTGAAATTAGGAGGAGGTTGATTCTGAAGGGAATTTATTGAAAGAATTACCGTTTTGTAGCAGTGTTGCCAGATCCGGCAAGGTCGCAGTATTTTGCACTGATCATTTCCTGTACTTTACCACGGTTATTTCCCGGTAGTTTGCCCAGGTTAGGTCCCGGTAATCTGATGCAGTCTAGGTTAGGTTAGGTTAGGTCAGGCTAATTTCAAAATGTCCCATTTGAATATCTTGGAAATGGGGCATTTGCGGAGGAAATGCCATGGATGAAAATAGTCTTAGAATTGTCTAAATAAGTGGGTAATAAAGGTAGAAAAACCGTACGCAATAACGGTAATTCTTTCAATATTTACCTTCTGAAGAGCTTGGTGTTGACGTCATTGTTTGCCATACCTTCACTTCTTTAACCCAACCACTAGTGAAAAAATTGTGTGCCTTTAAGCTTTTGTGGCATTTCATCGACTGGAAAGTATAATTTGGATTGGGTGATGATATTAGATAGTCACAAATATCTGGGTAGGTAACTGGAGGATATAATTCTACATCACAATTGCCCTTCTTTAAAGTTCTTTTTGGGCAAAGTATAGGGATCAACATGTACAGCCGGCTCCACTGCCGCGAGGGCCACTGCAGTGTTGTCAACACTCCCTCTCCGAGGCTTGAACCACAAAGTTCGGTCCGAGACACAATCTGAAGCACTCACTAGTGAGAGAGAAGGTAATGATGGTTGGCAGGCTTGTATGCTGAGTGAAACGAATGACAATGAAATAATAATCTGAATGTGAGCAATTTTGTTTTTAGGTGGATGCAACAATAGACACCAAATGATTCCTGATGTATTAATTTGCTATATTTCATAGTGCGGAATATTACATTGTAATGCTCGATAAATCAGGTTTTGATTAACTATTAAGATGCACCTGTGGCTAGTTTATGGATGTTCTGATAGTATTGACATATTAAGTAGGAGAGCCCTCTTCCTTGCTACGGGGTAAAACTCAGCACTCTGACATTTGCGAGCAACAACCTCTACCTTTCTGACTTCGCTGACACTTGAGGAACAATTACATAAGAACTGAGAATATTAGATAATCCAAGCATCGGCACGGTGACGGCACCATGAACTATCCATCATCTGGTCCCTTTAATGATTACCTCAAATAAATCGGGATAAGTAAATCCTATACATTGGCTGTTATCTTTTCACATTGCAATGGCGGAAACTGAATACCCAAGCCCTCTTCATGCAGGAACCCAATGCATGAATTCTTTAGAGAATTCAGTACTAAAATTAATAACATGTAACACATCTATCTGGGTAATTACTGGTATTTATCGTTTTACGGCTTACGTTATTCCTCCTTATTGCCTTGCAGAATTGCGAGGCAAATACTGTGATAAGAACATATATAACTTTACGGTTGTTACCCTTAAGATTACATGAGTATTAATTATTTGTTTACTATTGAATGCAATGTAATCAGAATCGCGCCCAGACTCCCTCCTTCACAAAGACCTGCAGCCGGTCGGGCATCGAGGCGACGAGACTAATAAATGCTTCAGACGTTTCTCTTCTATCGAAGTTCGCGGTTCACGCCTGGGCGAGTGAGCAGTGAAAACAGACATTTTTCAACTCAGATACGGATCAGATGCAGGCAGAGGCAGGCGAGCGAGAGGAGGACTGGCAAAATGATCGCTTTTGTCTGTGCGTGGAGAAGTGTCAGTTCGAGTGAATGAGATCTAACGTGACAGTTTAGTAAGCAAGTGACATTCATTTAATAAATAGAAGTTGGGACCGGAAAGCATAAATGATGACAAGGAGAACAACCTACACTAAAACATATCTGTCTTATTAAATACAGCCCCAAGACCAATTATATGGAGACTAAGTGGTAAAGGCAGTCTCGCTCCAGAACAGGTGGAGTGTGGACGTACTCGTGGCGCTCTGCCTCCATTCTCGTTTGTGTTGATGTTTGAGTTGTTTTGGAGCTCTTCTTTGTGTTGTTTGTGAGTTCTTGTTTGTGTGTTGTTGTTTCTGTGGTGTTGTTTGTCTGTTGTGGTTCTGTGTATAGTTTTGTTGTGATTGTCTGTGTGTGTGTGTGTCCCTGGCTGATTGAGTGTTTAGTTGTTTGTGTTGTTGTTTGCTTTCCATCTAGGCCTTGCCTGGCCTGATGGAGAGTGCGGATTCCTGCTTGGAGGCCGACTTGGCAATGTCGGAGGAAGACGAGTCTCCAATTGAGGATCACTGGCCTGAGCTGCCTTCTCGCAACCCTCCCCCCCTCTCCTCGGTCACTCCGCAGCTCAGGTTGCAGCCGTCCACCTCCTCAACCTCTACCAAGCGACCTGTTGATGCCTCGTCCGACTCTTCGCAGGATTCCGATGGCGTGGACTGTTTGCCTCCAGCTGCCAAGACTGCCAAGGGTGCTTCAGCTGTGCACGACGTACCTTCTCTGCCTCACCCTGGTGTTTCTTCTTTGTATACCAACTCCTTGCCTTCGTCCAACCTTCCTGCTTTTGCCCCGAGAGATGCCTATGTCAAACTCTCCTTCTCTGGAAACCCATCTACGGACACAAAGCTGCGTTGGTTGTCTGATGTCAACAGGGCCTTCCAGTTGCAGCGTGAACTGGCTGAAGTCAAGATGGCTGCTGTCACCTCCCGGTTTGTCTACATCTCTAAGAAGCGTCAGGACATCATTGATAGAGTGAAGGCTGGTGAATTTTTATCTCTGCCTCTCATTCTTGAAGACTCACCTGAGAGGCCTCGTAAGTTCCCCAGCTACATCCTCACCCGTTTCCCTATTGATGTTGACCCGAAACTTGCCAAAGGATACCCTGGTGTGTACTTTGCCCGTCGTTTTTTCCAAGATGGTTCCCCCATTAGCCGTATTGTTGTTGTCTGGAGTCAACCCGATCCACCTCCAAATGAGATTTCCTTTGATTTCCTCCCTTGTCTTCCACCGTGTGAGGGGAGGAAACTTCATAATGACCAGCCTTGGTGCTACAGGTGCTGGGGAGTTGGGCATATCTCCCGGTACTGTTCTGCCAGGCCGAAGTGTGCATGGTGTGCGGCCGACCATGATTCCAAGACGTGTCCTGTCAGGGGTGAACCATCACGTCCTGCTGCCTCCACCTCTGAGCCCTCACCTCCTGAAGATACGTCTCGATGAAAGTGTCCACGATGCCTTCAGCCAGGGGTTAACGTGTGGCATGGATGTACTCGACGTAAGGTCCAGGCTCGTGTCTCTACTATTGCTCCGCCTCCACCTCCACCACCACCACCACCACCTCCCCAGTCTGCTCCTCCTAGCAGCCCTGCCTCACCTCCAGACCTGGCAAGTCTGTTGCTACCCTCATGGCACGATGTACGGCTCTCGAAAACCGCTTTTCTGCCCTTGAAGCCAGGATTGATGGGCTGGTTGCCGCTCAGGCTGCCAATGACTCCAAACTCTCCACCTTGGTCGAGGCTCAGCAGGCCATCATCTCAACTGTCACTACCCTTACCGAAAAGATGGATACTGTTGCATCTCGCCTTGAAAAGCTTTTCAAGTCAGTCCCTTCTCCTGGTCCATCTTCTTCTCCAGGTCGCTCATCTGACCCCACTCACCGGACTTCTACCTCCAAATACAGAGTTCGCTAGTGATTGCCGGCTGGATGTCATCTCCTGGAATATATGTGGTATCACCAGTTATGCTAAGCTCACTCAACTCAAGGCCATCATCCCATTTTTCGTCATCATCCCAGTGTTATTTTTCTCCAGGAAGCATTTCCAGGACGGCCGCTCGCTGCTGGGCAAGCTCCTCCCCTCTCAGGTTATGTGCCATATGTTCATCTGGTAAGGAATGGTCTCCTGACTTACATACATAGCTCCTTGCCACATCGCCTTCTCCGTACCTCCACTGATCCTGACATGACCTTTCAGCTATTTGAGGTTCTACCTGGGAATGGAGTACTCCAACTATGTAATGTCTATTCTGCCCCAGCTAGACTCACTCTTGAGGCTCTTCCTTCTCCAACAGTGCGTGGTATGGTGTATATGGGAGATTTTAATGCTCGGCATTCTGATTTGGGTGATGGTACTGGCTTTATTAATCGAAATGGTGTTCGTCTCCTTTCATACATCCGCAAGCATCATCTGACACACTGGGACACTGGCGGTGCCATTCATTGCCGGGGAGGTACTCTGGATTACATCCTCTCATCTGGCCTGATAGCATCTCAGGTCCAGTGCTCCTCCGTGCCAGACTTATTCTCTGATCACATTGCTCTTCGGTTTCATTATTCTCTAACTGCTGGGTCAGGTGCTTCAGCCACTCGTTTGTGTATTGCTGTACCCCCTAAATATTGCCCGACTTACATCTTATTTATGGCCCATGTATTCCCTACATTTGACATATCATCAGCTGAACAGTTGTACTCTGATCTTGTATCTGCTACTCATGACTTTTATAGGTTATACGTCTCCCGGCCACACCGCCAGCATCGCCATACTGCCCACTCCTGGACGCTGGATGCACGTATACAGGAGGCAAAGGAGGAGGCTGAACGTGATGGCCTATTGTTTCAAGCCAACCCAACCCCTGACCTACTCCATCGTTACCAGATGTCTAGGGACGCTTTAGTTGCCCTGCAGGATTGTGCTCACACTGAGTCTTGGCAGCGGTTCACGGACAGCATCAACCAGCAAACAAGTGTGGCTTCTATGTGGCACCTCATCCGTCGGGTTGTTAAAAAGACACCGGCCACTGCTCGTCATCACACTCCTGCCGACTATGCCAAACAACTTGTCGATGCCTGGTCAGAACAATCTACCCCAGCCAGTCTACCCATCCACATACAAGATGCACTCGCTTCCCGTGCTGCTGTCCATCGGCTACGTCTAATGTCTGCTCTGTTACAAGATGATGACGATGATGCAGAGGAGATAACTGAGGAGGAGTTGCGTCGTGCTCTCTCTCGGGGTAGAGCTTCTTCCCCTGGTGATGATGGTATTACTTATGCTGTGCTGCGCCTACTTCAACAAGTTCCTGGGAACCCTCTACTTCGACTGTACAATCTTTGTCTTCGTGACGGTTGTGTACCACGAGCCTGGACCAGCAGCACAATAATACCCATCCCTAAGCCCGGCACTGCGAAGTTCAGGCCTATTTCCCTGACTTCCTGTTTTTGTAAAGTTATGGAGAGAATCTTACTCAATCGTCTCATGTACAGACTGCAGGATCTCCTTTCTCCATGGCTGTTTGGTTTCCTTCCCCAGCGGAGCACACATCACTGCCTAGTCGACCTGTACTCTCGCCTTTCCAGGGACAGTGTGGTGGCCTTCATTGACCTTCGAAGTGCCTTCGATGTTGCTAATAGAGACGTCATTTTGGATCAACTGGTTGACTTTGGGATAAAGGGTAACCTACTACGGTGGATTCGGGGCTACCTGAGTAACAGGACCTCCCGTGTGTTTTTCAGTGGTGCACTCAGTCCTTTGCGCAGTTTTTATCTTGGTACGCCTCAAGGTGGTGTTCTCAGCCCATTGTTATTTAATATTCTGATGCATCGGTTGCTCACTTCTCTCCCTGATATTCCTGGAACTACAATTACATGCTATGCTGATGATATCTGTGTTCATTCTACCTCACCAAGGGATATCCAGCGGTTTCTTGACTCCTTCTCTGTGGTCTCCTCTCACTGTGGAATTATTGTCTCCCCAGATAAGAGCAGAATATTCACCTGCCGTCTTCCTCAAGCTCAGCCAGTGTTCACCATTGGAGGGACTGTCATTCCCATGTGTTCCCAGTACTGCTACCTGGGTGCGCCAGTCAATATTTGGCCGATTGTCCCTGCCAGACCTCAAGACCATCCCATTGTCCAGGACTTATTGGGTCGTCTCCAGCGCCGACTTACACCACTTCAATGGCTATCTAACAACTCCTCGGGCATCTCCATCCCAGTAGCCAGGACCATCTATATTGCTTTTATCCGTTCAGTTGTTGATTACCTTTCCCCTGCTTTGATTCAACTTCCTAGGGCTACTCTGGAAACTTTAGAAAAATTTCAGAATAGAGCGATGAGAATAATTCTCGGATAGTGAACATGCAGCGTGAGTTGCGTCTTCCCCCATTAATCGAGAGAATTTATTGTAATGTTACTTGCTTCACTGTCAAGTGCCTCCATTTCCCACATCTTTCACCCCATTACTCTCAGTTAGTCAGGACTTCTCTTAGACCAAACTACCCGGTCCCTCTCATACTGCCTGCTGGACGTACTCTTATAAGGTCTGTTTCCTCTGTGCTCCGAGGTCTTAATATAGATATAATGGTTGCAGACGTCCCCCCAGGGCCCCCTCCATGGATGCTACCAACACCTGATGTGAGCTTTACACCTACTTCCAAGTCGGAGCTGCCTTCTCTACAGCGGCAGTTGGCTCTGGAACACATAGAAACAGTGACTTCCTCCATCACAGATCCATACTGCCTCTACACTGATGGCTCATTGCAGGTGGATGGTGCAGCAGGTTGTGCTGTTTTCTCGCCTGACCTGGAGTCACCTCCAGGGGCTGGGTTGGCCGTCGTCTCTGTAACTACTCTAGCTCAACATTGTGTGAACTGTATGCCATTCTGGATGCTGTTAGTGTTGTTTGTCAACGTGGAGTGAATGCTGCCATTTTTTGTGACTCCAAACCTGCCCTTCATTCCCTCTCTAGTGTTCAGCCCACACACTCTACTGTTATTCAGCAGATTTTATCGTTTTTGGCCTTATTGCGTCATCGTAAATTGACTGTCAAATTTTTATGGGTGCCATCCCATGTAGGTTTACGTCACAATGGTACAGTTGACAGACTCGCAAAGGAAGCCTGCCATCTGCCTCCTCGTGGTGTTGGACGTCCTCTCTCCCTGACATGTTACCTCTCTAAAGTCCGCTCCGCCGCTCTCCTCCCTGTACGGCGACGCAGGGATGCATCTCCATCTCCATCACCCATTACGAGTCTGTATGCCGTCACAAATATTCCTACCGTCGTCGAGGCCTCATGGTTCGGAGGCACAATGTAGTCTCTGCTCGTTTGAGGCTTGGCTACCGGCCACCGTGGTAGGTTGCTGGGATGCAGGGTGAGCCTCCCTTCACTGAGTGTCGCTTGTGTCGAGCGCCTCGTGCTAACACTATAGAGCACTATTGCCTAGCCTGCCCCACTGTCCGACACTTGCTGCCCCAGGGCCTGCCACTTGATGTAGTTTGTCGACACCTGCTGAACCATCAGGTTCTGGAGGAACTTCTGGTGCGCCACCCTCGTTTTGGTGGATTTAAGTAGGTCATGATGTAAATATTTGTCTGTATACTTGTGCTTCATTCTGTTATGTTTTCGTGATGTGTGTGTGTGTGCGCATGTGTGTGTGCTTGTGTGTGTGTGTGTGGTCATTGGGTTCTCGTGAGTCCCGCCTACCCTTGTGTACTGTTGTCTGCCTATTGACTGACGCTACGGCGCAATGAATTAAAAAAAAAAAAAAAAAAAAAAAAAAAAAAGTGGTAAAGGAAAGGGAAGAGTAGGGTAGAGATAAGATGGAGGTGGAAGCCAAGGGATGTTCATCTGCATCCTTCACAAGAATTGCACCAGCCTCGTCTACAAGGTTATTTCCAGTTCCTGGGAAAAAAAAATGTATTACACCTGTTAAACCTGCAATTTTAGTTTTACCACCAAACTTCAGTTTTCGTCCTTGCAATGCGAATATATTACAGCCAGCAAATAGGATTTACTTTCCCGGTTTTATTTGAGGTAATAATTAAAGGGGCCAGATGATGGATAGTTCATGGTGCCTACGCTTGGATTATCTAATATTCTCAATTCTTATGTAATTGTTCCTCAAGTACCAGCGAGGTCAGAAAGGTAGAGGTTGTTGCTCGCAAATGTCAGAGTGCTGAGTTTTACCCCGGAGCAAGGAAGAGGGCTCTCCTACTTAATATGTCAATACTATCAGAACATCCATAAACTAGCCACAGGTGCATCTTAATAGTTAATCAAAACCTGATTTATCGAGCATTACAATGTAATATTCCGCACTATGAAATATAGCAAATTAATACATCAGGAATCATTTGGTGCCTATTGTTGCATCCACCTAAAAACAAAATTGCTCACATACAGATTATTATTTCATTGTCATTCGTTTCACTCAGCATACAAGCCTGCCAACCATCATTACCTTCTCTCTCACTAGTGAGTGCTTCAGATTGTGTCTCGGACCGAACTTTGTGGTTCAAGCCTCGGAGAGGGAGTGTTGACAACACTGCAGTGGCCCTCGCGGCAGTGGAGCCGGCTGTACACTGGCACTGAATATATAATGTACTTTGCACGATCCGTAGCACTGAGTGAGTCTATATATGTAGATTTTTCCATACTGTTGGAGTTTAAACTGGAGGAACCGTCTCATACACCAATAACACCACCAAGGTTTACAGTCAATTACAGAGGTTTCGACACCTGCCAGTTCGACACCTGTAGCTGTTCGTACCTCAACCAGTTCACTCTCAGCCCAGTCTCTGGTGGTTTCACCCAAGGTTTAAAGAATACTATTCTTTAAACCTTGGGGTTCACCCATGATAGGAGTGGTTTCGCTACTCATGATTTTATACAGACTAGTACATTTTGAAAAGCAAGTTATTATAGTCACATGCAGGTGTATGTTTTTATACCAAGTAGTATGTTTTTAAAAGTAAGTATTTATAGTCACAGCGAGGTGTATTTCTGAGTGTTATGTCACACCTACATACCTAACACACCTCTACACTTGACAATCTCCTCTGTCCTCACACTTACTACTTTCCTTCCACTTTCCTGTACACAACACACGCTCATCTCTTCTCACACCCACATCTCGCTCCCATTCTTCCTCAAACACATCTTTCATACACAGAAAAATGTAAAATACTACAAAAACTGCATTTTACTCCAAAGAAACTATTCTTCTTAAATATTTCCAAGTCCTTTATTAATGTCAACGGCAACACCACGTTGAAAACACCGCTTCTCGTCCGATCAGCGAAGTTAAGCAACATTGGGTCTGGTTATTAGTACTTAGATGGGTGACCGCCTGGGAACACCAGATGCTGTTGGCATTTTATGTTTTTTTAATACTATCCGACAATTTCATTCAACTCAAACAACGTGTATAGTAACATTGTATAGTGTAAATAGGTCTCCAGTCAAACATTATAATACAATATATTAAAATATAAATAACAGTTACCCTTCCAAACCTTAATACCAGGGAAACTATTATATAATTTATGTTCCTATATACACTACATAATTATATAATGTGAGATGTATAGTAATATTGTAAAGTGTAAATAGGTCTTCAGTCAAACTTTATAATACAATATATTAAAATATAAATAACAGTTACCCTTCCATACCTTAATACCAGGGAAACTATTATATAATTTATGTTCCTATATACACTACATATATGTAATGTGACGTGTATAGTAACATTGTATAGTGTATATAGGTCTTCAGTCAAACATTATAATACAATATATTAACATCACATTATATTCACATTATTTAGGTTAAATGTATGATACATTTTCTTGGGACTATATATTCCAGGCAAAAAGGGCATCAGTCAATTATTGTTATGGAAGTATGCTATTAATATATTATTAATACTGATATAACTTACAATATAAATATAACACAATCTTTTATTATATTTCACATAAACATTGAACCACAAATTATATGTCTAACATTTATTACAATGTATTAATTACTAGAAGTGACATTGTTACCCAGAATACATATCACGGTAAATCTAACCTGAAGAGTAACTAGAGTGTGTGAAGGAATAAATATACTAACTCTGGTTTCCCTTCAAAACGCATAAATCTTTCGCCTTTTACTAAAGATTTCCGTGGAGGGGAGCAACTCAATGAGTCTATAGGACTTTTTTGTTGACCCATTTAGGGTCTTATAATATAACCAAAATAATATTATAAAGTATAAACACGTATATCTTTCTTACTATGTGGAGGGGAGCAACTCAATGAGTCTATAGGACTTTTTTGTTGACCCATTTAGGGTCTTATCTTATAACAAATATAATATACTGTATATAACACTGAACCAGAACCACTCTCAATAAAACAAATATTGTGGACAATACTTGTAAGAGGTTTGGTGACCCTTCGACCACAGTCAATTCTTTTCAGATGTTCAACTGTCCCTCCGTTCCTTCTATTTCCTTATTATTTGTTGTCCCATCTTTCTATCACCTTATACCACTGATAAAGTCTGGTTCTATTTCCTTGGTACTTGTTGTCCCATCTTTCTATCACATTATACCACTAATAAAGTCTGGTTCTATTCCCTCTATTTCCTTGGTACTTGTTATTCCATCTTTCTATCACCTTATACCAATGATAAAGTCAAGTTCTGTCCAAAAATAAAGAATTTGTCATCCTCTACCACACCCTGGTGTGTTCTGTCTGTCTCTATCACACCCTGGTTTGTTCTGACTGTCTCTATCACACCCTGGTGTGTTCTGTCTATCTCTATCACACCCTGGTGTGTTCTGTCTGTCTCTATCACACCCTGGTGTGTTCTGTCTGTCTCTATCACACCCTGGTGTGTTCTGTCTGTCTCTATCACACCCTGGTGTGTTCTGTCTGTCTCTATCACACCCTGGTGTGTTCTGTCTGTCTCTATCACACCCTGGTGTGTTCTGTCTGTCTCTATCACACCCTGGTGTGTTCTGTCTGTCTCTATCACACCTTGGTGTGTTCTGTCGGTCTCGTATTATTGTCATTGCTTCTGGGTAGCTGATAAGATCATCTGATTGGATGGTACAATAAGTGAGGTTATTGTTGATGAGTTTGTTGACTGGGGGGGGGGGAGGGATACAGTACATACCCGTGAACCACTATAACCAGTACAATACAGTACAGTCACCAGCACTGCCGCTTGGTATAGGGGCTCACATGTTTAAGAGATTTAAGTGATTTAGTTCCTTATGCAACAAAGTTCACTTCATGTGCTAGTGAGAATATTCCATCTCACACACGTGGATTGTTTCGAGCAAAATAATCACAGTGACGCTACATCTCTGAATATGGATGAGCCCCTGTACCACGCGACAGTGCTGGCGAGTGTATATCAGGAGGTAGTTACTACCCAAGGGTGTATACCGTAGTAGACTACAGTACTAGGCTCAGATTTATTAACAGAGTATAACAGGTAGAATGTGAAGATGACCCAAGCACAGGTAATGGTGACTTAGTTGCCTAGCTCACCAGGGATGCCTAGATGTTGCTTGGAGATCACTTGTAGTGTTGCTTGGAGATCACTTGTAGTGTTGCTTGGAGATCACTTGTAGTGTTGCTTGGAGAATGCTTGTAGCGTTGCTTGGAGAGAGATTGACTCTGGCGTGATAGCTTGGTGTAGCGTGTAGGCAAGGCGGCTGGTAGAGCAGAAGAAAGGCAGGTCTGACTGGTGTGAGAGCTCCATCGTAAGTGATGCTGGAAGTCCTGCTGCTGAGGAGCACAGGAAGGCTAGACGGGCTCAGTTGCTATCCGGCAGGAGTAGACTTGCTTTGTGACATGTGGGCAAGTATGAGAAAGCATAGCAAAACAAAGCAAACCTAGTGCTTGGGTCACTACACAGTAAACCAGTAGGCTACAGTACATACCCGTGAACAAATAAGTACCTCTTCTGTTGTCTTCAATGAAATAGATCTCACTATCTCCTTGGCTCCCTTTGGAGGACCTATTCATCTGCCAGGCTTGCTCATATATAATATTATTGTTTTAATTTAAGTAATGAGCAAAGCTGCTTGTAGTAAATTAAAAGATGGTACTTAACCTATTTATTCAATAGTTTATCACCTAAGAAACAGAATGAAGCTGTCAACTCTTACGTGAATTAGCTCTTAATGGATGATTATTTTTGACCATGACTGTACATGTGGTGAATATGTGCCCGGCTGAGGTCAACCACAGGACTGCTTGGCCAGTCTAGGGAAATATACAACAACAACACTGAGCCAAAAGATACACCAGTCCCTATTATTATTATTATATACAACACTAAATAACACAATACACCAGTCCTATTATTATTATAAGCACTAGATAACACAATCCACCAGTCCCTATTATTATATACAACACTATAAGTAACACAATACACTAGTCCCTATTATTATATACAACATAATAAATAACAAGATCCACCAATCGTTATCATCAGAATTACTTATGATGGGAATATTATAAAGGGGGATAGCGCGTACGCAGTCCCCCGCTAACAAAAATTGCGCACTCGAGTTAACCACATTTGGGTTAATCGCAAGGGTCAGCACCACCGGAGTGCAATGGTGAGCCTCGCCCTGGGAAAACCGCCTTTATGATCACGGTATCTCCTGTGCCAGGTAAGTATGTTGTAGTAATTATTATTATTTAAGGTTTATTGTGCATTACAATACATTATACATAAACATAGCACAGAGTTATACATATAATATACTTGAATTACACAAAGCGGGCATCAGCCTGCCGGTTGGAGTTTGGGTGTTCCCGTGCTGGGTTGCATGGTGGTGGCGAGAGGTGCTGTGCTCACAGGTACCTAAAAAGTGAGCTGTGGTGTGGTCAGCAGGGCGGGGGGGCCGCCCTGAGCACCTGCAGCATCAGGTCAGTGGGTGTGTGGCGAACGAGGAGGGCGGCCCTGGCCTGGCGGCTGCTGAGAAGTCCCCAACCCGCAGGCTGGGCGGCGGTTGGTGGTAACGGCGCTGATCTGAGGGCGGCCGTGGTCGGGCAGGAAACGAGGTAGTGTACTAGCGGGTGGCGGCAGTGCTTCCCGCAGTGGTCACACTCCTGCCCCTGGAAGCCGTCGTACAGCTCCTCCCTGGTGCAGTAGCCCAGCCTTACGCGCTGTAGCAGCACCCCGTCTGACCTAGGCTGTTGCTGGGAGGCATCCAGTGGCTGGTAGTCGGTGGCGGCAGCGTACCAAGCCGCCTGTCTCTTCCTCGCTTCCAGTTGCCGGTGTGTGTGGTGGGCGTGCTGGGCTGCGGCGCGCTTGGCACGTGCCTTTACTTGACGCAGACTGGGGGACACATGCCTGGTCACCTGGGGGCCACCAGCGGCTCTCTTGGCGGCTGCGTCAGCGAATTCATTGCCTCGTACTCCAACGAGGCTAGGGATCCAGTTGAGCTTCACCTGCCGCCCCTGCGCGGCGATGCTCTGGAGGATACCCAGAATGGTGGTGATGAGGCCCACATTGTCTTTGGGATGCGGCTGCTGGAGGGCCTGTAGCCCCGCTCTGGAGTCTGTGTGCAGCATCACGGTGGGCTCCTGTCGGTGGTGGGCGTGCTCCAGAGCCAGTTGGATGGCCACCAGCTCTGTCTGTAGGGTGGAGCAGTGATTAGAGGTCCTCTCGCACAACTCAGTCCCTCTGGTGATGGCAGCAGCACCCGTTCTTCGGTTGTCAGGATCGACTGAGCCGTCGGTGTAGTACACCGCACTGTCTGGTTCAGTTACTTGTGCAATGGCCATGAGGGCATGCTGCTGCATCTCTTCTGTGATGCACTGCGACTTGCTGGCGGGCAGCTGCGTGGCGGAGAAAACTGCCGCGTGGGGCTCCCATGGGGGCGGGGCATGATAGGTGGGGGCAGGGAGGTCCGCCTGCAGCCAGTCCTTTGTGTGGGCCAGGGTGGCTTGAAGCAGCCACGGGTTGCGGCGTAAAGTGTCGACGCCCTGGGTGGCCGCCAGCCGCAGTCTCCTCTGTGTCACACCCTCCGCGTCGCGCTGCAGCACCCTCGATATGCGGCAGGCTGTGATGTGCTGTACCCTGGTGGTGAGGGGTACCAGGCTGGTCTCACTCTGCATGACGCATGCACTGGTCCACCTCGGAGCTCCCAGCATGGTCCTCATGGCGGTGTTCTGCACTACCTCGAGCCGCTCCTGCTGGTTTGGGGAGAGTGCTAGGAGGACAAGGGCGCTGTAGTCCACCAGGGAGCGTACCGCCTGCACGTAGTACAGGCGTAAAACGGAGAAGGTGGCGCCCGCAGTGGGTCGCGT
This sequence comes from Petrolisthes cinctipes, assembly GCA_033782935.1. NCBI lineage: Eukaryota > Metazoa > Arthropoda > Malacostraca > Decapoda > Porcellanidae > Petrolisthes > Petrolisthes cinctipes. Next base: position 1,492,361 of record JAWQEG010000271.1, on the reverse strand, counting down.
CATGGCCCGCATCACGTTCAGCCTGGCCTGCGTCCTCTCTCTCAGGTAGGCGGCGTGGGTTGTGAAGGACAGCCGCTTGTCGACCCACACACCGAGGTACTGATAGGAGTTGGTCCAGGCCAGATCGATTCCCTGGACGCGGAGCTGCCATGCTGGGTCCGCCGCCTTTAACATCATGGCCCGGGTCTTCTCTGCTGATATCTTGAGCCCCAGGTCTTGGCACTTCTCGCTGATGAGGTCAAGCGCTTGCTGTGTTTTCCTGAGCTTGTTGCCCTTTCCGGTGACCATGAGGGCGAGGTCGTCTGCGTAACTCAGCAAGACGGTGCCGGTATGGAAAGGCAGGGCTACCAGTTGCTCCATCAGCAGGTTGAAAAGTAGGGGGCTGAGGATGCTGCCCTGGGGTGTCCCATTTTCCATCTCTTGGAAGCTCGACTTGTGGCCCTGGAATCTGACCCAGGCACGGCGGTGCTGCAGGAAGTCGCGAAGCCACGCCAGCATCCTTCCTCGCACCCCTTTCTTCACAAGTGCGTCGAGGATGGCGTGGGGGCTGGCCAGTTCGAATGCCTTCTCCAGGTCGATGAAGACAGCAACGGTGGGGCGGTGGTTGATATGAGTCATCAGGGCGAGGATACTGTCTGCTGTGCTCACTCCGCGGGTGTAGCCAAATATGTGTGGGTGAGAGGGCCCTATGTGCCACTGTAGCCGAGCTAGCACCATTTTCTCGGCTGTTTTGGCTAAGCAGCTGAGGAGAGAGATGGGCCTAAGCTTGGAGGGCTCTCTCGGTTTGGGGATCGGTTGGATGTCGGCTTCCTTCCAAGCGGGCGGCAGGCGTCCCGCTGTCCATGAGGCGTTGAGCGTGGCTAACAGCGCGGCGTCCCCAGCCGGCCCTGCGTGAGCCAGCATGGAGTATGGCACACCGTCTGCACCCGTTGCTGTGTCGCGGCCTCGCCTCTTTGCCTGTTGCAACTCTTGAAGGGAGAAAGGCCGGTCAGTCATGTCAGCTACCTCCATCGCCTCCCTGACAGCCTCGTCGCGGTGTGGCTGGAGCTGCTGTTGGGTGCGTCGTGTGTGGAGAGGAAGCTGGTTGCTGGAGCCCCGCGAGGTGAAGATAGTGGCGAGCCTCTCTGCCTCCTGCTGTGGGTGCGGGTGTGCTGCCAGGCGTGGTGGGGCAGCGCCAGAGGCTGTCCTCACACTTCTCCACATCTGACCTAGGGACGTGTGCTGGCTAAAAGTGGCGCACCACTCCAGCCACTTGTCTTCTTTGGCCCTCAGGGACACCTGCCGTGCACGGGCCACTACTTCCTGCAGGAGTCTCAGGTTGTTGGGATTGGGGCGTTTCTTGTAGAGTTTCCGGTGCAGGTTGACTCGGTGGTTGTGCTCGCGCACCTCATCATTATAGTACCACCAGTCTGTTCGGTGGCGGCGACTTGGGGCACACATGGGTATGGCTGTGGTGGCTGCTGTCTGGATGGCCGCTGTCAGGTCTCTCTCCTGCTGGTGTAGGTCGTCCGGTGGCTGATAATCGGCCCACCACTTGTCGAGGGAGGCCTGAAACCTGCTCCAATCCGCCCTCCTTATGTTCCATCGAGGGGGAGGACGGGGCGGGACAGGGGGGGCCACTGGGAGGGAAGTGAGGGTGGCGAAGTGGTCGCTGGTGAGGGTGGGGTGCACTTCCCAGATGGCGTCGGTAGCCAGGTCACTAGACACCAGGGTGAGGTCAAGCCTCCCCCCTCGGGTGTGGGTGGCCTCCCCAGTGTTGAGAAGGCGGACGTGAGGGATATCCTCGAGCAGCACAGCCAGGTGGCGGCCCGTCTCATTGGTTGGGGATGGCGACTGCAGCATGGGGTGGTGGGCATTGAGGTCTCCCGCCACCAGGACACTGGAGTGGGAGGCAAGGCTGAGCAGTTCCCCAGCCTCCAGCTGGTGTCGCTGGCTCCTGTATATGTTGTACACCAGGAGCAGGAGGCCTCCAACCTGCAGCTCTAGCGCCAGCACCTCCACCCCATCCCCGCAGTGGACTGGGGCTGCTACTCTGCAGTGGGGGATGGTGCTCCTCACTAGTGCTGCACATCCGCGAGTGCCCTCCAAGGCAGGGAGCATGTGGAGTGTGTAGCCCGCCACCCTCCATTCAAAGTCAGCGGGCGTTAGTGTTTCCTGGAGGAGCACAATGTCAAAGTGCTCCTCGAAGACAGCCTGCAGTACCTGGTGCCTCTTGGGTCGCAGGCCCTGCACATTCCACTGCAGGACTTTGAGCCTGGGGGGTCCTGCAGTCTGATCCCCATGGGAGGCATCTTCAGCACATCGCCTCTCCATGATGGTGTTGGTGGTCTGCTGGTTGGAGGGGGGAGCGTATGCATGTATCCTCCGAGGTGGTTGGTGGTGACAGGAGGCCGCAATCGGAGATGGCCGTGACCGTCTCCTGGCGGAGGAGCTCGTCCAGATCATCCTGTTTGGCGTGATCAGGGCTGGCCATCAATTTTGCTATTAGCTGCATCATCCGCGCCATGATGCAGTTGACCACTGTGCGGGTCTCTTCACTGAGGCGGGCCTCCACGCCGTGGAGAGGTTCGCTTGGGGCCATACCACTCCACTTCCTCCTCTCCATCATCACAGGGGCGGGGGTGTCACCGTGAGGGGCTCTGCCCTGTATGCCGTTGCTGCTGCTTGGGAGGCAAGGCCAGGCTTCACTGTTCTGAGTGGGGGGCTGGTATGAGGGAGTGCGGCCACCCATTTCCGTCTCCACGGTTGGCTGTCGCCGCTGCTGCTGTGGCTGTAACTGGGTCCGGGACCGAGGCTGGCCACCTGGCCGCTGCTGCTGGTGCTGACTGCGTGATGCATTAGTGCGAGACTGCTGCTGCGGGTGCTGGGTGGCCTGCTGAGGCTGGCCATATTCTACCACACCCAGACCCGTCACTTCTGTCTACATTCAAAACAAAAACAAACACTTTATGCTATAATTTACCAATATTTATTCAATATGATATTCATTTATCATAAATATAAAGAATTATTAATTTAATATATACTGTATTAGAGACTTTATAAACAGAATCTTTGTTTCAACACAATAGCATACTGTATATGAATCTTACTGAACTAAAGCACAGATACAACACTGCACTGCTCGAATATAAGTTATGGTACACACTACGAAGAGGGTCAGAGAGAATTTTGGTGACCATTGATTAGCATGAATGTAATAATACAAACAAGTTATGGAACTACAATAATAAAAGACTAGATGTAAAACAATTGGTCTACCCCTCACACTCAGAGGACCAAGAAGTTTTCAATTATAACAGTTTACCCTAAATATATGAGAGGATGAGTTTTCTTCAATTATTGATTTGCTTATTATTCATTGTAAGTTCATTCAAAAGGATCTCACTTCAACGAAATCATGAACATATATAAAGCAAATACACATATCCTCCTATTTGATGACGTTAATGAAACTAACAATATAATATAAAGGTAAAAAGGATGAAAGAGTATACTTACTTCATAACCCGTGACTTGGTCGAAGGGAAAACTCTAATAAAATATGTATTACAAAAATATATTATACTGTTTACAAAACTAATTACGGAAACCAGACATCTGAAATACCTATTTCATCATTTAAAAAAACACAAAACATGTTAATAGGAGACGTAACTATACAAGTAATGTAACACAGGGTTTCGGTTCTATTGATCCACCAGGATATTCCCGGTGACATATTCACGAACTGTACCCTACTATCGCACCCGCCGCGAGAATGGCTTGGCTGACAGTGGAATCAAGGCCTTGAGTGGAATATGGGGTAACTCGCTCAAACCCTTGCTACCGCACCGTCCTCCTTAACTCGCTCAAACCCTTGCTACCGCACCGACACTCTCTCGCACTGTTTTGCTAATCACGCAATAACTGCACCCTCTTATTAATAGTCTCAATATTATGCAGTTGCACACATACAATCTGACACCGTAATACATGGTTATACACAAATTATACAAATGTATTGTGTGTGAATTATGAAAGATACAATATAATTATTTCCATTAGTAATGCATCAACAAACAATGAATAATGAGTAGATTTGTTAGCATAATAAAAGTTTTCGAATACCTTGCTCAAATTACTTAATGAAAGTCTCCCTCGTTTCTGGAAGTACCCTGAGTTGATTGAGAGCGTCTGCAGACTGGGGAGAGTGATTGTGAAGACCCTTCAATGTAATGAAGCATGGGTACTTTTCCATCAGTCGATCTTTCTTCAATTTGTCTTTAGTTACTGAACGGATATTGACATCCATTGTCACAGGACACCTGAAACAAACCACGCATACCACTCATTAATGAGATACAACTTGACACTTGCGAACTCGAAATAATGCAATAAAGTCACATGCAATATACATAATACATATATAATACATACCCAGTAAGAGTCTTCCTTATTCCACCGCTGCGAAAATCGCCATGAATGCACATGTATTTCTTATGAAATACTTTCCTCACTCCTCTCGGATAGACTTTCTTCACGTTGAAACAGGTGTCATTTTTTTGCATAAATAGTTCCTTCCAACGCTCGAACCCTTCCTCACTTTTCACATTTATGCGAAAATGCACCGTGTCTTCAGTTTCACTGACTATCACAGAAGAAAAACCTTCATCCTCGAATTCTAACACGTCTCTAGAACTTGCCATGGCGAAGTGAAGCGACTATACTCTGTCCAGCTTAAGGTGGCGGAGAAACCCTGTGCTACAGGTGCGGTAGGCAGGTCAAGTACTTTTTCGCTTCCCTGACTGGCTAGAGGTGTTCAGCACACCGAGAAAAATAGAAGTGTTTCCTTTTTTCATGAATATTTCTGCTAATTAAGCATTATTCATGCCTGTTATTACTCACTCATTACTGTAAATGATATGTGTGAGGCTTACAGTAAAAATTCACAGTGACAATTTATTTGCAGCTCTTAATATCTTGATTAGAACATATAGTGTGTAGTAAAAAGTGAGCGGCAGTGAGAGGAAAACAGGTCAGCTGGAAGACCTCTGGGTAACCCTTGTGACTTTCCTTGTTCAAAAGCATACTTCAAGGCTTCTTCATCCATTTAGTACTATTTTTTATACATTTAATTTCACCTATCTTTTGGAAGCACAAGGGAGTGTGTTTCTATGTAACGAATATATAGAAAAAAACGCACACACAAATTCACTACTTACACAAAAAGGTTAATATCTTTCAAAACCATGGCCAAACAAAGCAGCAGGACTCTGGGCATGGGAGTGGTGTATATGTGTGTGTGTGTGAATGGATTAACAAACCAACACAGGAAGTTGACAGGCGCCTATAGGGACCAGATTAGAATATGGCCTACGGCAGTAAGAGAGAGAAACTTAGATGAAGGTAACAAATGAGGAATAAAGAAAGTGAAATAACTTATGATGCATACTACTGTTAATGAGAGAATGAATAAATGGAATTAAAAAAAAAATATATATATAATGCCATTAATCTAAATATATCTATGTATATGATATGTGGGATAAAATATCATTAGATTATACTTTTATGTGGGATAAAATTTCATTAGATTATAGAATATAGAAAAGGAAAGGTTGTGGATGAATCGTGAACACGAGAGAGAGAAAGAGAGAGAGAGAGAGAGAGAGAGAAGTGGAGGGAAGAAGAAGGAAGGTGTGCTGCAGGTCACTGAGATTAACGCAAAGCTACGGGACGTGTGTGTGTGTGTGTGTGTGACCCATGGTGTGACCAAAAGGACTCTAAACGTCCCCTTTCCATCATATGCCAATCAGATACATCCAGGAATGTTCCAGAGAGGCAGGGCTTCTCCGCCACCTTAGGCTGGACAGACTATAAGTAACCTCTCTCAGCAATCAGCACATCTCTATAAATGAGTGGCTGAGTGTTACAACCCGTCGAGCGCCACGCCTACTTAATTAAGCGAGATAATTGCCTTTAAAGTATAGGTAATAATGTCACGCGTAAGGTAAACACGAATAATCTGTTGACCGTTACTTCACTTCATCAACTTGATATGACCACAGTATAACATATACTGTGGTATTTCAGACTTCATTAGAGGCCAAATTTTCTTAGCTTTTAACTGATATATGCCAAAAAGTGTTCAGTTCCCTATTAAGAAAGATATTACAGGTATAATATATACGACTGCCATGGAGAATATGTGAAAAGTTATTCTCGTACTGAAATATTAGATTAAAATGGAGAATTGGTAAATAATAATAAAATATACTATTTCGCCTAAGAAACTACATTTTGTAAGCATTCTATGGGTATAGTTTAGATGTAGGTACATACGTTATAGAATAACTTTGAAAAGTTGAAAAGAGTGTGGTACTATCACAATTTCTCCGGTCTATCTAGCGGCTTCTAGTCTCTCTGCCAGGCGCCTGCCTCCAGGTGGGATGGCGCCGGTAGCTGCCAAACGTACGATTCAACATATTGCTTTTAACAGTGAGAGTTCTAAATAGTAGTTGATTATGTATCTGAGTTTGCTAGGTTAAACTGTTATGAATGAGTGGTAAGCAGGGGAACTGCTGAGTCATCATGCATCTATTTCTCCACACGGGCAAGAATTACAAAAGATATTTTAATGGATTATAACAATCACACACCGCTCGCTTCTTCATCTGTTTCTGTAGTATGCTTATACAAGGAAATTTATTTATACAAAATAATTATAATCGTCACTGATCTTCTAATCGTTCTTTCGCCATTGGTCTAAAATCGCGAAATTTATGGAGTGACGTCACTATTCTTTCTCTTACCAGGTTCAGGTTCAGGGGGCGGATGCACGAAAGACCTTAGCGGAGTGACCGTTAAGGTAACCTTAGGCAGTTTCACTAAGGGGATGGTAAGGTTGCTGCTATGGTTGTATGCTCTATTGACCTTAACATCAACCTTAGTGTTCCCTTAGGTGATCTTAGCAGTCGGCCATGTTTGTTTCGTTCCATTCCCTTCCGACTATGGACCACCAACTGACATTCTCTGGGCCAATGAGAGGGCAGCTTCATAGACACGTTAGGCAACATAAGCCAATCAGATGTCAGTTGGGATGACAGCTTATCACAGAAAACAAACAAATGACTCATTTTCATTGCGTGAAGTGGGAGGTGAATATTGTGTGAAGATTTCTTGAGCATGAAGTATTTATTTTGGCATTTAATTACTTGATATGGCAGAAGAGCCTCCTACTAAGCTTGCAAGATTGCAAATTATACTGCAGCTGATGAAGAACTCATGATTATGATAACTGAATGGAAAAAAAGAGAACACATTTTCTGGTGGCTACCATTCGTCCACATCACACCAGAATACACGTTGATTTAGTATGTAGGCTATAGAGTAATTTGTTTCCTAGCATAGTTTGGAGGATTGAGAAACTTTAAATTTGCCGACTTCATAACAGGGGCCTAGGCCGGTAGTAGGCCTAGCTATTACAACCAGAGTATGCCGAGATTTCTGACCACCTTAATTCCTCTCTTACTGTCTACTTTTCTTCTCTATTTATGTGAAGGTTGTAGTTGTGGTAGTAGTGAATGTGGTGGTGATGATTCCCGTTTAGATGATTTTCCAAACTTACCATTCCCTGTGTAATGTTTGTTGTTGTGGTAGGACAATGGTGGTAGTTGTAGTAGACCAATACAATGTCGGAACATACAAAATAAATAATTATGGTAAGAAAAGAGCATCTATTCAAGGATATAATTTAAAAATAATAACAAATAAACGCATTTTTAACCTATGTGATTTTCCTCTTTTATAGTAGGCCTATAATATAACTTGGTTATTAAAAATTTGCTTATTAGTAAAGATTAGCACAGTACAATAATAATACCATAATTGATGTGGACAACGTACCATAATTTTGAGGAAAGTACCATAATATCGGTATTACTGTACGATAATTTGGGCAGGTCGGCAGCACAACGCTCCATTACTCAACCCTATGGTCGTCTAAAGGGTGCTCTCGACCACCCTTAGCCGTAAGGTTAAAGATGGCCGCCACAATTGCCGCTAAGGTGTTTCGTGCATACCACCATAGTGAGTTAAGGGCAAAAATGGCGGCTAAGGTAACTTAACGGCCGCTAAGGTCTTTCGTGCATCCGCCCCCAGGGGCCGGATGCACGAAAGACCTTAGCGGCCGTTAAGTTACCTTAGCCGCCATTTTTGCCCTTAACTCACTATGGTGGTATGCACGAAACACCTTAGCGGCAATTGTGGCGGCCATCTTTAACCTTACGGCTAAGGGTGGTCGAGAGCACCCTTTAGACGACCATAGGGTTGAGTAATGGAGCGTTGTGCTGCCCACCTGCCCAAATTATCGTACAGTAATACCGATATTATGGTACTTTCCTCAAAATTATGGTACGTTGTCCACATCAATTATGGTATTATTATTGTACTGTGCTAATCTTTACTAATAAGCAAATTTTTAATAACCAAGTTATATTATAGGCCTACTATAAAAGAGGAAAATCACATAGGCTAAAAATGCGTTTATTTGTTATTATTTTTAAATTATATCCTTGAATAGATGCTCTTTTCTTACCATAATTATTTATTTTGTATGTTCCGACATTGTATTGGTCTACTACAACTACCACCATTGTCCTACCACAACAACAAACATTACACAGGGAATGGTAAGTTTGGAAAATCATCTAAACGGGAATCATCACCACCACATTCACTACTACCACAACTACAACCTTCACATAAATAGAGAAGAAAAGTAGACAGTAAGAGAGGAAGTAAGGTGGTCAGAAATCTCGGCATATTCTGGTTGTAATAGCTAGGCCTAGGCCCCTGTTATGAAGTAGGCAATTTCAAAGTTTCTTAATCCTCCAAACTATGCTAGGAAACAAATTACCCTATAGCCTACATACTAAATCAACGTGTATTCTGGTGTGATGTGGACGAATGGTAGCCACCAGAAAATGTGTTCTCTTTTTTTCCATTCAGTTATCATAATCATGAGTTCTTCATCAGCTGCAGTATAATTTGCAATCTTGCAAGCTTAGTAGGAGGCTCTTCTGCCATATCAAGTAATTAAATGCCAAAATAAATACTTCTATGCTCAAGAAATCTCACACAATGTTCACATTCCACTTCACGCAATGAAAATGAGTCATTTGTTTGTTTTCTGTGATAAGCTGTCATCCCAACTGACTTCTGATTGGCTTATGTTGCCTAACGTGTCTATGAAGCTGCCCTCTCATTGGCCCAGAGAATGTCAGCTGGTGGTCCATAGTCGGAAGGGAATGGAACGAAACAAACATGGCCGACTGCTAAGATCACCTAAGGGAACACTAAGGTTGATGTTAAGGCCAATAGAGCATACAACCATAGCAGCAACCTTACCATCCCCTTAGTGAAACTGCCTAAGGTTACCTTAACGGTCACTCCGCTAAGGTCTTTCGTGCATCCGCCCCCTGTTCTCCAGCAAACTTTTTATCCACTTATTCTTATTTTCTATTCTCATTTCATCTATTGTTCTTTCTAATAGCTCATTATTCTCACCTCTTAATATGTATTGTAGATATTTTATTTGTCCCTCCATTATTCTACTTTTCATACTCGAGATTCCTATTTCTCCCCTTATTGCAGCTTCTTGCGTATAGCTTGGTGCTCCTAGTATCTTTCTTCCCACACTGTTTTCCACCCTTTGTAGTTTTTTTATGTCTTCCAATATTATTGGAAGAGCTATACTTTTCCAAAACACCTTTCCAATTGTTAGCCTGGCACAACTTCTTGCTACAACAGAGTATGTTAAATTTGCCATTTTATTCGCTTTTTCTATAATTAACTGTTTTTGCACTTTAAACATGTTTCTACTGTCATTAATAGTTATCCCCAAGTATTTTAATTTATCACTCACTTTTATCCCTGCAATTTCATTAGGCTTTTCTTTCATATTGAATATAATTATATTACTTTTCTGTTTGTTTATCTCAAGCCCACATTCCCTTCCCGCTTTTATCACTTGCTCAATCACCTTTTCCGTGTCTTTCTCATTCCCTGCCAGTAGCATTCCGTCATCTGAATAGAACAGGGATGTTATGTTGAAGTTTTCATCTTTATATCCTCTATCTACCCTCTCTAAATGCTGCATAATTTTGTACGTAACTAGTTTGAATAAGGTGGTTGATCCCGTACATCCCTGTCTTATCCCGCTACTAACTGGTATATTGATCTCTTCATCCTCATTAAGTCTAACTTTGGTTATGTCCCCATCATATAATTTTGTTATTACATCAATTGTTTGTTCATTTATTTTATAATCTATTAGAGTTTTCACCATTAAGTCTCTCTTAATACTATCGAATGCTTTTGCAAAATCGACCGAAATTACAACAAGCGACTTTTTGTTCTTAAATGTCTGCTCTACACAGTGTCTCAAAATTAAAATATTATTTTCAATTCGAGCTCCTGTTGTAAACCCCGCCTGATTTTCCTTTCCCCAGTCATTTCTCCTTATTTGCTCCTCAACACTTATTCTCACCACTGCCATTAGTAATTTATAGCCTATATTTGTTAGAGCTATGGGTCGAAACTCATTAACTTTAGGCTTTCTTGTTTTGGGGATCATTACCGTTTTACTTTCTTTCCATCCTTCTGGTATCTCACCTGACTGTAGGGTGTGTTTGAATGTTTGCACTAGTTTTGTTAGTAGATACCTGTTTTCTAAGAATTCTTTGTAAAATTCTGGTTTTATCCCATCTGGGCCTGCTGCCCTTTTGTTTTTCAGCTTTGCTAAACACCTTTTGACTCGCTCTACTGTTATAATTTCATCATCTAAATATTTAACTCTCTCTCCTATTTCTAGAGCCATATCAATATGTTCTTTAATTTCCTTCCCATAGTTTTCTATATGAATGGTGCATTCTCTCTCTCCTGATCGATAACCTGATAATGCCTTCCTCTCTCTATATCTAACTTTATAGAATTTCTCTTTTCTATATACTCTGACCTAGCCTCCTCATTCCAAACTTCATTAATATTATTTTGATGTTTTCCATACAACCCTTTCCAAAATGTCTCAACCTGTGATTTAGCTCTATCCCCTTCTAATTTTTTGTTATCGTCACCATATACCTCGTCCATCAAATCTATTGATTCTCTTTCTCTATCCCCCCTCAGCATCCTTATGTATTTTCAGGTGTTCTTTCCATTACTTTTATCCTCTTTAATCTCCTTCGCTTTATTCACATCACTAGCTCTCATTGCCTTTCTAACTAAGATTTGCACCTTCTCTTATTGATCTAAGTACAACTTTTTCCATCTGTCCTTTTCCTCTGGACATGTTTCGTTCCTTATACTCCTATTGTACCTCCTTCTCTACTTGATTTCCCTCCTTATCTCCTCATTAAACCATTCTGGTTCCTCTTCTACTTTATTTACCCCAATATTTTTCCTTCTATATTTACCCTTAAGATACCTATTTGCTGTATTAATTATCTTGTTTTCTAGGTCTCTCATATTTTTAACTCTTTCACCCATGACATTATCTTGAAGCTTTTCACAATATAATTTTAAAGAAACTTTATCTGTTTTGTAGAATTCTCTTGTAATCCATTCTTTATTATTGTACCTCCTATTTTGCTTTACCTCTATCTCTATTTCTATTAGGTTATGATCAGTGATATCGCACTTTTCCTGATCTTCATCTATCCTCATCCTCTTATATTTATCAAATACTTTATTGGTGGCTAGTGCAAAATCTATAACACTCTTTTTCCCGTCTCTGGACCATGTATATTCCCCCTCACAGTTTATATCGTCATTTAACATAGTAAGTTTGTATTTCTCTAGCCAATCCAGGATCATCTTGCCATTGTCATCCAACTTTTGATCTCCCTTAAAACCCACATGTTCATTAAAGTCTCCCACTACTAACACTGCCTCCTCTATATTATTATCCAGGATCATCTCAATTTCTGCTTTCATGGCTTTGTTTCTTTCCTTGTCATTTACACTAAAATATACGATAACAACTGAAATATCCCATCCTCTAATACTACCTTTTACATGCAAAATATCCTTACTTTTAGTATATATGTGGTCAAAGGAAACATCCTTTTTGTTTTGGTACAACATCATTATTCCTCCACCTTTACGATCTTTTATATCTCTCATTTGCTCTAGTACAACTATACTATCTTTAAAGTTGACATCTCTAACTTTCTTTTGAGTTTCTGTAAGGCATAAAATACTATTTCTATCTATTAGTTCCTCAATTTCCTTAACCTTAACTTTTGATAATCCCTGTATATTAATAACTTTAATGACTAGTTTATCTATTTCTTCCTTACTCCTATTTGTACTTGATAACAGGTTATTGCCATTCTCATTTACATCCCCTACCTGTGAGTTATTTACTGTGTTTACTTTCTTTACACTGACTTGTCACTCCTGCTCTCCGACCACTTCATGCATCCTTACCACTTTCCCTTTCCTTATATTCCACTGTCCTCCGTTTTGTCTTTTGTGTCTCAACTCTTCTCTCAACCTATCATTCTCCTCTCTTTCCCTCTTGGTCAGGTCAGGTGCAATAATGATTTTCTGGGTTACCTTATCATCATCATTCTTTAGTTTTTTGCTTCGTTTCACCAACTCCCACTTGATTCCCACTTCATTCATCTCCATGATCACTGGCCTGACTTTTCCTGTTGTTATCCTGCCAATTCTAAAAATCCTTTGAATCTTTGCATCCTTGACACCCAGCTTTCCCTGAAAGATTTCTTCACATCTCTCCCTATCCTCATATGTTATCTCACTGATCTCCGTTTTCCTGCTTTCTGGTACATTAAACATTATAATATTGTTCCTTTTCTTCTCTCTCTCTCTCGCTCCTCTTCCAAATTTTCCATCATTCTCTCTGTCACTTTCCTTACTATCTCCTCATCCCGTTTATCCCACTTCTTCTCCAGATTTTCTATAGTTTTCTTAAGGGAATAATTATCTGCTCTCAGTTCCTTCATCTCTTCCCTAATGCTATCCATATCCTTCCTCTCCCTCCTTGTTGGCTCACTTCCACACATACCTTTGGTTCCAGTGTCTCTTTCTTCCTCTTCAGGGTCCTCCTTGTCTTTGTTCCTACTCCACTTCTCTTCAAGGGCTACCATCTTCTCACTTATTTCTGTATTTTTGCTTTTCACTGCCCTCAGCTCTTCCCTCAGTTTTGCATTTTCCTGTTCATCATTCATCCACTTGTAGCTGCATATTTTGCAGAACCACACCTCTCTGGTCTTTGCTACTTTAAGTCCGGCCTCTGTAAGCCCCTCGCATTCCTTGTGTAGCCAATATTTGCATTTCGTACATTCCACTCCATTATTTTCCACCCAATGTTTACACGTGGTACAAACCTCGCGCTTACTCGTCACTTCCTCTTTGCAATTTCCACATATTCCATCTTCATTTAGCTTTCCCTTGTATTCACACCTTCTACATGCTTTTAACTTTGTACTATTGCCTCCACCGCCACCATACTCTTCACTATTCATTGCTTTAAAACTTTGTTTTCTAGTTCTCGACCCAGACCGACCTCCTTCAGCCATGCTTCCTCCTGTACCCCGGTCCATCCGTACTCACTCCCCCCCCCCCTCTCTCCCACTCCTTAAGTTCCTACCCTCCTCTCTGTCACCCCATCACTGATTCCCTCTATCTTCCTGTCTAAATTCTAATACGTCTCACTATCCATGTCCTTCGCCATTGTTTTTTACACTGAGGTACTGAAAGTAATTGTTACTAAGTAGGCTGATGTTTTTGAGTCTGTCTTAATGTGTCCTGCTGTGTGTGTGTGTGTGTTTTGGTATGTGTAATGTGTGCGTGTTTTAATGTTTCCTTCTGTGTTTTGGTATGTGTTTGTGTGTGTGTGTGTGTGTTGTTTCCTTCTGTATTTTGGTATGTGTACTGGTGTGTGTGTGTGTGTGTGTTGTTTCGTCTTGTATTTTGGTATGTGTACTAGTGTGTGTGTGTGTTGTTTCCTTCTGTATTTTGGTATGTGTACTGGTGTGTGTGTGTGTGTGTGTGTTGTTTCCTTCTGTATTTTAGTATGTGTCCTGGTGTGTGTGTGTGTTTCCTTGTGTGTATTGTTATGTGTCCTGTTTTGTGTGTGTGTGTTTCCTTCTGTGTTTTGTTATGTGTCCTGTTGTGTGTGTGTGTGTGTGTGTGTTTCCTTCTGTGTTTTGTTATGTGTCCTGTTGTGTGTGTGTGTGTGTTTCCTTCTGTGATTTGTTGTGTCCTGTTGTGTGTGTGTGTGTGTTTCCTTCTGTGTTTTGTTATGTGTCCTGTTGTGTGTGTGTGTGTTTCCTTCTGTGTTTTGTTATGTGCCCTGTTGTATGTGTGTGTGTGTGTTTCCTTCTGTGTTTTGTTATGTGTCCTGGTGTGTGTGTGTCCTGTGTTTTGTTATGTGTCCTGTTCTATCTATCTATCTATAGCTCCGACGCCTCGCTCCCTCCGGGAACTCCCACCAAGGGGATGGCCACGGCAGAAGAGTCTCCAGTTTTCCCTGTTAACGCACTCCCTCCTCACTTTCTCCATCCCCCCTCCCCCTTCACACTTCTCTCTCTCACATACTCTTCCACACTGTTCTGCCATCTAACTGGAGGTCTGCCTCTCACACCAGTGGTGAGGGAAGATGTGTTGGTACAAATTACCCATCACACTTCTCAACTACCCAGCACACACTGGAAAGGGAAGACATGTTAATGTAAACTACCCAGCACACATCTCAACTACTCAGCAACACACTGGTGAGGGCTGGTTCTATCCAGAAATGAGGAATCTGGCATCCTCTACCACACCCTGGCATGTTCTGTCTGTCTCCTTACTATCTCTCATTCCTTCTGGGTAGCCGACGAGATCGCCCGATTGGGTGGCACAACAAGGAAGACTACAGACGGTGGGAATGTTGGCCCGTGAGCCAGCAGTCCCCTCGCCTGCTGCCTTCGAAGAAACAGACCTCACTATCACCCTGACTCCCATTTGGGGGTCCGAGCATCTGCACGGCTTCGGTCAACCAGACTCGGGACTGCTCGGCCAGACAGTCTGGGGAACTACAACAACAACAACAACAACTTCACTTCCATACACCTTCTTTACAAACTCCACACTTTGCATTCTCTCCACATGTCCAAACCACCTCAGTGTATTACGCTTCACTCTCTCAACCACTCCACACTTCCATACACCTTCTTTACAAACTCCACACTATGCATTCTCTCTACATGTCCAAACCATCTCAATGTATTACACTTCACTCTCTCAACCACTCCACAATCAATACCAACTACCTTCTCACTCATACCACACCTCTCATACACACTCATTTCTTTCTCCATCCCACCTTGTAAGTCCACATGCTCCTCTCAAGTAACTCATTTCCACAGCACCTATTCTAGACTGATGAGCCCTACTCCCATGTCCATGTCTCTGACGCATATGTCAGTATTGGCAGGATTATACTATTTCTCAGTCCCTTTTTCACTTCCATACTCACATTTCTACCCTTCATAATCCTCCTCAGTAATATTATGAACTGCCTGCCCCTCATTGCTCTCTCCCTGATTTCTCCTTCCATGTTTACACAGAACTGTTCCCAGTTACTTGAATTCCCTCACCTCCTCCATCCTCTCACCCCCTAAAGTTATCTCACATTCAGTCCCAGTTGGTACAGCCACTCTATAGGGTGTAGCAAAGTCAATTACTTCTGTTTTGGTCCTCTCAAATACTATCACCTTACTCTTACCAACATTCACCTTCAGTTTTCTTTGCTTACACACGGACTGAAACTCATCCACCACCCTCTGTAACTCCCTTTCACTCTCGGCCAGCAGCACAGTGTCATCAGCCAATAAGCTTGCAACCAAGGTACTCCATTCAACCTCACTTTCGCACCCAGGCCCTCCACCTTTGCCTTCATCTCTCTCATGCACCCATCCATAAAAATATTGAACAACTATGGTGACATGACACACCCCTGCCTCAATCCTACACTGATATCAAAGTTCTCACTCAAATCACCCTCAACCCTCACACAAGCTTTTGCCTCTCTATAGAAAGCCTCAATCCCCTCCAGCAAGCGCCCACCAACACCGTAAATCCTTAATACATCTGTCATAGCTCTCCTATCAACCCTATCGTATGCCTTCTCCAAATCTATGAAGGCAGCATACAACTTCCTACCCTTCCCAGTATATTTCTCCACTGTTGATTTTATTGCAAAGATCTGGTTCACACATCCTCTACCCTTTCTGAACCCTCCCTGCTCCTCACTGACTTTATTCCCAGTTACTTCTATCAGTCTCTCAGTAAGAACCTTCCCATATACCTTCCCCGGTACACTAAGAAGGCTTATTCCCCTATAGCTACCACACTCATCCTTACTCCCCTTCCCCTTGTACAGAGGCACAATTATGACTCTCCTTCAGTTCTCTGGCACCTCTCCCTGTCTCCAAGCCAATATGCATATCAGCAGCATCCACTCCACCACTTCCTCCCCCCCACACCTCAACATCTCTCCAGTTATTTCATCCACTCCCGGTGCCTTTCCTATCTTCAACATTCCTATTACTTTCCTGACCTCTTCCCTTCCTAATTCTCCCTGTACATCCTGTCGTCTACCTCCTGCCTCCATCCCCATGCATGTCACCACCGCCTCCCCTCCCGTCCCCCCATTCATCAACCGATCAAAATGCCTATTCCACACTTCTTTCACTTCCTCACTTCTACTCACAGTAACTCCATCCTCTCTCTTCATTCTCACGCTACCAGACTTTCCTTCTCCTCTTTCTCTTTTCACCTCCTTCCAGAATAATTTCTTGTTTTCTCTAAACTTCTCACTCAGTTTCCTACCAAACTCCTCATCCACTCTCCTTTTGCTCTCACTCACCGTCCTCTTCACTTTCCTCTTACACTCATTGTATTCCCTCTTTCATCTCCTCTGGCACATTTCTCTGCAGGGTTCTCCTAAAAGCCTTCTTCTTATTCTCTACTGCATCCTTCACTTCTTCAGATCACCATGCACTCCCTTTCTTCCCCCTTTTGTACTTTGTACCCCACCACTTCTGCTGCTGTCTTACACACTAAAGTTTTGAATGTTTCATACACATCATTCACTCCCACTCCCCCCCCTATCACCATCCTTGCATTCCCCAGCACCTCACCCACCCTCCTCTTATATTCCTCCCTATATTCTGCTTCATCTAATTTCCCACTAGCCACCTCCCTCTTTTTCCTCACCCCTTTAACCCTCTTACCATATTCCCACTTAGCACTAACCTTCATCCTTACCAACAACACAAAATGGTCGGAGCATTGGATAATTTCTCTCACCACTTTTGCATCGACCCTGTGATCTTGTATGAAACTTGGAGGCTTGTGATTCCTCCTGACTATGCCACGAAACACGCTCCTTCAATATGGGTGATGTTTCGTGGCAAAATTTGAAGGACTCGCAAACCTCCAATTTTCTGACTACATCACAGGGTCCCTTAACCTTTCATCCACTGCTACATAATAATCAATCAAACTCTTCTGCTCTCCTCTCTCATCCTTTCTCTTCCATGTATACCTGTGGATCATCTTGTGCTGAAAGGTGTTTGCCAAGAACAACCCCCTCTCAGCACAGACATCCACCAGATACTCACCCTTCTCATTTACTCCTTCTACACCCCATTTACCCACAATACTTCCCACTTCCTCACCTCCCTTTTTTCCATACATATCTCCCATCATCACCACTCTTCTTCCATTATCAATCTTTCTCAGACACGCATTCAATTCCTCCCAAAACACACTCATCCTCTCTCCCCGTCCTACTCTTTTCATCCTCTGGTGCATATGCACACACCCACGCATATTTCACCATCCCAATCTTTCCCGTCATCCACACCAACCCATCCTCCCCTACCCTTACCTTCCCTTCTTACCAACCCATCCTCCACCTATCCCAACCATCCCTCCTTACCAACCTATCCTCCTCCTACTTTGTATACTCCCACCATCCCCCTGTGAGTTCCCTATCCTCCCTTCTTACCAACCCATCCTCCTCCTACCCCCCATATCCATTTACCTTGTCCTCCCTCTACCCCTACACACTCTCTCTCTCAGTGAGTGTGTGACTGTCTGACTGACTCCAGTTACTGCCTACACGTGCAATTTGTGAGTTCACAATTATTATTATTAACGTTAATTAATTATGTATCTTATTCGATGTATTGTCATAATTTTACTAAGAAATATTGAAGTAATAACACTTCCCTTATAATACAGTGAAACACATAGTATAAGCATAAATTATTTAGACATCTTTTAAACGCAGTACGAGAGTTTCTACGATTTGTGATAACTAAATGGATTTACAAGTTTGTTTTTGCAATAAAAATGTACATTAATGTTTTTATGCTACATAGCAAGCGTTCCCAACGGCTAATGAAATAATCACGTAGAGCACGAAGTAAATAATATTAATTAGCGAGCAGTGGCAACATCTTTGTTTCAGCTGACTGACTTGTCGACTGCCTGCATTTGTGACTCGCCGACACTCGGTTGTATTTCAGACATTCTAGAGATGTCTATATGCAAGCTAAGATGATATCCATTTGTTCATTAGATAGAAGAGGAATTGTAGAATAATTCCTATTAATAACTCAATTTTAGGGTAGTTGGCGCTTGACGAGTTGTAACAGTTAGGGCTACATATAGGGTGCGCTTAACCTCACGTCCCCCCCCCCCCTAACATACTGTTGCCCTTGTCAATGGAAGTGCGAGATGGATAATTACCTGTACTGGAGAGAAAAGAGGCTTATAGAATAAGAAGAAAATTGACACATTAGCATGGAAGTGTGAGATGGAATGAGCAAAGCTGATTCAGCTGTGGCATTAGGGAAAAGAGGCTTACTTCTATGCTAATGTGTCTAATTTTCTTCCATTAATATGGGCAACAGTGTGTTGTCAGAATTCTCTGCCAACGTGGCCAATGCCAAATCACATGGAAGTGGGCATTGAATATTGTGATACATCAAATCTCCTATGTCAGTATTACATCACTGTAATTTAAATAGTAAAGAGACATAGAGAGATGCAATATACTTTGCGTAATAAATGAGAGGTACGAGTGTGTGATTTGTTTTATTAAGTTTGTTTATTGTACTACTGCATGTATAATAAATGATGTCATTGACCCTTTCATTAATTCTGTCATTACATCGTTTATGTCACGTTATATCACATCTACATACTTTATTATAAATAATGAGAGGAGAGATACTTGCTACGAATGAGTGATGAACATTATGCATGCAGTGTTGATGACGGTACCATAATATGGTACCATAATAATAAACACTTAGCAACACAATAATAACTTACACATAATAACAGTAGCAAAACATATTTAAAAGAAAAACACATAGGTTGTACTATGGCAGAATAGTAGTAACATCTTCATAATTTATAATGACATGCACTCATATCATGAATGATAAATAGACCGTAAACGGAAAGGTTAAGTGAGGTGAGGTGAGGTGTTAATTGAATAAAATCGCTTTGCATTAACCAGATCAAAAGATGGTGTAGAAGATATTGGAAAGGCTATGAGAGCACGAATACTCTTTAACATGGATTCATCATCTTATATTTAGTGTTCATTTATTTACGTTGCCACAAAAGGCCACGAACATAACAATATGAATAATAACAGCAATAATATTCGTAAAAATATCAATAGGATAGAATTTAAAAGATGGTAAGGGAGTGCATAATTGCGCGAGTAGCGAAACAATGTGAGAGTGTGTAGGCTGGTGGAGGATGATGATATGCACGCATGGCATATACCAAGTGGACAAAACGAATGAAAATTAGACAGTAAACTAATTATGACACTACATAATAGCATAATTATGACTTGTTAGTTTAATGGAGTCATCTTATATTTAGTGTTCAATTGGTGCCCCCAACCAAAAACCCTGCGCTATCACAAAAAAAAAAAAAAAAAATATATTAGGGTTCGTGTTCACCGTCTTCGATCTCCCTCAGGTGGCAGGGTATAGTGCAGAAAAACTAATGTTTATAGATAGAAGATCCAGTGATTTATTATTTCGAGACCAATCAATTTAAATATATAACAATAAATGAAAACAATATATATTATTATTACAATGACAAAGCTTTCACAAAAGAAAAAATAAAGGTTTGATTAATACTGTACTTCCACCCCTTATTAACTAAATACTTACCCAATAGATTTAATACAATGATTTCAAATACTACCTTCCCCCTTACTCTACCCCAAACTTCAATATTACAAAACAAACTAGATTAGAACACAGCCTTGCACCTTGACAATATACAAAGATAGAAATGATTTGGACTAGAGACCAGATCGAGACTTTCTTAGTTTTCCACAATTAAGTAAAAAAAAAAAAAAAAAAAAAAAACAATGAAATATATACAGCTAATACCACCTGTAGCACACCACTGGAGACCGAACCCCGAATTACTATACCACCCCCCCTCCCAATTATGAATGGACCTAAACTTCGCAATCACAATCACTTAACGTAGGAGTCAATTTCCAGCAGAGTTGCTTACATGATTATACACCTGCCACACACGTGGCATGTACCAAAAACAAAACACTGGCCAACTAGGGCTTTTACCAAATATCATTACACAACTAGTGGCTTACCAAAAATTATACTGCACAACTAGTGCTTTACCAAAAATTATACTGCACAACTAGTGCTTTACCAAAAATAACACTGGCCAACTAGTGCTTTACCAAAAATAATACTCTTATGCCTGACACACTAATACCTAAGCCAGGTCACCAACAGATTAATTAAAAAAAATAATTATACTCCCTGACTGAACCCATAAAAATAAAAATAATTATTCACCAAGATAGCCTCTACAACACCTCAACACAGAGGCAGGAATTTATCACTGTACTCTTTAAAGTCTCAACTTGGAACAAATATTCGTAACCTTAATATCACACGTTACCTTGTCGAGTCAAGAAAGAAGAGTGAAGAAACTAGTGCTCTACCCTCCTATTTCTCGCTTTATGACAACTTTAAATTTACACTCAACAGATTATTCAATGAAACCTGGTTATTATAAGCCTTACACATAAAATAAGATTCAGTCTTATTTATATCCTCATCATCATATAACAATATTACAACCACTGTCGTCACTTCCGGTTACAATGTTTCTGTATTTTTTGGGACGAGATTATCACAATTACCATATCGACAATGTTACCAACACCCAAAATTAAGTTTCAGAATGCAGGCAAAAATAAGAAGAAATGCAAGATTATTCCTATTAACAATATTTACACGCATGTTCGTTCCGCTTCCGTCGCAAGCTTCATCTCTTAAGGTGAAACCACTTAAGAATTAATTATTAGGAAAATAACACACGCCCATTCTTAGGAGCTGAAACTTACGGTAGGATTACAAAACATTCCCCAACCAACAATACACAATACTTATTCTAAAACACATAATTCCTCAACTCCAGGTTAACTGCAACATCTTATTAAGCAACATCAGACATTCATCTCATTCCTACCTTCGACTAGAATTAGAATTATATTAGCTACTCATACTGAACAACACAGCAAAATATATTGTTATATCACCTGATTTCTCTCCTCTTAAGGAAAGTTACACTTATACTGAACAACACATCAAAATATATCATTATATCACCTGACTAAGTTCTCTCCCCTTAAGGAAAGTTACCTTCACCTTATTACAACACAATGTCTAATCAAGCATTACATCTTAGACTCCAGCCACTCTCTACACTAGTGATGACAACTTGGGAAACTTCCAACCGGACGTTCCAACTTCCACTCTAACACAACTCAGTCCTACGTTGACAGAAATAAGCGATAGCATTCATTCTACACGTGTGTAACATTCTCTCTCTAGATTTACCCTCTTACTCTTTTCAACAGTTTAGAGATTGAAGAGTGCCTCCTCATGTGATTCTAAACGCTCACCAATGGGAATGACTGTAGAAGTGAGGACTGAAGAGGCCATGGCAATTGATCACCATGGTAACCATTCCTCGAATTAAAGTCACGATGACAAATCTGTGAAATAGACATAGGATTACCTTACACATAAATACTCGTAATTATTAAGAAGACATTTCCCTGAGAATTTGCACCCAGTATTAACAAGAAGAGACGTAGTCTTTAGCTGATCTTCCGATGTTGGGAACCAACCTTATGGTTCCTTACACAGAGACACTCCCTTTTCATTCCATTCCTACTCATTAATTTTTCTATGCAGACCTTACACATCACAGGGTGGTTCTATACCCTTTCAACATTCCTCAATAAGCCTTCTCGGAGGTTGACGGTGGCGGGGAGGAATGTATTGATCCTCCTCCTCCTCATCCAAGGCCTGAGCTATTTCCACCTCTTCCGCCTCTGGAATAATTTCATGGCGGCTTACATACGTCTTTACTTTCTCAGCCGCTCTTTGTATCACTTTCCCTGAGTATGGGTCCTCGAGCACATATAACTGACCATCCCTTATTAAATCACTGACACGATAAGGACCCTTCCATTTAGGATTCAGTTTTGTACAGGTACCGGCCAACAGCATCTCAGACTTCACCCACACCAGACCACCAACAGGCACCTTCTCCACTTTACGTTTTCGGTTTGCTACTGCCCGGTACCTCCACTGTGACTGGACACTAGCTTCCTTTATGAGATGTTTAAGTTTTTGCTTTTCACTGTCTCCGGATGGTAGAGTCCTGAGGGGTGTGATGACTGCTCATGGTGGGTGCCTAGCAAAGAATGCAACATATGGGGTAACACCTGTGCTACCATGCACTGCTAGGTTCATGTGGGTCTGGCACTAGGTCAGCAGTGTAGACCACCTCAATGGATATCCCTTACATAACTGGGCCAGAACGGTTTTTAGGGTGCGGTGCATTCTCTCAATCAGACCATTTGACTGAGGGTGGTATGGAGTCTTGAAGTTTCATTGCAAGCGGATGGTGCAGCAGGTTGTGCTGTTTTCTCACCTGACTTGGAGTCACCTCCAGGGAGCTGGGTTGGCTGTCGTCTCTGTAACCACTCTAGCTCAACATTGTGTGAACTGTATGCCATTCTAGATGCTGTTAGTCTTGTTTTTCAACGTGGAGTGAATGCTGCCATCTTTTGTGACTCCAAACCTGCCCTTCATTCCCTCTCCAGTGTTCAGCCCACACACTCTACTGTTGTTCAGCAGATTTTGTTGTTCTTGGCCTTATTGCGTCATCGTAACTTGACTGTCAATTTTTTATGGTTTACGTCACAATGCTACAGTTGACAGACTCGCGAAGGAGGCCTGCCATCTGCCTCTTCTTGGTGTTGGACGTCCACTCTCCCTGACATGTTACCTCTCTAGAGTCCGCTCCGCCGCTCTCCTCCCTGTACGGCGACGCAGGGATGCATCTCCATCACCTACTACGTATCTGTTTGCCATCACAAATATTCCAACCGTCGTTGGGGCCTCATGGTTCGGAGGCACAATGTAGTCTCTGCTCGTTTGAGGCTTTGCTATCGGCCACCGTGGCAGGTTGCTGGGATGCAGTGTGAGCCTCCTTCACTGAGTGTCACTTGTGTCGAGCGCCTCGTGCTAACACTATAGAACACTATTGCCTAGCCTGCCCCAATGTCCGACACTTGCTGCCCCGGGGTCTCCCGCTTGATGTTGTTTGTCGACACCTGCTGAACCACCAGGTTTTAGAGGAACTTCTGGTACGCCATCCTCGTTTTGGTGGATTTAAGTAGGTCATAATGTAAATATTTGTCTGTATTCTTGTGCTTCATTCTTTTATGTTTTCGTGATGTGTGTGTGTGTGTATGTATGTATTATGTATGTGTGTAGCTAGTCATCGGATTTTCATGGGTCCAGCCTACCCTTATGTTTTGTTGTCTGACTTTTGATTGAAAATTATAGTGATAATAATGACAACCACTACCTACAAACATCACCATAAACATCAACATCCAGCTTCTTATTTATATATTTATTATTATTAATTTATTTATTTCTATACCTTAACCTCGAAGGAGTCGAAGCCCGAGATCTGAAGCAGGTGGTTTGTTTCTGGACGACAGCCTATCCAAAGCCTCCATTGGTTCGAGATGTGAGTTTGTAGCCTTGTGATGGTTTGGGTGGGCTGTAGTCTAGAAACCGCCTGCATCATATCTCAGGCTTTTACTCAGGTGGGCTAGAGACTATGGTATCCGAGTGTACAGTCGCAATCCAAAATATGTATCCAGGCTTGCTTCGAATAGCCTGGTCGAGTATTAAGTGAGCTCAAGCAAATATGAAACAGGATGAGCGTTCACTGGTATGTACAGTCGACGGCAAAAGTCCTGTCGCTTCACTTGCTTCACCAAGGCACTCGAGATTATTAGGTGTAGATAACGTGCGTATTTCTCGAGTCCATGAACACTGCATGTTTCGGTGAAGCAGGTGAGGTGACAGGACTTCTGCCGCCGACTGTACTCTCGCCAGCCCTGCCGCGTGGTACAGTCATGGTCAAAAGTCCTGCAACCTGGTGAATAAAAGTGAGCCATTTGAGTGAAACTTATGAACCAATATTGCAGAGACCAACAGCTATTGTTTCGGATCATTTTTCGAAGCCATCACATTGGAAGGTGTTGCAGGACTATTGACCATGACTGTACAGGGGCTCACACATATTCAAAGATGTAGCACCACTGTGATTATTTAGCTCGAAACAATCCACGTGTGTGAGATGGAGTATCCTCGATACACTAGCACATGAAGTGAACTTTGTTGTTTAAGGAACTAAATCACTTAAATATCTTAAAACATATGAGCCCCTGTACCACGCGGCAATGCTGGCGACTGTACACTCTCCCAAAAATGTATCGGCATTGCTGGCTAGATCCTGCTGAGGAAAGATCGAAGCTACATGTATGACTGTACTGTGGGGTTGGTATTCCTGCTGGCAATGAGTTGACTCTCATTTTGTCATGCATTAGGCAAGTCGTGGAGTAAGAATTGTGACTTAATTTTTACAGATATATGTTATTTTATTTTTATGATTGATGGTTTTTGGGGAGGGGGAATTTACTGAATTATTGAATATAATGAGAATGATAACCCAGAGAATAAAGTTACCAAATCGGATTTTAACCAAAAAAGGAATCTTTGAGTAGATTCGCTGTAACTGTAGTATTTTGTCTTAAATATAATGCAGTTATAGCATAGGGTAGGATCAAGTAGGCTTATGCTTTTCTTCTCATACTTCTAAATACGATTTTGTAAAGCAACACAAACAGAAATTGCCCTCTCCAGAAAGTGACGTGTATAAACAAACATGTGAAGTAACCAACACCTCAAAGCTTCACTCGATAATCTCGGGGCCTCAGTCTCAGGCCACGACTGACTGCCTCCTGTCCCGAGGTAGAGGTATATAAAAAAAGTAAAAATATAATAAATAAAAAGAAAGATAATGTTATATACCATTCGGCAACTACGGTATGGATTAGCTGACTTTTTAGCATTAGAAAGGGGCAAATCTTATGTAAAAGCTGGTATTTTTGTCTCCTTACTTTCCTCTTGGAGGGAAACAAAAACCCACTGCCTTCAACAAAACCAAAAAAAACCACCAGTGTATGCTACCACCACCAGACCAAAGCTGATCAGAGGAACCAAGCGAGCACACACCGGAAGGGTAGCGTAACGTTACTTTAAGAAGGCTCGCGAGTAAGCAACCCAGACTACAGTTCTAACGGGGGTACGATCAGTGATTGGAATTAATAATCTACTACTATCTATTAAGGAACACAGTCTATTTGTTATATCGGTGACGGAAATACTCAGACAATTATAAACCCGTTTATTTTCTCAACCTATTTGGTACGAGTACAAAATAATCACAATAATAATAATCTCTGTTCCTCCCCTCCCTTGCTAATATTTCCTACTCCTCGTTCTATCAACTAGGACCGGAACCATTCCTCGTCTCGCCAGTTGACAGAGCTAAGTAAAAAAAAATATTACATGAAGTGTCCCCCCTCCCACAATATCTCAAATAATCCCTAATAATACATTTTTCACAACAAGGCCGAAATATAGTTAATACAATAAAAAAAAATCACATCCTAATCTCAATACTATAATAATGAAAAGATAAAATTGCCAGCAAATGTTCTGAATTTTCTGTGGTACCACGTGGGTCACTTTACACCAAGGGAGAATGCTATAATGGCTGTCACCCCAGTTGATGAGATCAGAATGAGCTTGAGAAAAAACAACATACTTTACTTACTATGTCTGAATGTGAACACACAATATTCTTTAGTTAGTTATATCTCATCACGGGACTAATAGATTCACCACACTATATTCACAATACAATATTTATGATGAGAGCAAGTTTGAGCTCTTACCTGTCACCCCAGTTGACGAGATCAGAATGAGGAAGAAGCAAAGCATGGTACTGCCTCGTCATCTCCCTCACTCCCTCCCCCCCTAAGCAAAGTAGTGACCAACGTATCTCAATTTCTGGCAAATCCATCAGTTCTACCCTTACTGGTGTATATAGTTACACAACATGATTTAAACATATTAGTGAGCTCAAATACATTGCCTTCTCCCATGTTTAAAGTTTTATATTACTGTAATTTACATATTCAAGGCATGTATTGTTCCGCCAACAAGAAAATGTACTGTCCCGACTTCAGTTCCTAACTAATCTAATTAATTTTCTAAGTAAGTTACAATTAAATGCCGGTAACAGTATAGGAATGTTAGCTTCGTAATTATACATTATAATTATAAATGCAGGTTATTCCCTGTCTCCAATAAATTATTTTACATTCACCTTTTAAATCACCACGTATTTCTCTATCCCTATCAATCTACCTAAGTTTCAATTATTCCTCTTTTTAACCTATTTGCCTAACTATAATCATTATTTCTATTATCCATCTATAACCTCTAACTATAAACATTATTTGTACTTTTTCTCATATTAACATTTTGTGTTGAAGAAGCCCACCACCGAGATTATTCGTCAGTGATAATCTCAGCCTGGCTACTCCCTACAATCTTACACTAAAAACCTATTCTAATACATATAAATATATAATACCCGAAAATATCCTAATTAACAATACATATAAAATAGGGGTGTTACACTTACGATAATATTTGAAATTTCTCTAATAGGTGAAGAAATGCGAATATGTTTCGATTTGCATCCACTATAGTTTCTCTGACTCATGAAGCAATACGAATGTGCATAATTGGCAACAATACCACTATCTATAAGGTTGCAAAGCAATGTACAGTCACTCATAAAAATTAAGACCCCCACAGGCCAGTCATCTTCTTATACTTGTGATATCGGTTCTGGCAACAGTGTACGTGACGTCAGTGATGGCGCTTGAGAGATGAAGTTGATTTGCTCGACACATTTGTAGCTAATGGTAGATGAGACGAAGCATGAGTTGGGATAATGTTTCGAGCAAACCAACCTTCCTCCAAACACAACCCACACCACACCACCTCTGACGTTCACACTCCCGTGAGGCCCACCCAGCGTTGTCAATGTTGGCCGAGATAACCCCGAAACACTAGTTGTGAGCTCTGCTCGCTCGAACCTTTCACTGGTGGAAGGGAGAAGTAAGGAGGGATTTGATGAGGGTAGGGGGGGTTCCTGCCTATACAAGAGAGGTGAGAAATTATTCTTGGGGAGGTGAAAAATGTGTGGAAGCCCAGTTATCAATTATTTATATACCGACATTCGTGTCAATTATTAACATCATTAAATGTAAGATTAAGTTTTTAATATTATGATGTAACACAAAAACAACTGAGGTAATATTATTGTATACGGTATTTTTTCGTATAATATTCAATGGTTATCATCAAGCACTAAACGCTGAAAAATACTTACACAATAACTGAATAAGAATCATGAACCAGAATGCTATTTATTAAATGAAGCAAATGTGAATACCTTTATATTACATGTGTCAAGTGTTGATACCACTAACACACACTTCCATTTCCCCCGTATCTACCTAACAGTTTATAATCGTGTCAAATATCAAGGCTCTCATTATCCCTCACGTGACAGCAACCTTGTAATATTCTGAATACTTTTAATACTAGCTCGTTGTATTGAATATAGTGAACACGTGCTGTTTGATAATTTACTATAAATCCCTCAGTATTTCATCTGTTTCTAGGTAGCAAATCTTTTTATTTTGGCAGATAATACATGTGAGCAGAGGCCAGGGAGATTGCGTCTGGCACCCACAGGCTTGTCAACTGTATTTTTTTTATTTTGCATTAATTAAAGATTGACGATGACTCTAGTCTCGTTAGCCCAAATTAGTTTTGATACTCGAAGAGGATTATGAGTTGGTTGAAAACCACTAAACTGTTAAGGGTATTGAAGACTGAGTGTGGAAATATTCCCTCTCCTACATGTTGGTAGTCCTGATGACTTGAAGATGTGTAAGGTGGTGCAGTCAGTTAGTTCACAAGACAAGGTGTATATGGAAATTCACACTAATATCAACCTTGTAGCAGAAGACAGTAAAGACCAATACGGCATCAAATACAACGGTATGAGTATTGGTAGAGTGTATATGGAAATTCACACTAATATCAACCTTGTAGCAGAAGACAGTAAAGACCAATACGGCATCAAATACAACGGTATGAGTATTGGTAGAGTGTATATGGAAATTCACACTAATATCAACCTTGTAGCAGAAGACAGTAAAGACCAATACGGCATCAAATACAACGGTATGAGTATTGGTAGAGTGTATATGGAAATTCACACTAATATCAACCTTGTAGCAGAAGACAGTAAAGACCAATACGGCATCAAATACAATGGTATGAGTAGTGGTAGAGTGTATATGGAATGTCACACTAATATCAACCTTGTAGCAGAAGACAGTAAAGACCAATACGGCATCAAATACAATGGTATGAGTAGTGGTAGAGTGTATATGGAATGTCACACTAATCTTGTAGCAGAAGACAGTAAAGACCAATACGGCATCAAATACAACGGTGTGAGTATTGGGAAGGTGTTGTATGATGGGAAACACAGGATTTCAGACCTTAACACGCCTTCAATAGAGTTTAATTTTAAGAAATGTTGAAAATAGTTGCCAGCTTCTTTATTAACATGTCCGATGAAACCTCAACTGTGCATCCCATGTATTACTTGATGGAACTATTACAATGTTTAAATAATTATGAATATAGTTCTCTCGCAACTCATGACAGATAAAACCAATAGAACCTCTGTCACCAACATTATTATGTTATGTGTGTGTGTACTGGCTTATATAATTATATAAGTATATTACATGCACACAGAAAAGAGAGATAGACACGGAGAAGAGAGATACAGACCAAATAATAATTTTTGCTACCAAGAGACAAATGACAAAAAAGGGTTTCATAGTCAAATTCCAATATTTCAATACAACAGGCTATTATTAAAAGTATTCAGAATATTACAAGGTTGCTATCACGTGAGGGATAATGAGAGCCTTGATATTTGACACGATTATAAACTGTTAGGTAGATACGGGGGAAATGGAAGTGTGTGTTAGTGGTATCAACACTTGACACATGTAATTCACATGTAATTCACATTTGCTTCATTTAATAAAGAGCATTCTGGTTCATGATTCTTATTCAGTTATTGTGTAAGTATTTTTCAGCGTTTAGTGCTTGATGATAACCATTGAATATTATACGAAAAAATACCGTATACAATAATATTACCTCAGTTGTTTTTGTGTTACATCATAATATTAAAAACTTAATCTTACATTTAATGATGTTAATAATTGACACGAATGTCGGTATACAAATAATTGATAACTGGGCTTCCACACATTTTTCACCTCCCCAAGAATAATTTCTCACCTCTCTTGTATAGGCAGGAACCCCCCCTACCCTCATCAAATCCCTCCTTACTTCTCCCTTCCACCAGTGAATGGTTCGAGCGAGCAGAGCTCACAACTAGTGTTTCGGGGTTATCTCGGCCAACATTGACAACGCTGGGTGGGCCTCACGGGAGTGTGACCAGCTGTACAATGTTACCAGAACCGATATCACACCACTTAAAAGGTGTCTTGCCTGGGGGTGTCTTTACTTTTATGAGTGACTGTACCATAATGCTACGTTTATTGTCGTTTTCGTTCATTCGTTTTAATGCCGATACTTTTTTGGGAAAGTGTACAATGATTCGAAACTTTATACAGACCTGGATACAAATTTTGGATTGCGAGTATACATATCACAGTGATGAAAGACAGAACACACCAACATACACTTAAAAATCTAAAAAGAGTTATAGAGTTAATTATATTTGTATCACTCCCGTAACTAAACTGAAGTACCAAGACGAGTGGAGTAATAGGCTACAGAGATGAAGAACATAACACAACAACACACACACAAATCCCAAACGAGTAAGAGAGTACATAAAATTTGTATCACTGACCAGACAGGAGCACCAACAAGGCGAGTGAGGAATGCAGTGATGAAGGAGAGAACACGCGCGACCCACACCTTCCCTCACTCACTGCTACTAACACACTACTCATTGTAGTTTGCACTCAACTAGTAGCTCGTCTTATTCTTGTCTCGTGTCTACCTCGGTACTTCTCTTAGGGCTGGCGTCACTCACTGGCCTCACTGTGTTGTTGTGAATTGTGACTATCTATCTAAAGGCGTAACTCTACACTCGTGTTAAATCAATTCACATGACCTTATTATATAACTTCAGGGGATGGTATACTTTTCATAGACTGTAGCACCTTGATTCCTCCAAAGTATGCCCCCTTAATTAAGGGGGTATATAGCACATTGTCAAAACAAACCAATATAAATATAACATACAGTATACAAACATATCTGTGGATGGCATATAGTACTGGTACGATGGATGGCTGTGTAATTGTGTCTATAGGGAGTCATCGTATATCGTGTATAAAGGGAGTCATCGTACTGTTACCAATTACCAAACCCATATGAAGAAAAATAATGGTATCCTGTTGCCTGGAATAGTTTGGAGGAATCATTTGCTCCAGATTTACCACCCAAAACAATGTGCTATATACCTCCTTAAGGACCCTGTGTTCGTGTATGAAAATTGAAAGCCTCTAATTCCTCCTGATTATGCCACATAACAAGCTCCTTCCAAATAGGTGTGTTTATGTGTTTCGTGGCAATGTTTGATGGACTCATTTACCTCCTATTTTCTGACTACATCACAGGGTCCCTTAAGTTCCCCACAAATAATAATAATAATAATAATCGACTGTTTTAATACGAGTGAGGCGTGAGCAGGAAAGCAAAGAAATAAAACGAGACTTCGACTTCGTAATATTTATAGTGATAGAGTGTGTGTATGTAGGGAAGTGTTGGTGTGTATGTGTGTGTGTGTGTGTATGCAGGTAAGTATCCTTTATGCGTGTATGTAGGGAAGTGTATGTGTGTGTATTATGTAGGGAAATGCTGGTGTGTGTATGTAGGGAAGTGTTGGTGTGTGTGTATGTAGGGAAGTATATGTGTGTGTAAGGAGGTGTATGTGGAGAAGTGTATGTGTGTGTATGTAGGGAAATGTATGTGTATATGTAGGGAAGTGTACATGTGTGCGTAAGGAGGTGTATGTGTATGTATGTAGGGAAATTTATGTGTGTGTATGTAGGGAAGTGTATGTGTGTGTATATGTAGGGAAGTGTATGTGTGTGTGTATGTATGGAAGTGTACATGTGTGTAAGGGGGTGTATGTGTAGAAGTATACATACGTGTGTGTTGTTTATTCCATGAATGAAATGTATGAAAACTTGAGGCTTCTGATTCCTCCTCACCACTCCACGAAACAAACAAGCTCCTTCCCTATAGGTGTGTGTGTCGTGGCATTATTGAAGGACTCATTTACCTCACATTTTCTGACTACATCACACACAGGGTCCCTTAAGTTTCCCACATATGTTAAGTAAATACACATGACTTTACAATATAACTCAAATAACTTAACTAAGGGGATAATAAACTTTTGTATATTAGAGTGCCTTGATTCACTCAAAGTATGCCAGGAAACAGGATTAGACTGACAAAACTAATGGTCTCCTGTTGTTTGGAATAGTATGGAGGAATCAGATGCTCCAAATTTTCCAACATTGAAATAATAATAATAATATTAATAATAATAATAATAATAATGAAGAAACTAAGGTTAGGCGAGGTAAGATGCACAGGTTAGGTTAGGTGAGGTTAGGTAAGGTTAGGTAAGGTGGTCAGGTGAGGTTAGATCAGGTAAGGTTAGTTTAGGTCAGGTAAGGTGAGGTAGGTTCATGTCACTTATCTTTCTACATACTCCTTCCATATTTACTGACATACGAGTATTCTCTTTAACAAAGTAGTATAGCTTTGTGATGTGGTGACGTCAGCAACAAAAAAGGCCTCCCAAACAAACCTCTAACCTGTTATATTCTGTTCGATAACTACAATTTTACCATCCAATATGCAATGTCATGCACCTTACTGCAACATGAGTACAATAAATTAATTAAATAAAGTCAATAGTACTGACAATACAGTCATGATATGATATTGGTTCAATGTTATGTTAGTGGAGTGATGGTACAGCCACAATCAAATATCCACCGACACTTTTCTTCCATCGTAGTAAATATCTTGGGAATAAAGAACAACACGTGTATGATTTTACATCACCTCCTAATAATAATTGAGGGGGTTGAGTTGACATAAGGTGTTGTATGATTATATTTTGATATGATACTGATTAATTTGCACGATGGAAGGAAAGTGTCGGTGGTTATTTGATTGTGGCTGTACTTTATGAGTCGTCACTTCTTGGTGAGTTGAGACGCCGTTTCCATGGTAATGACAAGGTTTTGTTTACAGTAAAACGATAAGGAAGCCATTCCGTTTTTGCCTGGGTGAACAGACTCCAGAATACACGGTACAGTATATTGGTAATACAAGGAAATGCAGTATAAGTATGAATAAGGAAGGCCAGCCTCTCGTGTAGCGTCGAGGAGAGTCGGTAGTTGCAGTGGAGTTTTTGTAGTTGTGTAGAGCATGAACACCACGTGTGATCGAAGCGGGAACACGTGAGTAGGCAGGTGTGTGACGAGGGCGAGAGCAGGGCTGTTCCTTCTTGTACTGTAGCTAGCAGGATAGTCTCTCGTCTGGCCATAGCGCGGCCCTTTTATTCAGAGGTGACTACGTGCCCCGGATGTAGCGTTGTTACGTAACCCAGCACGTCCAAAGGTGTGCTGCACCCAGATGATTCATACCTGGGACAAGGAGTGGAGGCTGGCGCCAGAGTCCCAAGAGGGGATTAAGCCGCAACAGGGGAAGGGATTAGCGTATCCGCCAGACCGTGGGATGCCTGAAGCCGAGGAGTGCACAAAGGAATAAGGAGTGGTGCACAAGCACATGGCGTATCCGCCAGACCGTGGGATGCCTGAAGCCGAGGAGTGCACAAAGGAATAAGGAGTGGTGCACAAGCACATGGCGCCACTCCAGTACCCCTCTCCCCCCATGAGGATATTTTTATCAAGGGAGAGGGGAGGACATAATACATACATAAAATTGTATTCAAAATAGCATAAAATATACCTACATAAGAATAAATTAGTGTATTACAGAAGTGTACGGGTACTGTGTGGAGTGTGAGGGGGTAGGGTGAATGTAGGTGTGTGTGAATTAGAAGTAGGGAGTGTGTATGGTCGGAAGTGTGTGGAGTGGGTGTATGTCTGTGTTGTGTAACACCGATACATATCTAACCCAGCGTCTTACAATGCGAGAAGTGAAACCATCTGGGACCATCACTGGTTCGTCGTCCCGCCGATCCTGTTGTGGGGATGAAGGTGTGGCAGAGCGAGGTGTGGGCATGATATGTTGAAGAGGGCTGGCGGGACGAGGAGGCATGGCTGGTATGATGTGGATGACGGGTGGCAGTTCTTGAGGGAGACTAGAGATACATAATTCAATGGAGGCAAGTGTGGGTTGGGCTTATGGAGGATGGGGTACAGGTAGAGATATAGGGGAGGAAATGGAATGGGAAGGGGGGAACGTGGTAGTGAGCGTTGGGGTAGAAGGTTCGGCTAGGTCAGGCTCAGGTGTGGTGCCATTAGGAGGGGAGGCAGGATTGGGGATAAGGGAGGAGATGGGTCCCTGGGGGTAGGGTGTGTCCGGGTGGGGAGGTGGTGGAGTGATGGGTACCGAGATGGGGTCGGTGGAAGGCGTGGGTGGGCTATGGGGTGGCGGTGTGTCTGGGAGGGGGGAAGGTGAGGTGATGGGTACCGGGATGGGGTCGGTGGAAGGCGTGGATGGGCTAGGGGCAGTAGGAGGGGAGGAGTTGACGTGACAGTAGAAGGAAGGGTAGAAATGGTAGGGTGGATGATTTGAGGTGTAGGAGTAGGCGCGTGCAGCACATGCGAGTGTGGGATGTCAGTAGTGGGAGAGTGAGTAGGTAGGGTGGTATGTGGGTGAGGTATGGGGTATGTCGAAGAGGTTGTAGGTGAGTGTGTAGGTCTGTTTGGTGTTGCATAAGGTGTAGGTAGAAGCGGTGGCCGGTGTGATGAGGGCAGTATATGGAGCGCGCTTGAGGCGTGGTGAATGGGCGGAGTGGTGTGCGTATGCGTGGGTGTTGCTGGTCGCGCATGGGCTGGAATAAGTGGCGCGATGTGGGCCGGTTTTACCCGCTTCCATGTACCTGTAACGTAACCATTGCATCCACCCTGAGAGTATGGGATGCAGGCCACTGTACACCTGCTGGAGTGGAGAGCGGTGGGAGTCCGTGCGTAGGAGTAATGAAGGAGCAGTGTTGAGATCAGGTGGTAGGTACATGTGCCTTGTTTGATGGCGCATAGGTGTAGGTGCAGCGTTCGCGACATCGCGTTTGAGGGCGGGAAGGAAGTTGAAGCTGGATATGTCAGTCTCAGGAGACACAAGCTGGACAGGGAGAAGTAGGTCCTCACCGAAGATGAGCTCCACTGGTAAATGTTTGAGGTCCTTTTTTAATGTAGTCCAGATGGTAAGGAGGATGAGAGGAAGCGCGTCAGTCCATTGATCCGGCTGGAGTGCTCGGAACGTATCCTTCAAGCGGCGATGAAATCTCTCAACTATCCCGTTGCTTGCAGGGTGGTACGCGGTGGTTCATTGTTGGCACGTCCCCAATAATGTGAGCATGTCCTGCCAAGCCTTGGACTCAATTGTGTGCCTTGGTCCATGACGATAACTGCTGGGAGACCAAAGTTAGACACCCAGTTGCTGAGGAAGTGGCTTGCGTTGCCATCAGCAGTGATGTCACACATCAGAATGGCCGTACACCACCGTGTCGTCCTGTCCACACACGTCAGGAGATAACGGTACCCTCGGGAGGGGAGAGGGCCAACGATGTCGACGTGCATTGTGTAAAATCTGCTAGAAGGAACGGTGAACTCGTGTAACGGTGGGCGTGTATGTTGCCCCACCTTAGCGCGCTGACAGGGGAGGCAAGTTGACACTCAATCCTTGACTTACTTCCTCATTCCCGGCCATACTGCCCGTCGACTAATAAGGCAAAGTGTACCTGCAATCCCTGGGTGGTTGATGGAGTGATAATGGTTGAATACCGTTTCTCTGAACTGCTCAGGAATATAGGGGCGTGATGTGAGGCAGGATGTGTCACACCAGACGTGTGTTGTAGAGTCAGGTGCCGTTATGCTTTCCAGGCGCAGGCCAATGGCACCCATTAGGAGCTCCTGGAGATGAGTGTCTGTTTGTTGGGCGTGAGCAAGTGCAGTGTAGTCCAGAGGAGGAATGTGTTGTATCATAGCAATGAGTAGTTGCAGTGGCAGTGCCCTCGAGAGTGCATCAGCAATCATGTTGTCTTCACCCTGCACGCGCCAGATATCAGTGGTAAATTCTGAAATGAACGTGAGATGGCGAGAGACACGTGGTGACCAGCTGTCACCCAGTTGGTTCATTGCTGTAGTTAAAAGTTTGTGGTCCATACATATGTGGAAAGCCCTACCTTCCAAAAAGTGCCAGAAGTGTTTCACGGCGTCATGCATGGCCACCAACTCCCTGTCAAAGGCGCTATATTTCCTCTGGGGTGGCATGAGGCACTTACTAAAGAACGCGATGGGCTTCAGCACACCGTCTACTTCCTCTTGTAGCACCGCTCCTACGGCGTCGTTGGATGCGTCAGTGTATATGGAGGTAGGTGCGTGGGGTATGCCAGGAGGGTGGAGTCAGCCAGCTTATTCTTAACATCGCCAAAGGCAGACTCTGCTGCAGGGTTCCAAGTGAGTTTCATCTGGGAGGCCTTCTTCAAACCCTTCAGGAGGTCATGGAGTGGGGCGAGTGTTGCTGCAGCGTGGGAGATAAAGAGGTGATAGTAATTAACAACCCTTAAGAACTCCCTCAGTTTCCTGGCCATGGTAGGGAGAGGGAATTCCCGCACGGCCTCCACCTTCTGTGGGAGCAGAGTAATTCCCTCCAGGGGTAACACGGTGGCCGAGAAAATCTAGTTTGTCAACCCCGATCACGCATTTAGATGGGTGTATCTTGAGTCCGTAGTCTTGCAGGCGGGTAAACAGTTCCCTAAGATGTTGCTGGTGCTGCGCGTGGTTGCTTGAAGTGATGAGGATGTCGTCGATATACACCACGATGTAATCGAGGCCACGTAGTACCTTATCCATAAACATCTGGAATGTCTGTGCCGCATTACGTAGGCCGAAGTTCTTTACAGGGAATTCGTATAGACCGAAGGGTGTGGTTATGGCAGTTTTCTTGATATCCTCCTCTGCCACGGGGATTTGGTGGAAAGCCCTGACGAGGTCTATTTTTGAGAACACTGTACATCCTTGGAGCTTCAAGTGAAAGTCAAGGACATGCGGGATAGGGTACCTGTTGGGGATGGTAACTGCATTAAGGGCCCTGTAATCCCCGCATGCCCTCCATTCTCCTTCCTGCTGTTTGGGTACCATGTGCAGGGGTGACGCCCACGTGCTGTCAGATGGCCTAGCTACCCCTTGTTTAATCATCACATGGAATTCCCGTTGTGCAGCTCCGAGTCGTTCTGGGGGCATACATCGAGGTTTGGCAAAAATCGGGGGGTCCGTCGTTGTGATGGTATGATGGATACCTGAGTGTACATTGAGTGAGAAAGGGGGAAAGTATGGTGAATGTGAGGCGACGTTATGTAGGGAGGACGTAGTGGAAGTGGAAGAATGTTGTGGGGGTGAATGTATGGAAGCGTTAAGTGATGGGGGGCTCGCTACAGCTTGCAAGGCAGGAGTGGTGTCCATGGCGTAGTTGTGTGGAAGTATGGGTGGGAGCGTGTAATGTATGGAAAATGTAATAATAACCCCATGGGTCGTGAGAGGTGTGGGTGAATACGGGTGAAGGTGTGGGGGAGCAATACACAAAGGTGGGCCCAAGGGCACCGAACACGACAATCAATATACAATAGAGTGTGGAAAAAAATGGGGGGAAGTAGCACTTGGGGGAGGAATCACTGAGAAAAAGTGTTGGAAGTGAGTTAAACAGTACTTAGCTTATAGGCATGGAGTGAATCCTTAACAATATGCGTAGACGTGGGGGGGTAGATGGGGGCCGCGTTGTAGGGCGTCAGCAGCGATGCACGTAGGGTTTTCTGAGGGACGTGCACGTGGCTGGTATGGAGCACGTGTGTAGATGGAGATATGACGATTGGGCAGCGATGCATGTAGAGTCCTTCTGAGGGGAGTGCATGTGGCTGGTGTGGAGCACGTGAATACGTATAGATGCGATGCTCGGGCAGCGATGCACGTAGAGTAATTATGAGGGGTATGCACGTGGCTGGTATGGAGCACGTAGAGATGAGATGCTCGGGCAGCGATGCACGTATGATGTAGGAGAGGGCAAAGAGGTACCTCCCGGGTGGTGAGTGTGTGTGTGGGTACGAGGGAGAGCTCAGAAATAAGGCAGGAGCGAAGCGCACGTGGTGTGCGGGAGGAGAGAAAGGGGTCTAAGAGGAAGGAAATGAAAGTAGGGCGAGTGAACGGGATGTTAGGTAAAGTAACGAAACAGAGGACAGGAGTACAACAGGGCGAGAGTAAAGAGAAACAGCAAAAGTGGGTATATTAACAGGGACACAAAAATTACGTTAAGGCAAAGATGGGTGGGATAGAGCACTGGAGAATGTGAACACAATATGAATACAAGCAAAAAAATTGGGGTTAGGGAAATGTATGTGTAAGAGGTGCCTTAGGAGCGAAGCGATGAGGTCGACGAAGGTGAAGTGGTGATGCGAAGCGTAGCTGCGGGGCCGCTGGAACGTCAGAGTTGGTGTGTTAATAATTAAAGAGGTTGAAGTGCTCGTAGCGTGGTGGAACTTGCGTGCAATGTATGTACTACCTTGTACCAGTGTAACAGAGTTGAAAAGCCGGGGTCACCAATTAAAACGATAAGGAAGCCCTTATGTTTCTATCCGGGTGAACAGACTCCAGAATACATGGTACAGTTTATTGGTAATACACAGTAATGCAGTACATGTAGATATAGGGAAGGCCAGCCTGTCGTGCAGCGTCGTGGAGAGTCGGTAGTTGCAGTGGAGAGTCTGTAGTGGTGTAGAGCAGGAACGCCAAGTGTGATTGAAGCAGGAACACGTGAATATGTAGGTGTATGATGACGGCAGGAGCAGGGCTGGTCCTTCTTCTACTGTAGCTAGCAGGATAGTCTCTCGTCTGGGCAAAGTGCGCCCCTTTTATTCAGGCGTCTACGAGCTCCTGGATGTCACGTTGTCACGTGACCCAGGTGTCCACCTGGTGTGCTGCACCCATATGAATCATACCTGGGAGATGGGAAGGAGGCTGGCGCTGGCGTCCCGAGGAGGGATTAAGCTGCGACAGGGGAAAGGATTAGCGTACACGCAAGACTGTGCTGGCTGAGGCCGGGGAATGTACAAAGGAATAAGGAGTGGTGCACATGGCGCCACTACAAAGCATTTGATTTTTGTTTGTTTTTGGCTGATCATCATAATATTTGATCTCTGTTCTTTATATAGTAAAACTGCAAAATTTCTTAAGTTGTCACTGCAAGGTTAATTTTACTTTATCAAAGAAGGCTTATTTCATGTCTGATAGCATACAATTAGCCTATGGAGTTTTATATTCCTATTTTTATAATATTGTACTTTGGTAAGTAAAATACACCATGCATATACAGTACTTTGATGTGTATTTCCTTATCTTTTCATTTATACATTATTCATACATAATATTATATGAAACACAGCCTAAATTGAATTATTTTAATATACTTGTCTTAATCCTTTACCAGTGAAAGTATTATTTATACTTTTAGTTTTATTTTGAATCTAATAATTAATTTAGCAGCTACAATGTATTATCATCAATACCCCATTCCCATTTTTACAAGGGTAGGGAGGCTTCAGAAATGCTCCTGTACAATCCTTTGTCTTTTTTGCTTGGCCTGCAGCTACATTACGAATACCTTCATACTGGGGATCAGGGTCGTCTGAACCATCTACATAATAAGGATCATCATCATCATGATCTACTCCAATTAATGGGATCCTTCTTCTTACACAGTAATTGTGCAGTAGCATAGTTGCAGACACAATTTTGGCACACTTTTCTGGTGTATAACATAAATTACCACCAGACTTATGAATACATCTAAACCTTGATTTCCACAGTCCAAATGTTTGTTCCACAATTACCCTTGACCTCTTGTGGCTGTTATTATAGTTTACTTCACTGTGATTGACAGGCTGCATGAAGGGTGCTATAATGTCAAGGAAGCCCTTGCGTCATTACCCGGGGTGAATAGACTCTAGAATACACAGTAACATTTTATTGGTAGGTACAGTCGCCAGCACTGCCGCGTGATACAGGGTTCACATGTTTAAGAGATTTAAGTGATTCATTTCCTTAAGCAACAAAGTTCACTTCATGTACTAGTGTATCGAGGATATTCCATCTCACACACGTGGATTGTTTCGAGCTAAATAATCACATTGGTGCTACATCTCTGAATATATGTGAGCCCTTGTACCACGCGGCAGTGCTGGCGAGTGTACAAGGGAGTCACACAGATATGGGAGTATACAAGTGTGCTGTAGCTGCTGCAGGATAGTTGTCTGAGGCTGGAGAGTGGCTGTGTGGTCAAGGTGGGAACATGGTTGGCTTCTGGCAGGCGTGGCGGCAGGCAGGTCCTCCTTTCGTCCAGAGCTCGAGAGTAAGTGACTGACCCATTTTTTTTTTTTTTTTTTTCTGGCCTATCGACCTTTGTGTTGGTCATTAAGGCCTTTATTTTATTTTATTTTATTTATTTTTATTTTATTTTATTTTTTGAAATTTATTTGTTATTTTATTTATTTATTATTATTTTAAATTGAACTTCTTGCATATAATTTTATGCATTTATTTTTATTATTATTTTTATTATTATTATTATTATTATTATAATTATTTCTATTACATTTAAACTTAAAAATAAATTTATATACTAATTGTTTTTGCATTCTTTTTTGTAAGTTTATACAAAATTGTACATCCTAGCTAATAAACTAATCTATGTGCCTACTCAACCAATAGCTATCTAGACTAATACCTATTCCAGCCAATCGCTAAACCTAGACAGAGAAATCGCTAAACCTATATTAGATAATCGCTAAACCTAGCTAATACATCATAATTTACAATATATACAAAACATAATTTATAACATTTATAATTGAAAAATATACATACAAAATGGTAACAACAATAGTAATAAAAAGTCACATCACTCTGATCAGTTCGGTCTCCCTCAAGAAAGTCATCAATTTATCAGTCACATCACCATCCCCATCACCTAAGAGAGCTGAGAGTGTGAAGGGGACTTTTACTGCATCGCAGTAACTTATGAGGGAAGCACGTTCCCCCACAAATCGCCGACAATGCAGGATGATATGACTGATAGATAACACCGCATTGCAGGTGTTACAATACGGTGGAAAACGTTTGTCTATATATGGTTCTAGGTGTGTTATCCTGGTGCAGTTGGTTCGCACTCTTGCGAGGATTCTTTCTTCTAAACGGTTGGGCCGGTTGGCAGTGGCCCAATTACCCAGTTGAGGCTTGATGGTAGAGATGTTAAGTCTGGTCCACTGACCTTGCCACAGAAGATGAATTGATTTCTTTCCGAGGGATAGACACGACTGTAGATCACGAGGGACGTCCCAAGTAACCTCGAGCTCTACAGCCGATTTTGCAAGTAAGTCTGCCCGTTCATTGCCATAAATACGACAATGCCCGGGCACCCAGATCAGAGTAAAGGACTTGTTGCATAAGTGCAACTTATTAATGATGCGACCCTGGATTTCATTAGAAAAAGTTTGACATGAGTTAATTGCCTGAAGGGCTGACTTGGAGTCTGAGAAAATTACTATTGAATTATAACGAGAATTTAGTGCATAGTCTATAGCTTTGTCAATTGCAAAAAGTTCTGCTGTAAACACAGATGTATGTATCGGCAATCTGTACCTAAGTTCACATTCACTCGACCATACACTCGAACCCACACATTCATCTGACTTGGAGCCGTCAGTGTACACGTGATGAGACCCCAGGTGACTGCGGATGATACCACCAAACAGGTGGTGTATCTCCAACTCCGGCTCCTTTTCTTTCGATGATGGTAACCACGATGTGTTGACGCCGAAGTTGGGTGTCTCCCACGGTGGTATCTTGCAGATGGTAAACTTGTCGCAGTCCCCGAGGTCTATTTGTAGTTGTTGTTCTAGCTGGTGGAGGCGTACAGCCAGTGGCCTCCGTCTTCCGTGGTGAAGGTAGTGATGTTGTTGAAGGGAGGCACTGGCCACGTTACCGATCTCCGACTTCCGGATCGTTGCCATAGCGGTGTTGAGTGCGAGTTGATCCCGTCGAAGTCGGAGAGGAAGTATGTTCGCCTCCACCTCCATCCTAGCTACATGTGTACACTTCAGAGCTCCCAAACACACACATAAACATTTATTCTGGTACACATCCAATCTCCCTAGTGTTGTATCTGATGCCGATCCATACACCTGTGAGCCATAGTCTAGCTTTGTACGAATAAGGGTCTTATACACCATTAATAAAGATTTCCTGTCGGCTCCCCATGTGGTACCTGATAGGCACTTAAGGACATTTAAAGGTTTTTCACAACGAACAAGCAAATTATTAACATGATGTGTAAAATTTTATCTCTGGTCAAAATGAATGCCTAAAAATTTAACAGAATTATGAAATGGTACCGGTTGGCCATCTAACGTTACGTTAAAT
Source organism: Petrolisthes cinctipes (assembly GCA_033782935.1). Lineage (NCBI taxonomy): Eukaryota > Metazoa > Arthropoda > Malacostraca > Decapoda > Porcellanidae > Petrolisthes > Petrolisthes cinctipes. Next base: position 1,449,952 of record JAWQEG010000271.1, on the reverse strand, counting down.
TGAGGTACTCTATGTTTACTGAAAATTACTCCGGTACACTTTGGAACGGAAAACTTAAAGCCCCACTGTAAGGCCCATTGGTGGACAGAATCAAACGCTGCTTGAATCCGTCCTACCGAAAACTGTGCATTACGTGACGAGTGCCACATTGCACAATCATCAGCATACAACGAGTATTTAAGATTCCTGGGAACTAGAGCTGATGACAGAATATCATTGATCATGATGTTAAAAAGTGTAGGACTAAGCACGCTTCCCTGTGGCACCCCGTTCTCTTGGACAAAAATGTCCGATGTTACATTACAGGGAAGGGTGACAGAAAAGGTTCTGCAACGCAAAAAGTTGTTAATGAAAATGGGCAAATTATCTCTTAAACCATAACCGTGAAGCTTCATCAGAATACCGTGTCGCCATGTCATGTCATAGGCTTTATGGATGTCCAAGAACACCCCTACCATGAATTCTTTATTGGCAAAAGCCTTTGAAATGCAATGCTCCAAGTTCATCAAGTGATCAACTGTGCTCCGGTGTTTCCGGAAGCCACATTGTCGATCACTCAATAAACCCTTCGCTTCTAAAACAAAAAGTAGCCTATTATTTATCATTCTTTCCATGACTTTACAGAGGCAAGAAGTCAATGCAATAGGTCGAAATGAACTGGGATTCACAAGACGACCAGACTGTTTAGGTATCGGTATAATCCACGCAAAGTGCCATGAGGTTGGGAAGGTGTTAGACACCCAAATCTCATTATACAGTGCTAGCAACTTGACCAGGTTATCCTGGCCAAGATGCCGGATCATACCGTACGTAATGGTGTCAGGTCCAGGACTGGTGTCTTTACAGGATCTTAGGGCAAGGAGAAGTTCGTCTATCGTAAACTCCCGGTTGTATGGGTAGTCTACGTCTTCTGTGGCAAAGTCTATCTCTTGTAGTTCAGCCATACGTTTGTGATGGAGAAAACGTTGGTCGTAATTGGCTGAACTACTTACTTTTGAGAAACTCCTGGCCAGTACGTTTGCTACGTCCACGGGATCGTCGTAAATGTTGTTGTCCACTTGAAGAGTGGTGATGGGAGTATACGGCCGTTTGTTATTCAATATCTTTATAGTGGACCAGACTTTAGTTAGTGGTGTAAAACGATTCACCGTGGACACAAACGACCGCCAAGAGTCCCTTTTAGCTATATTAATTACTCTCCTTGCCTCAGCCCTCGCCCGTTTGTAAGCTATAAAGTTGTTCTGAGTGGGCTGTTTGTCAAAAATCCTGTATCTCCCATTACGTTTCCTTAATGCCTCTCGGCAATCCGTTGACCACCAATGTGCTTCACGCTTATTTCGAATTATAGAGGTTTTGGGAATAGCAACCTCGGCTGCGTGTAAGATGTTTTGTGTTAAATTTCGCATCTTTTCATCTATGGTCTCCCCAGATATATCTAGGTCGACGATCCTCCCGAAAGACCCCCAATCTGCTCTCTTAAAATTGAATTTTGGAACCAAAGGGGCCGAAACAGTATGACTTGAATAAGAGAGACAGATGGGAAAGTGGTCACTACCAAAGGAGTCGGACTCAGGATGCCAAGAAAAATCCTGGTGTATATCCGGGGAGGCCAGAGACAAATCGATAGACGAAAAGTTGCCAGAACGATCGTCAACCCTGGTGGCTTGACCATCGTTCAGGAGGCAGAGGTTGGATTGTAGTATAATGTCTGCCATCTGCCCTCCGCGAGCATCAGTTCTTAAGCTTCCCCACTGACAGTGATGGGCATTAAAGTCGCCCAGTATTAATTTTTTTCCGTGAAGTTGCCCAAATAAATTATGAAATAAATCACTGTCAATGGGGCCGCGTGGCGGACAGTAAAGAGAGCAGATGGATATGTAGGTGTTGTGTATTTTCACTCTGCAAGCAACGGCTTCCAGAGTAGTGTTTAATGTTATTTGTGTCTGTGGATGTGATTTGTGTGTGTATATTGCTACTCCGTGTCCATCGTTTCTCCTGTATGCGTTGTAATGTTTAAATTGTGTTGGGTCAGAGTGATTTTCCAACCCTGTCTCCTGTAAACAGACGACGTCTGGCCTGTGTGTGTGTAATAATATTGATATGTTGTTCAATTTATTCCCAAGACTTCTACAATTCCACTGTAGTACAGTGAACATGGCGGTTTAAGAGTTACGGGGTCGGCCTGAGTGCTAAGTCTTCTTGTGCCGCCCGCCGCCTGGCGAGTGGCTACCGGGGGACCTTTCCCGGTTCTTGCGTCCGGAGACATCCATTGCTTCCTCATCAATGGTGAGTCTCCCAGAATCCACCGAGGAAGAGCTATCCCTTCTCTCCCCCGATGAAGTGGGAGTAGGGTGTGTGCAAGGAAGTGACTTAGGTTTTAGGGTGGTGTAGTTTACTTTATCTTTCTTGTCTGACTTCTTCTTTTGTTGTTTCTCTGACTGCAAAGAAGCTGCAGCCTGAGAGTAGGAGTTAGTAGATGGGGTAATAGTCTTAGAGGGGGTAATAATAGTAGGTGTAGAAGTAGATTGTTCAGCCTGTTCGCTTGGCTCTGACTCAGTCTGAGTACTAATAGTACACATCACGGGTCGAGATATCACCGCCGATGCATACCAGACATTGGGTGATGGGGTCGCTTGCGATCCCATCACCGCCTTCCTCACATCATGATAGGAGATACCTCGCACTGCCTTCACCGAGCAGACCTCCTTCTCCAGCTTCCACTTGGGACAATCCCACGAGGAAGTGGAGTGAGCACCCTTACAATGAAAGCAGGAGAGCTCCACTGATGTGCACTTTTCCTCAGCATGGCCAGGCGTCGCGCACCTGCCACACACTGGAGAAGAAGCCTTACAAGTTCGATTTCCATGTCCATAATTCTGACAGTTCAAGCATCTAAGAGGGTTGGGGATAAAGGGTCTTACTTTAACAATTTCATAACCTATTTTGACAGTTTCAGGAAGTGAAACTTTGCCAAAAGTCAAAATAAGTGTTGCAGCCTTCTTCCTTATACCATCCTCTAAACGTGTAATAAATCTAGTATCAATGATATCTTGGTTCCTCATTTCCTCAATTATTTCAGTCTCTTCCATCATCATTAAATCCCTACAGGTGATTACTCCCCTGCAGGAATTCATGGCTTGAGGAATCTTGGCTTCAACTTCATAATTGTGAATCTGACGTAATTTCAGCAAAGTGGCTACTTGTTTAGTATTAAATGTTTTGACTAGGAGGTCTCCAGATGCAAGTTTTTTAACTGATTCAACCACACCAGCCCAGCCATCAATAACCTTTTGAACAATGAAGGGATTGAGGCCGGCTAGTGGGGCCGAACCAGTGGCATGAAGCATTACAAACGAAGCATTTTTAACGTCTATGTCAAGGGGTGTTCGAGTCTCGTATCGTCCGTCGTTTCGTGGTGGTGGTGGTCGGTCATGGCCGCCTCCTCCGCTATACGGAGGGGTTGGGAGGGAAGGCAACATAGTAACCACTTCCCCCAAGGATGGGGGGAAGTGGGAAGAGGAAAAGAAAACACCAGAAAGGGATAATACCAGCCCTAATTAACTAATGTTTGAGATCAACCTCTCAACCCACACTAAGGTGGTCCGTCTGTGTTTAGTCAAACCCAGAGCTATCAGTGGGGGAGTCCACCATAGGCAGGAGGCAAAGTTGATCTCAGTATAAAGATATAGACACCTACTATATCTACTATCAGCTATGGAGGGAATGACTACTAGCTAAACCTAGTGGTCACCAGAAGGGTGAAAAAAAAGAAACTACTGCCGGTGCGGCAGGCCCTGGCAGCTAGAGGAGAGAGCACAAATCATACGTCTACTCTCTCCACGACCCAGTCTCAAAGTCCCTCCCTCTACTGACCCAGAAGTAGCTCGGCCCTTATATATGGTAGGAATCTGATCCCGGATGTAACGTCCCCACGTGATGTCCTGACCCCTGCACGTAGGCAGGTATTCATTCCCATGGATGACTCACTGCAGAGGCAAGGAGTGGAGGCTGCAGCTGGCATCCCTAGAGAGAGGCGACTCGTCTGGCGGCTGCTGGTATCCCCAGAGAGGATAAGTCGTGTCTGGGAAGGGGATTAATGTACTTGCCACTCCGTGGCTAGCTATGAGTAGACAAAGGGATATAGGAGTGGTTATATATGGAGCTACAGGAGTGGCTATATTTGGAGCCGCTACAGTGTCATCAAGTTCTCTCTAAAATAAGATTACTTTAGATACTAGTTCTGTTTATATTATAGTTGTGTAAATCATTTGTGTATAGTTTGTCTTGGATTGCATTTTATTTATCGAAAAAGCCAATAAATCATACGAGGGAGCCTGTAAAAAACAAAAAATAGAGTATATGAGTGTACTGTATAATTATACTAGGACAAATTTATTTCAAAGTAACTTTAAGAAATAAATGCATAATAAATATATATGTATTGATATATTTGAGGCTTTACCAAGTGTGCAGAAGGGTGATGGGGAAGAGGGGAAGAAAAATGAAGGTGATTAGTTGAAAAGTAATAACAAACAAATATAATTAGAATATCTGTTACATTATATCCTTTAAATATAGGCACTGTCTTTTGTTCACCATCGTAGTGGGATAGACTACTGATTATATATTATCCTTTGGATATTAGACAGCTATCCCTCTATTCCTTTTATCCCTCGTGCTTACCCCGTAGGGGGGTATTGTTTGTAATGATGTGGGCAATACTTTAAGGGTTTTGGCGCCCCTTCGGCCCCAGCCACTAGCTTTTAGTTCTTCAGCTATCTCTCTTTTTCTTCATTTTTCTTACCCTCTTCCCCCTCACCCTTGCCTCAAATCATCAGATTTCTTCTCTCCTACGTTAATGCAGTATGCACTCCTTTAAACCCGGGTTCTTCAAATTACGGGTCCCGAATTCCTCCAAACTGGGTCGCAGGCTCACAAAAATAAATACATGAATAAAATAGAATAATAATGTTCGTGACAATAAAATGAACATGAAGTTCATACATGAATCCACCTAACATATTTTTTTAATCGAATATTCATATATTTAATTATCAATAAAACAAAATCATTGCACAAATATTAACCTTCTTGAGAGAGAGTGAGAGAGAGAGATAGGGAGGGGTAGGTGAGGCAGTGTTTATAATTCTGGTTAGAATGCCTTTTAATCATAATTATTGCGTTTCAGTTTCTGGCCTTGTATTTTCTTAGGTTGATAATTCTGGTCATTTGTAAAAGTTCTTTCTGTATGGGTCGCGAGAATGTTGTCGTAGTAAAAACTGGGTCACGACTGAAAAAGTTTGAAGAACCATGCTTTATACTATTGGTGATTCGATACCGTTCACAGTGTATGTTTCAATCATTCCTCCTGACAGACGTGTTCTCTACATTACCTCCTATATATTTTTTTTTTTTTTTTTTTTTTTTTTTAATTAATTGCGCCGTAGCGTCAATCAACAGGCAGGCAACAATACATACGGGTAGGCGGGACTCATGAGAATACAATGACTACAACCACACATACACACGCACACACACACACACACCACACACACACATCACGAAAACATAACAGAATGGAGCACAAGCATACAGACAAATATTACATTATGACCTACTTAAATCCACCAAAACGAGGGTGGTGTACCAGAAGTTCCTCCAGAACCTGGTGGTTCAGCAGGTGTCGACAAATCACATCTAGTGGCAGGCCCCGGGGCAGCAAGTGTCGGACAGTGGGGCAGGCCAGGCAATAGTGCTCTACAGAGTTAGCACGAGGCACTCGACACAAGCGACACTCAGTGAAGGGAGGCTCACCCTGCATTCCAGCAACCTGCCACGGTGGCCGGTAGCCAAGCCTCAAACGAGCAGAGACTACATTGTGCCTCCGAACCATGAGGCCTCGATGACGGTAGGAATATTTGTGACGGCAGACAGACTCGTAATGGGTGATGGAGATGCTGCATCCCTGCGTCGCCGTACAGGGAGGAGAGCGGCGGAGCGGACTTTAGAGAGGTAACATGTCAGGAAGAGAGGACGTCCAACACCACGAGGAGGCAGATGGCAGGCTTCCTTTGCGAGTCTGTCAACTGTACCATTGTGACTTAAACCTACATGGGATGGCACCCATAAAAATTTGACAGTCAAGTTACGATGACACAATAAGGACAAAAACGATAAAATCTGCTGAACAACAGTAGAGTGTGTGGGCTGAACACTAGAGAGAGAATGAAGGGCAGGTCTGGAGTCACAAAAAATGGCAGCATTCACTCCACGTTGACAAACAAGACTAACAGCATCGAGAATGGCATACAGTTCACACAATGTTGAGCTAGAGTGGTTACAGAGACGACGGCCAACCCAGCCCCCTGGAGGTGACTCCATGTCAGGTGAGAAAACGGCACAACCTGCTGCACCATCCACTTGCAATGAGCCATCAGTGTAGAGGCAGTATGGATCTGTGATGGAGGACGTCACTATTTCTATGTGTTCCAGAGCCAACTGCCGCTGTAGAGAAGGCAGTTCCGACTTGGAAGTAGGTGTGAAGCTCACATCAGGTGTTGGTAGCATCCACGGAAGGGGTCCTGGGGGGACGTCGGCCACCATTATATCTATATTAAGACTACAGAGCATAGAGGAAACAGACCTTATAAGAGTACGTCCAGCAGGCAGTATGGGAGGGACCGGGTAGTTTGGTCTAAGAGAAGTCCTGACTAAATGAGAGTAATGGGGTGAAAGATGTGGGAAATGGAGGCACTTGACAGTGAAGCAAGTAACATTAGAATAAATTCTCTCCACTAACGGGGGAAGACGCAACTCACGCTGCATGTTCACTATCCTGGTCGACATTGGACAACCGAGAATTATTCTCATTGCTCTATTCTGAAACTTTTCTAAAGTTTCCAGAGTAGCCCTTGGAAGTTGAATCAGAGCAGGGGAGAGGTAATCAACAACTGAATGGATAAAAGCAATATAGATAGTCCTGGCTACTGGGATGGAGATGCCCGAGGAGTTGTTAGTGAGCCATTGAAGTGGTGTAAGTCGGCGCTGGAGACGACCCAATAAGTCCTGGACAATGGGATGGTCTTGAGGTCTGGCAGGGACAATTGGCCAAATATTGACTGGTGCGCCCAGGTAGCGATACTGGGAACACATGGGAATGACAGTCCCTCCAATGGTGAACACTGGCCGAGCTTGAGGAAGGCGGCAGGTGAATATTCTGCTCTTATCTGGGGAGACAATAATGCCACAGAGAAGGAGTCAAGAAACCGCTGGAGATCCCTTGGTGAGGTAGAATGAACACAGATATCATCAGCATAGCACGTAATTGTAGTTCCAGGTATATCAGGGAGAGAAGTGAGCAGCCGATGCATCAGAATATTAAATAACAATGGGCTGAGAACACCACCTTGAGGCGTACCAAGATGAAAACTGCGCAAAGGACTGAGCGCACCACTGAAAAACACACGGGAGGTCCTGTTACTCAGGTAGCCCCGAATCCACCGTAATAGATTACCCTTTATCCCAAAGTCAACCAGTTGATCCAAAATGACGTCTCTATTAGCAACATCGAAGGCACTTCGAAGGTCAATGAAGGCCACCACACTGTCCCTGGAAAGGCGAGTGTACAGGTCGACTAGGCAGTGATGTGTGCTCCGCTGGGGAAGGAAACCAAACAGCCATGGAGAATAGCGATCTTGCAGTCTGTACATGAGACGATTGAGTAAGATTCTCTCCATAACTTTACAAAACAGGAAGTCAGGGAAATAGGTCTGAACTTCGCAGTGCCGGGCTTAGGGATGGGTATTATTGTGCTGCTGGTCCAGGCTCGAGGTACACAACCATCACGAAGACAAAGATTGTACAGTAGAAGTAGAGGGTTCCCAGGAACTTGTTGAAGTAGGCGCAGCACAGCATAAGTAATACCATCATCACCAGAGGAAGAAGCTCTACCCCGAGAGAGAGCACGTCGCAACTCCTCCTCAGTTATCACCTCTGCATCATCGTCATCATCTTGCAACAGAGCAGACATTAGACGTAGCCGATGGACAGCAGCACAGGAAGCGAGTGCATCTTGTATGTGGATGGGTAGACTGGCTGAGGTAGATTGTTCTGACCAGGCATCGACAAGTTGTTGGGCATAGTCGGCGGGAGTGTGATGACGAGCAGTGGCCGGTGTCTTTTTAACAACCTGACGGATGAGGTGCCACATAGAAGCCACACTTGTTTGCTGGTTGATGCTGTCTATGAACCGCTGCCAAGACTCAGTGTGAGCACACTCCTGCAGGGCAACTAAAGCATCCCTAGACATCTGGTAACGATGGAGCAGGTCAGGGGTTGGGTTGGCTTGAAACAATAGGCCATCACTTTCAGCCTCCTCCTTTGCCTCCTGTATACGTGCATCCAGCGTCCAGGAGTGGGCAGTATGGCGATGCTGGAGGTGTGGCCGGGAGACGTATAGCCTATAAAAGTCATGAGTAGCAGATACAAGATCAGAGTACAACTGTTCAGCTGATGATATGTCAAATGTAGGGAATACATGGGCCATGAATAAGATGTAAGTCGGGCAATATTTAGGGGGCACAGCAATACGCAAACGAGTGGCTGAAGCACTTGACCCAGCAGTTAGAGAATAATGAAACCGAAGAGCGATGTGATCAGAGAATAAGTCTGGCACGGAGGAGCACAGGACCCGAGATGCCATCAGGCCAGAGGAGAGGATGTAATCCAGAGTACCTCCACGGCAATGAGTGGCACCGCCAGTGTCCCAGCGTGTCAGATGATGCTTGCGGATGTATGAAAGGAGACGAACACCATTACGATTAATAGAGCCAGAACCATCACCCAAATCAGAATGCCGAGCATTAAAATCTCCCATATAAACCATACCACGCACTGTTGGAGAAGGAAGAGCCTCAAGAGTGAGTCTAGCTGGGGCAGAATAGACATTACATAGTTGTAGTACTCCATTCCCAGGTAGAACCTCAAATAGCTGAAAGGTCATGTCAGGATCAGTGGAGGTACGGAGAAGGCGATGTGGCAAGGAGCTATGTATGTAAGTCAGGAGACCATTCCTTACCAGATGAACATATGGCACATAACCTGAGAGAGGAGGAGCTTGCCCAGCAGCAAGCGGCCGTCCTGGAAATGCTTCCTGGAGAAAAATAACACTGGGATGATGACGAAAAACATAGGCCTTGAGTTGAGTGAGCTTAGCATAACTGGTGATACCACATACATTCCAGGAGATGACATCCAGCCGGCAATCACTAGCGAACTCTGTATTTGGAGGTAGAAGTCCGGTGAGTGGGGGCAGATGAGCGACCTGGAGAAGAAGATGGAGCAGGAGAAGGGACTGACTCGAAAAGCTTTTCAAGGCGAGATGCAACAGTATCCATCTTTTCGGTAAGGGTAGTGACAGTTGAGATGATGGCCTGCTGAGCCTCGACCAAGGTGGAGAGTTTGGAGTCATTGGCAGCCTGCGCGGCAACTAGCCCATCAATTCTGGCTTCAAGGGCAGAAAAGCGGTTCTCGAGAGCCGTACATCGTGCCATGAGGGTAGCAACAGACTTGCGGAGGGCCATGTCTGGAGGTGAGGCAGGGCTGGTAGGAGGAGCAGACTGGGGATTTGGTGGTGGTGGCGGTGGTGGAGGCAGAGCAATAGTAGTGACACGAGCCTGGACCTGACGTCGAGTACATCCATGCCACACGTTAACCCCTGGCTGAAGGCATCGTGGACACTTCCATCGAGACGTATCCTCAGGAGGTGAAGACTCAGAGGTGGAGGCAGCAGGACGTGATGGTTCGCCCCTGACAGGACACGTCTTGGAATCATGGTCGGCAGCACACCATGCACACTTCGGCCTGGCAGAACAGTACCGGGAGATATGCCCCACACCCCAGCACCTGTAGCACCAAGGCTGATCATTATGAAGTTTCCTCACCTCACACGGTGGAAGACAAGGGAGGAAATCAAAGGAAATCTCATTTGGAGGTGGATCAGGTTGACTCCAGACAACAATAATACGGCTAATGGGGGAACCATCTTGGAAAAAACGACGGGCAAAGTACACACCAGGGTATCCCTTAGCAAGTTTCGGGTCAACATCAATAGGAAAACGGGTAAGGATGTAGCTGGGGAACTTACGAGGCCTCTCGAGTGAGTCTTCAAGAATGAGAGGCAGAGACAAAAATTCACCAGCCTTCACTCTATCAATGATATCCTGACGCTTCCTAGAGATGTAGACAAACCGGGAGGTGACAGCAGCCATCTTCACTTCAGCCAGTTCACGCTGCAGCTGGAAGGCCCTGTTGACATCAGACAACCAATTCAGCTTTGTGTCCGTAGATGGGTTCCCAGAGAAGGAGAGCTTGACATAGGCATTTCTTGGGGCAAAAGCAGGAAGGTTGGACGAGGGCAAGAAGTTGGTATACAAGGAAGAAACACCACATTGAGGCAGAGAAGGTATGTCATGCACAGCTGAAGCACCCTTGGCAGTCTTGGCAGCCGGAGGCAAACAGTCCACACCATCGGAATCCTGCAAGGAGTCGGACGAGGCATCAACGGGTCACTTGGTAGAGGTTGAGGAGGTGGAAGGCTGCAACCTGAGCTGCGGAGTGACCGAGGAGAGGGGGGGAGGGTTGCGAGAAGGCAGCTCAGGCCAGTGATCTTCGATAGGAGACTCATCCTCCTCCGACATGGCCAAGTCGGCCTCCAGGCAGGAAGCCACATCCGAATCCGCGCTCTCCATTAGGCCAGGCAAGGTCTAGATGGGAAGCGCACAACTGAACACACACGAACACACGAACATACACACACAGAACCACAATAAAAAAAAAATAAACCACAAACAACAATACCACAAACAGCAAAACCACAAAAAAAACCGCGATAGAAAATATAAACAACCGCTATAACACCACAGACACAACACACAAACAAGAACGTTGAAACAAGACAAACAACAAGACAAACAACAACACAGGCAGAGCGCCAGGAACACGTCTTCACTCCAGGAAGGTTGGGGTGAGACTCCAGACTCGGGACTGCTCGGCCAGACAGTCTGGGGAAGTACAACAACAACAACAACTACTTTTGAAACTGATTCCTTATTCTAGCTAACAAGATATGATCATGAGGCAGAGAACTTCAACCCCACTTTGTCAACCAACAAGCGTACATTACCTCCTATATAGCCCCGCCCACATTTCTCTCCTCCTCCCTCCACCTGCAACTGTTGCCAGATCCGACGAGGCCCAAACCAAGTCGCTAGTGGATGGAGTGTGGACCCTTGATCTGTCCGGAGCTGTACATTTACACACTCGCATGTACACGTACACACATTCATAAATACATTTACACACACACACACACACATGCACATTTGCACACACACACACATGCACGTACACTTACACACATGCACACGTACAGTCGTGGTCAAAAGTAATCATCTACAATGGGATGACTCATGTAAAAGTTTTATCATTTTTCCTCTGTTCATTAAGTGGGAAATTATCCAATAAATAGGTTACAACATCGTCTAATTAACTTCAATCAGATACTCACTATTCAAAATAATAACATCATATGAGAATGTGAAAACAATAGACATCATATTGTTTGAGATACCCATATGTGGATGACTATTATTGACCACGATTGTACATTTACACACACACACGAACACACCTATACTTACACACATGCACACGTACAGTCACGAGCATAAGTTTCTTTACCCCCATGGCGAGAATGAGGTCGAAGTTGTGGTTGGAGAAGGGCCAGGCAAACGAACACTGGGGGTCAGTATCTCATGACGGTGTAAAATTTGTTGTAATCAAGTGAACACCTCTAGTGACATGAAGCATCATCCGAACATTATGAACTGGTTCATTTTTGTTCGTCCAGTCCATATCCAACGACGACTTCGACCTAACTCTCGCCAGGGGAGTAAAGAAACTTATGCTCGTGACAGTACATTTACACACACACACGTACATTTACACCAGGCTTGGGTTCAAGTACATGTACTCGTACTTAAATACACAATTTCATGTAATTGGAGTCAGAAATGTGTTTAGTACTTGTACTTGAACCACATGTACTCGAGTATATAGCAAGTACTTTCGAGTACTTGTGGTCATTGATCACTAATGACCAGTAAGGGTGAGGTGACTGAGATCATGGGGTCACATTGGTGTGGGATTAGCTGATGTGTGTGGTCTAATCTTCACACACCACACATTCATTGGCGGCTCACCTTACCTGACATACCGTACCCAGGTCCCATGAGGCCATAACACACAGTGTGTGTGTCATGGCCTCATGGGACCTGGGTGTACTTGTACTTTGACTCGAGTACAATATAGAATATAGCAGTACTCGTACTCGATTCCACTCATAAAACTGAGTACTTGTACTCGCGATATTGTAATGTACTTGAACTCGGACTCGAGTACAGAACTTTGTACTCGGACCCAAGCCTGATTTACACACACACACACACACACACGTACATTTATAAACACACACGTACATTTACATACACACACACACAAGGTACTGTACATACACTTTTCCTTCATGCATCTATCCCCCTGACTATTAGACTTTTATGTTTTTTTAAAAGTAATGTGTCTAGGCATCTCGAACGAAATTGAACCTCTATCACTATTAGTATATTGCAGGTGAATGAGAGTAAAGTAGAAAAAAGAAGACTGTACTTGGCCACAAAGACCTGGTAGTTGTAAGGGAGAAGGGGACAGACAGGAGGGAAAGGGAGAAGGGACAGTGGAAGAGTTACGGGAACAGAGAGGAGGGTCCATAGGGGCGCAAATACCCTTCATTAATTATAGTATTGCTCAAATGTTACAGAAGGCAATATCCAACTACGAGACAAAAAAAATATATATATACCGAGACCCGAGATAGTGAGAGGACGTGATGCTGCTCTGCTCAAAACCAACTAACCAACTTCGCCTCGCTGCCAAGACTCCTCCACAGCCATGAATACATTATAACATCAAGGAAGCCCTTGCGTAATTACCCGGGGTGAACAGACTCTAGAATACACAGTAACAGTTTATTGGTAGGTACAAGGAAGTCACACAGATATTGAAGTGTGCTGGTCTGCCATGTAGAGCCATAGGTGGGCCGTACCTGCTGTAGGAGAGTTGTCTGAAGCTGGAGAGTAGACGTGTGATCAAGGCGGTAACACGGTCTAAGTTTGGTGCAGGCTAGGCAGGTGTGGCGGCAGGCAGGTCCTCGTTTTGTCCAGAGCTCGAGAGTAAGTGTGTAGCCAAGCAGAAACTCGGCCCTTATATTCAGTAGGCCTACGGTCCCGGATGTAGCATCCTCACGTGATCTCTCGACCCAGCATGTAGGCAGGCATTTCTTCCCTGGGATGAATCACTGCAGAGACAAGAAGTGGAGTCTGGCAGCTGGCGTCCCTAGAGAGGCGGCTCATCTGGCGGCTGGTATCCCAAGAGAGACGGCTCGTCTGGCGGCTGGTATCCCAAGAGGGGATTAGTCGTGTCTGGGAAGGGGATTAATGTGCTCGCCACTCCATGGGTAGAGATGCGTGGCTAGCTATGAGTGAACAAAGGGATATAGGAGCGGCTATTTTATTGCACAAGTTAAAATGGAGTCTACAAATCAGAAAGTGAGAATGTGTGTTGTGATAGGTATAGTTGTAAAATCAGTCACTTGTATCATTCATTTCCCTCGTCCCCAGCTCCTCAATCATTCCTTCGTCATCATGCCCTCGGGAGTTACTTACCTTTGCTGCTGGTTGTGGAGTGAGAAAGAGAGAGAGAGAGACCTGGAGAGACGCTGTGGTTCGCTGGTTCCTCTGGCCTCGTCGCACGGCCAGTGAGTGAGTGAGTCTACTTGCTTGCTCCACGCTACCTACCTACTCCCTCTCCCTCCCTCCCCTCTCTTTCTCTGCCCCTCTCCATGGCACTCCTATTCCTCTCTCCTCCCACCAGTCCTCACGGTGCCAAACGTTTTGTTAGTTGTGTTTTTTCAATATTCACAAAGGCATGCAAACCAGCCACGTGTCCTGCCTGCCACACGCACACACTACACCCACAGCTGCGCACCAGGGGTCTATAGAAACTTAAGTGTTCATTTGGAAAAGGAGAAGCTAATGTATTTCAAGAGAAAAACAATTTACTGAAGGCACAATATTGTGAAACTGAACGAGAGGATAGGAACTGGAGTGTGTGTGTGTGTGTGTAGCGAGGCTAAGGCGGTGGGGGATGAGGGATGGGACAGAGTGGGGAAAGGCAACGCGTGTGCTCACCAACGAAAACAAAGGTTGGTGTTGACCCGGCGGGCAGACCATTCAGGAAATGCCCTTTGATGAATGAGGAGGGGCGGCGTGGGAGGGCAGATGGAAGAGGTGGTGACGACAGGACCATCAGCCTCGTCACTCCTGTATGCTGCAGGAGATGTCGGCATATGTACTGTACAAATGACTACCATCTCCTCTACTACTCCGATCGATAAACTTCACCACGTTTAGCTTACACCCACGCCAGACCAGAGCAGAAACGCCAAGGAGGGTTAGGTTAGGTAAGGTTGGACAGCCGACACCTTACAGTAGAATATATTGGTATAGATTTAAGAGGTATGTGAAGTTATGAGGGTTGACAGGGAGGTGAATATACAAGGCTTGGTTAAGGGTATGCAGGATAAGGAGTGGTTAAGGGGTATTGTGAAAAAAAAAAAAAAAAAAAAAAGTTGGAGTGAATTTAGGGCCATAAAAATGATGACATGACAGGAAGATTCTGGCTGCTGGAGAAGAAAGGTAGCCTAAAACACAATATGTGTGTAAATTATGAACTCTTTTTACCAAATACAGGTACTTTTTCTTTTGTGTGTGAATAAAAAAAAAAAATAATAAGATCAGCCCCCCCCCCCCCACCCTTAATTTAACCAAAAACACAAGACATGATTGAGTGTTAGAAAAAGAAGTATAGGGTTAGGGAAGATATAGGCGTGTGACTGAAAAGAAAGATGAGAATTTAATGTATGCAGGGAAGAAGAAAAGAAAGATGAGAATTTAATGTATGCAGGGAAGAAGAAAAAAAAAATTCTTGTAAAATATATAAATCACAAAACAAATTCCCTAATTGTAACAAGTTCAAAAAGTCCATTCCTCATCTGAATGCAAACCCGTGTCTCTCAGACTATAAACATTAAGAAAACATTCAATTCTAATATAAAGATTCTGGGATGGAGATACATAAACATATAATAAAATAATTGTGTATTTGTAGACATTAAAAAGAACAGGATGTAAAACAGATAACCATTAAGGGGATAGTATACTTTTAGTACATTGGAACGCCTTGATTCCTCCAAACAGATAAACAAATATAATGGTCACCTGTTGCTTGGAAGAGTTTGGAGGAATCAGTTACCCTAGCTTTATTAACAGTGTACTACCCCCTTACACATTCATCACAACACAAAATTATATCATCTTAGCACTACACAAAGTGCTATATATTTTTCCATACACCAACAATGAAGCTTATCTGAATATACGAGTATTAAGGAAGAATAAGGTCGAATCGTGATGCTGTAAGAGTTATTGTAAACTTAATGCATATTTTTTATCACAGTGTAAATGACCATGTATTGTTACACACACATTTTTCAACCTATCCACTTTGCTCTGGATGCCAATGTGGAAATCAGTCCAAGAAAATACACAAAAAAGATGGATGCATGCTATCCACATTTCATTCAGGATAATGCTGGAGGAGTTTACTCACACTGTAGGAAGCCCTTGTCTTTAGAAAATTAACAAGATTATCATAGGTGTGTTGTTTGTTGATGTGATTCACAGATGGCGTTACCAAGGTATGAGGCCGGGGTGAATGGCTTGTGGGCACCGCTGTACAGGGACGGATTACTGGACTGGAAGGAAGGGTTACTGTACGGGAAGGAAAGGGAGGAAGGGCTACCGAACAGAAAGGACGGAGTGTTGACACAGCGGTCCACATGAGGAATGAGACTGGTGGTAGTGGCGTGACGTCATTTACACCCATCCTGTAGTAGCTTTCTCTTGAGTGCGAGTGAGGCCAGCTTCCCCAGGGCACCACCAACACCCATGGACAGGATGAGGTATACATTCATGGTCATAGCTATTAGCATCAGTAGGGTGGAGGCCAGGTAGGTCAGTAGGTGCAGCATACCAGCACACGCATAACAAGCTTGTCTGTAATACATACCATTTTATCTTTTAAGGACCCCCGTGATGTTGTTAGAAAATTGGAGGTTAATGAGTCCATCAAACATTGCCAAGAAACAACAACTACATTAATTAAAGGAACTTGTTTCGTGGCAGTCAGGAGGAATCACAAGCCACCAGATCTCATACACGATCACAGGGTCCCTTAATGGAAACTTAGGCTTATTGATCTTGCTGGTCATACATACAGGTTGAGTACTGTATAATAGATATATGCACTGGCAGGTGTCCTCTCACCCCCACAATCCACCTCCCCACTCCCACCCCACTCATGCCCACAATAATTCACTCCCTTCCACCCAATACACCACCAATCTGTACTCCCTTTCAGCTCCAATAACCTCCCAACACCCTTTTCTAACCCTCTCACTACCATAAACCTTCCCACTCATTTTTTCCCCCTCACCTACACCATTAACTGGAGTGGGGCACAACTCACCTGATGGCTGTGGATGTGCCTGTGGTTTTTGGGCTGAGTGGGGTGGCCTGGTCTGTGGGTGTGGGTGTGGGTGTTGGCGTGGGGCGTTGGTTGGCGTGTAGGTCGTGAATAGCCTCGTAGCCCTTGCGTTCACTGTTGGAGAAAGAAGGGGAAAAACAAATTGAAAAAAACAGGAGTGGGATAGAGTGCAGGAATAAGGAGACATGGAGTAGCGAGGGATGAAGGAAAGGAATAATGATAAATGGAATGAAGGAATAACGATAAACTGTGTCAAAAGTGGAGAGGGAGAAGGGTGAATGGAATAACGAGGGATGAAGTATAGAAATAACGATAAATAGAATGAGGATTAACGATAAATTGTGTCAACAGTAGAGAGGGAGAAGGGTGAATGTAATAACGAGGAATGAAGTATAGGAATAACAAGAAATGGAGAGAAGGAGAAGGGAGGACAAGGAAAGAGAAATGGTGTAAAGGAGTAGGGAGTACAGGGAAGAGAATGAAGAGTGACACAGAGAAAAAATGATAACAGACAAGGTAAACTAAATAAAAGTCAAAAGGTGTGTTAAATTAAAGGAGCACAAAATAGTGTCTATTACATGAAGACTAATACTAAATGCAAAGAGAACAAGACAGTAAAGAGATAAGAGGTGTGCAAAGATGAAAGACCTGCTTTGTAAACACTTCACCTGGGAGGGAGTCAAACTTTTCTTTTCCCACCAAGCTACCAGTCTCAAGAGGCATAAGTCTTTAAAAGAGAACACAACACAGCAGATTTTATTTCAGGGACTCCCACGACTGTGACTGTTTTCTTTTTGCATTTTTTTGTTTTTAATTCTCTTACAGGTATACATTTGCATTTTTATGGGTAAAGCGTCAGCAATGGCTAATTACCCGCTCATATCTGTGCCTGTAAAATTATAGAACAAGTCACACATTTACTTTAGAATCCAAATTTATTTCACTACAGTTTTTAGTTGAGGAGGAAACTTTAGAGTGACAGGAATACAGTTTCATGGTCCACAAATCCTGTTATGAACTGAGGGACTGAATTATATGCTCATTACTTGAAATCTATTGCATTTCTTTAACCTGTACCAAGATAAGAAAGCAGAGGGACAGAGGCAGCCACTATCTAGGCTATCTATCTGTCTATCTATTTACCCATCTGCCACTTCTTTTACCTATTTTTTACGAGCTAATCCACATATGCATATCAATTCATCCTTCATCCATCCATTCATTCATTTAACCATCCATCCATTCATGTATCCATCCATCCATTCATTCATGCATTCATCTATTCAGAGTAGGCCTACACACATCCCAATCTATCCCTTCATTCATTCATCTATCCATCCATCCATACATTCATCTATTCAGAGTACATACATCCAAATCTACCCCTTCATTCATTTATCTATCTATCCATCCATCTATTCAGGTGTCAGCAAACTTAAAAAATAAGATTTCTAAGGATTGTGGTCCCTGATGATTTACAGAAAATTGTTACAGTTATCTTATGTTTGGAGGGTAACTCTCACAATGTTATCTTTCTTGCACTTGTACTAAAGGCAAATAAAGAACTTTAAAAAAAATTAAACTTGCACATTAAAGTCATGTATCATGGATGAGATAAAGTTTTATTTACTTTGGTTCCAATAAAATGGAGAATCAAAAACAGGATGAATGAAAAGTGATTACTGCATGAGAGCATAACAAGTGAAGAATACAAACAAGGTAAACTAAAAAAGACAATAGGGAGACTGAAAGTTGATTATAAAAGAACAATTAAAAAGACGGAGGGAGAGTATAAGTTAATTTAAAAGACATAAATGACAGAGGGAGATGGAAAGTTAATAATAATAAAAAAAAAAAAAAATATTATTACAGAAGTACTGTGTTCTTGGCTAGGGCCGCGCAGTGTTACCACATCCGGCTAAGTCCCAGGAATTTGCCCAGACACTTTATGATAGTTTACACCGATTATATCCTGGTAGTTTGCCCACGTTAGGTCCCGGTAGTCTGCTGTGGTCTAGGTTAGGTTCGGTCAGGTCAGGTTAATTTCCAAATTATGTTTGTAAACAGGGCATCTCCGAGAGAAACACCATAGAAGAAAAGTGTCTTAGAATGGTCCAAAATAGTGGGTAATGATACTAAAATATACAATATAGTGAACTCAGTACTTCTGTATAAAAAAAAAAAAAAAACTAACTTGTTGCACCATGGGGTTCCAATACACTGTTTACAGAGACAAATGGAGGCTGGTGGGATTCTCTCTGTCCCTGATGTGTATTGTCCTTCAACCCACCATCTGAAACATAACAGTAGGTAATTAAACTTGGCCCACAACACAAACAATAACAGTAAACTTGGCCCACAACACAAACAATAACAGTAAACTTAGCCCACAACACAAACAATAACAGTAAACTTGGCCCACAACACAAATAATAACAGTAAGCTTAGCCCACAACACAAACAATAACGGTACTTAAACTTGGCCCACAACACAAACAATAACACAAAATTATATGCGTACGTATTTTATCCCACAATAGCCTACATTATAACACGTATGGTCCTTTTTGTTTACAACACAATACTGAATTAACTATTACCCAGCTTACCCTTCACATCACACAGTCACATTTTCATCCACCATCATTATCATCATAACAACTATTAGGAACATTTTCATTACAATAACTATATCACCATTATCACAACAACTACAACAATACCATCACAACAACCCTATCATTAGAGTTATCATTACAACAAGTATATCACTATCACCATAACTACAGTATTATCGTTATCTTCACAACAACAATAATTACAGCATCATAATTTCTTTCAAATATATCAATCAATAACAACAGAAGCATAAATCGACGTTAGGAGTAGAAGAAGTCATCATCATTTATTAGACTCACAAGAGGAGGCGAAGCAGTTCAAGAAGGCCTGCCGAGAGTGCAAGGACGAAGCAGGCAAGGGCGAAGGAGGCCGGGGAGGTGGTAGTGAGGGGCGCAAGTAACAGAACCTCCCTCACTCCTCCGTGTAGCAGGGGCATATGTAGCATCTCCAACAGCTGGAAAACAAATGGGGTAAACAGTCACCCTCAATAACTGGTTATATATAAATACAAACCCTTGAATGGTTAAGTGTTGAATATTCTCCGTAAAAAAATCATATAAAAAAGGACCGTGAATTATTAAGTGTTAAATATTCTCGGGATCAAGAAGGAATTGTAGTTCATCATCAATACCTCATTTCCCATTTGTCAACGGGTGGGGAGGCTCTAGTGCCAAGGATAGAAGAAGGAAACAGAATACAGAAGGTAATTACAAAGTAGGCTGTCCTGTGAAATGGGTCACGGACACAATCACTCCCCCTTTCAAGCCAACGAAATTCTCAGCTCCCCTCCCCCCTTATCCTTGTTGAAAAGAGCCAATCCTTACGATAAAAACATTAGGGTGAAAAAGTCACCCAGGATTAGTTGCTAAAGACGAAAGGTTCTTGCAATCTGTAGCCTATTATACGTCCCTGGTAGACTCCGAATACGATTTGTAAGTCCAACTTACAGCAGGTCCAAATATCTGATAGCAAAGATGGCAACAGAAACACGTGGCTTCATTCCCACGACAACCATTCAGGGTTGCCAAGTGTCTCTCTCTGATTTGTAAACACCGAATCATGACAAGTTAGGTATGTCCTACAGTCACACCTAATAGTTCTCGTTACAAAACTTTCGATATGAAACGTCCTCGAAAAGTGATGTTTTAGTGATGTGAAGAAAGTGAAGTGTGAATCAGGCTATAATTAAGTGTAGACATTAAATTTCATATCAACTAAAATGCATATGAGAGAGAAAATGTAGCCTACAAATGCTGATAAAAGTATGTTCCTTCACTTAACTACCTTCTCATGAACTTCATAAGAGCAGCCAAGAGATCACACCTGTTTACACACACACCTGTGACCTTAACCAACACCCAGTTAGCAAATTTAAACAGTCACTTTTTTCCTAAATATTCTTTCTGGTACCGGTATCTTTATTTTTCAACACTCACTCTGCAAGCCTAAACATTCACTCATTCCATTCTTTCTCCAGAAATATTAAATAAACAGACTGAATTAAGGAACCTTCTGATGTAGTTAGAAATTTGGAGGTAAACAAGTCCTTCAATTATTGCCACGAAACACTACCTGTATGGAAGGAACTTGTTTTGCGACACAGTCAGGAGGAATCAGAAGCCTCCAATTTTCATACACGATCACTGGGTCCTTAAACTTGCTACACTTACACTTGCACCCTAAACAAAATTGTAGGTTTACATTATTGTCTGTAATCATTTACCCTGTCTGTAAAATGTAACATTCGCATTCGCTAGACTTGAAAATATTAAGTAATTAAATCTATATAATGGAGTTATTTAGTGTGACTTAATTCAACAATGCAAAAACTAGTACCAGGCTATACACAGCATTTGGTACTAAAGTTGGTACAAGAGAATAGACAAATAATAGGAAACGGATATATGGAACTAAAGAAGAACATCACACACACACCGAGGGAAGGAAATAGCTGACAGAGTTAGCTACTCTGAACATCCGACACAAACATGTAACAAGTGGGACGAACTGACTGACTGACTGGGGTAGGCTAGGCTAGTGGTTATGTGATTCACTCTATTTACTTTACATCAGACTACTCCACTTCTCTCTCCCTCATCCTGGCTATGCGTTTTTCTGTGTTTGTTTTCTGGCATAGTTTGGATCAAGGATTCAATTCACCAACAAAAAAATTTCCCTGTAATATATGTTTGTTAGACTTGTATCTGCTGTATCCTAGCTTGTTTGTTTTGCTTGCCTTTTTGAGTCTTGTATTTGCTTCAGAGTTATTGCTTGCTAATCATTATATTCCTGTTTACTCGGCTGTCTTGCATCTGCTTCAATACGTGTTTGCTTGTTGACTGATTGCTTGTTTGGTTGTTATTCCCTCTGTACAGTACACAGAGGTTGAGGTGATAACAACACAGGAGTCCTGAGAACACTACTAATAATTACTCCATCCTGCACTCTCTTGATTCTATTATCTACGACACACACACACACACACACACACACACTCTCTCTCTCAGCCGAACCAGTACCCACCTTTATATTATTATTACACTTGCCGTTCTATTTGTCTGCTTGTGTATTACTTCGTTTCTTGTTTTCTTTGTGTCCTAGCTTGTCCCTATACGTTTGTTTGCCTGTTTGTTTTGAATTGTTTTGATTGCCTGGCTCCTTCTTTGTGTCTATATCAATATTGACTTGACTGTTTCAGCGTCCTCTCGTTTATTCTATTTTCTCCGTCTTTTTTTTCCTTGCTGTCATTCCGTCTTTCTTTTGTTATTTATTTTTTCTTGCTGTAATTTCGTCTTTCTTTCGTTATTTATTTTTTCTTGCTGTCATTCCGTCTTTGTTTACTTTGCTTGCTATTATCCCCGTGTGTTTGCTGCCTTTGCTTTCTTATCTCCTTGTCTGTTTACATTGCTTGCTGTTATCTCCGTGTCTTTTTACATTGCTTACTCTGTTATTCTTCCGACTTTCTTTCTTGTTGCCCTTCCATCTTTGTTTACCTTGCTTGCTGTTATATCCGTGTCTGTTTACATTGCTTACTGTTATTTCCGTATCTGTCTGCTTTGCCTTTTTTTGCTTAATTAACTGTCTAGGCAGCGGGCAACTAATGTAGGCACTGCTTGCTGGTTGGATAGCTTCAAGAATACTGCCAAATTCCCTTCACATCCTATTCAAAGCAGCTTGGTGTGGTGTGGCAGTGACAAGCTCGCCCACCACCAAAACAACACTGCCCCCACACCCCACCCTCAGTACCCTCTCCCATAACACAACACCCCCACACCCCACCTTCACCCCCTACCTTCAACCTCACCCCCAACAAAACACCTCCACACCCACCCCTCACCTAAGTCACCTTCACCCTCACCCCCAACACAACACCACCATACCCACCCCCACCTTCACCCTCCATATTCACCCTCACCCCAAACAGAAAACCCCTCCCACCCTCCATATTTACCCTCACCCCAAACACAACACCCCTCCCACCCTCCATATTCACCCTTAACACAACACCCCTCCCACCCTCACCCCAAACACAACACCCCTCCCACCCTCACCCCAAACACAACACCCCTCCCACCCTCACCCCAAACACAACACCCAACCCCTCACCCCAACACCCTCTCCTGAATCCCAAACCACCAACACAATCCAGACATAGTTGACGTTAACATCACGGACACGCTTCCTGCCTTCACCCAACACACCTCAAAAACATTCCAAAGCACGGATCACGGCAACATTTAGCAAGCAAAGTAAACACGGATCTTTTTATGATCTTAGTATTACACAATTCTGACTGGTAAAAGGAATCAGAATAACAATTAAGATTACAATTTTGACTGGTAATATTAATCAGAATAACAATTAAGATTACAATTTTGACTGGTACAAGGCAGAATAATTCCAAATTTGACTGGTACAATGAATCAGAATAACAATTAAGATTACAATTTTGACTGGTACAAGGAATCAGAATAACAATTAAGATTACAATTTTGACTGGTACAAGGAATCAGAATAACAATTAAGATTACAATTTTGACTGATACAAGGAATCAGAATAACAATTAAGATTACAATTTTGACTGATACAAGGAATCAGAATAACAATAAAGATTTACGTTAATGGATAATATAATTCACTATAATTATACTGTATATTCGAAGACTCCCTTTACTTATAGGCTGACATATAGTAATTACTCGATTATATAATATATGCTGACTCACAAAACAGCTGCAGTGACTAACATCTGTCGCTACTCAATGGCTGTTCTATCTATACTCTCCCTCCCTCCTTGTGAATTTAGCTAGTTTATACCGTACGTTTTGACTGTAGGAAAATATTCAAGAGGGATTGATTGATATTAGGCGCCGCAACAGCGAGGTCATATACCGCCAGCAAAAGGTGATAGAGAGGCGAGACAGCAAGCAGGAAGGAAATAGAAAGAAAAGAGGGACAGTTGAAGAACTAAAAGCTCGTGGCTGGGGCCGAAGGGACGCCAATACCCCCCTACGGGGTAGGCCTATTTAAAAGGGAGGTTCACTTGTTGGTATATTGGTAAGCTACAGATTCCTCGTAACTATGCCAGAAAACAGACTCCCTCAGTGATAATAAGAGGGGATCCGTTTCTTGGCATAGTTTGGAAGAATCAGAGACCTTCCAATTCACCAACAAATTAACCTCCCCTTCAGGCTTTCAGATTCACAATGAAACTGTTCTGGAATATTATGGACCAGAAAGAGTTTTGGTTTTTCAAAATATATATATATATATATATATAATACGAACAACAACACACACACACACACACCTATTAATAACCCTAATAGCAATCTACATAGGGTGATTACGCGCACACACACACACATAACCACCATCACCACTCGTACAAATAACAAACACACACGACCACCGCCACTCGTACAAATAACACACACACATTACCACCACCGTCACTCGTACAAATAACACACACACACACACACACACACACACATTACCACCACCGTCACTCGTACAAATAACACACACACACACACTACCACCGTCACTCGTACAAATAACACACACACACACACGACCACCGCCACTCGTACAAATAACACACACACACACACACATCACCACCACCGTCACTCGTACCAAATAACACACACACACACACACACACACATTACCACCACCGTCACTCGTACAAATAACACACACACACACACACACATTACCACCACCGTCACTCGTACAAATAACACACACACACACACACTACCACCACCGTCACTCGTACAAATAACACACACACACACACACCACCACCACCGTCACTCGTACCAAATAACACACACACACACACACACACACACACATCACCGTCACTCGTACCAAATAACACACACACACATACATTACCACTAACGTCACACACACACACACATTAGCACCGACCGCCACACCCAACAATGATAGGAAGGAACCCACCAAAAGACCTTCATTCGTTCACTCCCATTCTCGTTCACTTCCCCATTCACTTAGTCTTACAGTCTTGTCGTGTGACCATCTATTTACTCCCTTCTCGATTCAGCTTACAACTTTACCGTCAATTGTAATGGGAGCCGTAAGGGGGTAATTATACACTTTTGGTACATTAGAGCGCCTTGATTCCTCTAAAGTATCCTTGGAAAAAGGACAAGATTAAGAAAAAAAAGTGGTGGTCTGTTGCTTGGTATAGTTTGGAGGATTCAGATGTTCCAGATTTACCAACACTGTACTTCCTTCCTTCCCCCTTAAAAATAATGTGACTGAGTAGGAAGAGGAAGAGAGGTGTAGGGCAAGGAGAGACAACTATGTGCACTGTGTTGCAGAGAGAGAGAGAGAGAGAGAGATCAACCAATATGGCACAGGTGTTTCTGAAATATCTACACCTTTTAATAGTTCACATTCTCTCTCTCTCTCTCTCTCTCTCAAAATACACGTAGCCTACTGAATCACCCAAGCTACAAACACATCCTGTCTTCATTCTACAGCTTAATATTATACTGTAGAAGAATAATGTGTTGTGAGTAACTTGCATGGAGGGGGACTGATTCCTCCAAACTTTGCCTGGAAACAGCAGATCCTTTTGCGACTAGGGGATGTGTTTTACAATACAAAAGAGATTGTGAGTTGCGTATAGGCTTAATTCAATTTTATCACTACAATACGCGTAGCATCACAGTTAGTATTAAACAATGCGTGAAAATAACAGTACGTATTAAGTGTATACAAATAACAATGCGGAAATATGTGTGTATGTATGGAAGAAAATAACAATGTGAATAAATTAGGAGTGTGTATAGTGGAACAAAGTATGTGTAAGCTAAGCAAACACATTATTATTATTATTATTATAGCTTCGATCGACATGTGTTTATCTTGGGTGGTTACAGTTATCTACACCACACACACAAACACAGGACGATGGATTTGCTGTGTATGTAGCATATTACTACTAGCATTGGGTAGCGGTGTTAGTAGTAGTAATGGTGATGGTGGAGGTGGTGGGGAGTAATGGTGGTGGAGAGTGAGTAATGGTGGTAGTAGTAGTAATGGTGATGGTGGAGGGGAGTAAATAGTAATGGTGATAGTGATGGTGGTGGTAGTAGTAGTAATTGTGATGGTGGAGGTGGACGGGAATAAATATTAATGGTGATAGTGATGGTGGTTGCGGTGGATGTGGAGTAATGGTGATAATAGTGGAAACAGCGGTGGTGGAGGGGAAGCAAAGTAGTAGTAGTAGTAGTAGTAGTAGTAGTAGTAGTAGTAGTAGTAGTAGTAGTAGTCGTGGTGGTGTAAGTTTTTAGATCGATAAGTAGAGAGAGAGAGAGGGGATAGTTGAAAAGCTGACAATTAATTAAATGCTGACTAGGGCTGACGAATCGAACACGGCTGTCAGTATTGGTATAAGCCTAATATTATCATATGTGTGCGAGTGTGTTAATCCAGTATTTTTATAATATTTTCAATTACATAACTTATTGCTTACCAGGTATTTGATTAAAATACTATTGAAGAGGTTTTTTCTAGATCCTAATATAAAAATTCGCTTAACAATTTTCTCATTAACTTTGTATGCTTTTTCTCGTGTCAACAAATAAAATACCGAGCAGTCATTTTCTTATCCATCATTATATCTTTGTTTAACATTACAGCCGATGTTGTTTTCTCATCCAAAACCTTCAAGTTGAAACATATAGACGTGAGTGAGGTCTTTCCACTTCACTCACGTACACACACACACACACACAGCCAAGGCCGTAACACAAAAGACAGTCTCCGAGCACTTTGTTATTTTTATTTATTTTTATTATTATTATTATTATTTTTTTTTTTTTTTTTTTTCGTGCAAGCTAACTAAGTGTTGATGGTTTGGTCTCGGAATTGGGTGCTATCGATTGCTCCAACCCGGGCTAGAAAACAGACAACCTAACGCATAGACTGAGAGGCAGGATTGTTTCGTGGCACAATACTGAGGAATCTGTAGGCTCCAGTTTTAGCTGACAATAGGAGACTCTGTGGGAAATCAGTGAGTGAAAGTGTGTCTGGTACGATCACGCCCTCCATTCTCACTTTTACACGGAGAACACGTACTATATTCCAAGACATTCATCAACATATTCTTTACTACTTTCTTGTTTCTTATTACTCTTAACATCATAGAAAAGGGCCCTAATTTGATCCCCCTATAATTATATATATATATATATATTTATTTATTTTTTCAGTGCTGCCGTACAGGGAAGTAACGATAGAATTTCCACAAGTTTTCGATCCTTACCTATATGCATAATAATCATAACTTTTTTTTTAATATGTGTATTTTTATCATTATCATTTTACTTACTTGTTTTTTTCTGAATTCAGGAACACTATTGCGTTAGAGTGTACAGACACGACTCGACTCAAATGTTATAATACGGCTGTCTAAAATAAATTACACATACCTCTCCACCATATGGCACTTAAGACCAACAGTACTTTAGTGTGTTGTTGTGTAGGGGTGTGCTGTGTTGTGCATCCGGGTAATAGAATGTGGGATCGAGAGGTGGATGGCAATGCAAAGGTGCAGCAAAATGTTTATGAACGAGACATGCAAGTGTGTTAATAGTCAAGAGTTAATGAGGGTTTTAACATTACCACCACAAGTGTTCTTCACTAACATCTGCACCAAACTTTATCTTGATCGTTCCACTCAATATGCTAAGTACCCCGTGAATAAAGATAAATAAATAATAAACAAATACCAAGTAAATAATAAATAAAGAAGTAAATAAATAAACTATAAGTAAATAATCAACTGACCTGGTTCTGCTCCGCCCCTGGGAAGGATCCGAGGAGGGAGTCCACGGGGAACCCACCATTGGGATCTCCCGCTCCTGAAGAAGGCAATTAATTAAGAGTCTGGTAATTGAAGTTTCACCCTACATAAATAGTTAATTGTGACATTGTGCCCTTTTTTAAAACTAATTGGATCGTGGGTAAAAGTTTTTAAGGAGCGGCGTAGGCCTAATATGGAATCATCTCTATTAGTTTATTTCGATGTCGAGGTACAGTACAGTCACGGCCTGGAATAAGTATCCACCCCCCCCCCCCAGCCAACCCCGACATGTGGCACCATCGCAACCAGGAATACGAGGGATGAAGCAGGGCAAGACTCATCAACCCGAGTTGAATCAGTAAAACACTGTCTTCCTTCCACCTTCTCGCTGGCTCCAGTAACTGATTCGACTCAGGTTGACGAGTCTTGCCTTGCTTCACCCCTCTTGTCCACGGTAGCGATGGTGCCACATGTCTGGGTTGGCTGGGAGTGGGTGGATACTTACTCCAGGCCGAGACTGTACGTACTATAAATAGCTAGGGTTACCAGAAAATATTTCCTAGACGAGAATTAGAGGTTCAACCTACTATTCTTCCTCCTGTACACCCTCACTCAGTCACCTCTAGCGACATGGGGGTATAGTGTTTGATCATACAAAACTGCAAGTCACCAACCCGCAGCTAATTTGTTTCAAAACTCCATATCACGCCAAGTGTCCGAAAATTTTATAGAACAATTTATTGTGAGAAACGAATAGGTAATATGGCGTATTTCAGTGTTATATAAAATGTCTAATAGGTAATATGGCGTATTTCAGTGTTATATAAAATGTCTAAAGTTAGAGGTGTACAATTATGCCTAATATTATTACTGATGATTATTAAACTCACCAAATACTATTTCTGTCATTGAAACTGCTAAAAAAATTACGTACACTTTTGAGCCATATATTTATAACACCAACCTTTTAATTTTTCTATCATCTGACATAAAGTCGAATTTATTTCAAATATAAATTCACCTATAACAGTATTATACCCATTACCTTCCCGGAACGTAAATGAGTGACTGTCAACCGTGCGTGCCTGTCGATCTGTCATAATCCACTTTCACTTAACGGTTTCTAGATATACTGATCACACAGAGATAGTTGTTGCATGTAATTCTCCAGTATTATTATCATCATTCACCTAATTTAGTCATCTGTTACCATAGATCTCAGGAATGCAATTATTTAAGTTTTGCAAGGAAGAGCGGTGAAAGAAGGGATGGTTGAAGGCTTAATTGAAGCTTTCATACATTCATTTGCTACATTTTAATACATTATCAAGGCTACATTGACATTCACCTTTCAAGCAACACCAAACATTAATTTTAAGTAACTCACTTAAGCACATCAACCAGAGTTAGGCTATATGAAGAAAAAAGTCAAATAAACCGTCAAAAAAGGATCGAGAGGCTTCATGGAATTGTTATAGTGATGAAAAATATGTCCTACCTTCTCCCTCCATGGTGTGACCCTCTGAATGACCTGGGTGGTTCATGGTAGCCTACACACCCGTGACCAGGTTAGGTCAGGTCGCCTAAAAGTGTTGCCGCTGAAACACAAAACATAATAGGCTATAATTATCACTAAAAAGTTCCGTCAACATTATCTGAAAACTCAATGTCACTATAATGAAACAAATAATTAACAAAACTCAAAAATAATTTCCGCACACTTCATGCATGTCAAACACTATGAAATGCATGATTGGAATTTCCTGTATTGAGCTCATGAGGCACATTAAGGAGAAGTTCTCGTGTTGCTGAATTCTCTTGATTCCTCCAAACTATGCCACGAAACAGACGCTCTCAATGGTATGTACTAATAGGGATATGTTTCGTGGCACAGTTTGGAGGAATCAGCAATAGCCTTCCAATTCAACAAGAAGAGAACATCCCGTTAATTTGACGTTTATCATTCTGCACTTAACTTGCACTTTATACATTCAGTCTTTTGTGTATGTTGCTCATTTTGCTTGCACTAGTAGTAGATATACGTATGGTAACGGTTATGAACACGAACAGGAACACTAATCACACAACATTAAATTAACTTAAAATACACCCAATAATCTGAACACACACACAACAAACAGCACTTTTCCTGTTTCTTGGCAGTGCGTTAGGAAGGACCATGGACCGAGGAAAGTCTTGCATTAGCCCCATTCTTTATAATAAACAAACCAAGTGTAGTAGCTTATCTAAAAATGAATGCCAAAAGAGGAACTTATTAACTTACTGTCAACACTCCCGTCCCCGTGTGTTCCTCCACAGACAGTGTGTGTGTGAGTGAAGAAGTAGAAGAGATGATGGGGAAATCCAGAGTGAGTTATAGTGAGAGTTAGGCCCACCAGATAGCACTGCTGGAGCTGACTCGGAGGGAGAACTTATTATTATTATTTTGTAATGGAAATTTGCACCTAAACCAGAGTTTTTTTCATTATAACCATGGAAACAAGCACCAAGGCCATATATATATATATATATATATATATATATATATATTCTTTTCTGCACGAACACGAAGGAAGGAGCAAGGATAATAGACTGTCTATATCATCCTTGGGAAGGAGCCAGTGACACTTGTACGACTGCTGTAAACTTATTTACTAACATCTGACATCGAATTGTATATTATATATATATTTGATTTAAAGTTAGTAACTACGTTAATTCCGGGTTTCATGGCAGAGTTTGGGAGATTGTGTAACCAACAATATAAGGCCTACCAATACAATCATAATAAATACCTACCTTCATAATTATATGGGTTAATTTGTATCGTGTTACAAACTGAGACAAATAAACCTTTGAACTATTCCATGAAACAAGCTACTGTACGTTAATTTAGTTCACTTGGTACATTTTATGATACAATAGTAGAGGACCAATTACGACGAAAAACCTCTTCTTTGAGGCTATCGTTTACCCAAAGTCTAGACTCTAGAGCTAAAGAATACGTGCATGAAGTAAAGTGTGGTTGAAATTGGAGAAAAGTTTGACAAGGACCGCAAGCAAGGGAAAGGATGGGGATGAGAGAAGCTAAAGTCCCTGTAATAAGAAGGAGACGGTAATATATAAGAATATATATAAGAAAGAGGGTGTATGAATCGTAAAATTATATGCCTAATAGAATTATTATATTGTGGGGGACCTTGAAAACAAGACTGCACTATATATCCAACATGTAACAACACGATCGTACGACGTACTATCGTAGCGTTAATGATACACTCGTGTGGTGTTGTGGCTGGTAGATGCTAGGGGACGGAGATTACACACCTGCCTCATCTTCATGTTTATACAGCACCTTACTTTATGATGTGGTTGATCCGAGGACGAAAGCAGATCGCCCTAAGCCTGGAAGACCCTGTATAACGAGGAAAGGGCTTCGCCGCAGGCCCTAGTCATGACATCTGCGCATGCGCGAGTTCTCTCCTTCCTTTAAATACTTTTCCCTAGCTTCCATTGGCAGTGGTGGCTGGTGGTGTGGTTGGTATGTCTATGTCAATCCCGGCAGGGTTAGTATTATTTTTACACAAACTATTTTTTTTACTATTTTCACAGTTCCCGGTAGTCTTCCCCCAGTTAGGTCCCGGTAGTCTGCCCCCAGTTAGGTCCCGGTAGTCTGCCCCCAGTTAGGTCCCGGTAGTTTGCCCCCAGTTAGGTCCGGGTAGTCTGCCCCCAGTTAGGTCCCGGTAGTCTGCCCTCAGTTAGGTCCCGGTAGTCTGCCCCCAGTTAGGTCCCTGTAGTCTGCCCCTAGTTAGGTTAGGTTAGGTTTTGTTTTGTTAGGGAGTAACTTTGTCATGACTAGGGCCTGCGGCGAAGCCCTCCCATAACGAGGGATAAGGTGATACAAAAGTATACGTGAGACCGCAAGAACAAAGGAAATTCCCTTATGAATTGTTCAAGTCATAGATCGGTGTGTTGATAGCGGATTCATATTGATTACATTGTTATATGTGTAATATAGCCTATGTATTGCTTTGATGCAATATAAATTTTCTTTCCCCTCCCTCAAATGCAGAACATATATATAATTATGTTATTCCACATAAAGTACAGTAGGCCTACATACCATATGCCACATATAACACAATCACACACATGTACAGCCACAATCAAATACAGTATCCACCAACACTTTCCTTCCATCGTAGTAAATATCTTGGTGATAAAGAACAACACATGTATGATTTTGCAGCACCTCATAATAAAAATTGAGGGGGTTGAGTTGACGTAAGATGTTGTATGATATATTGATATGATACTGATTTATTTGTACGATGGAAGGAAAGTGTTGGTGGTTATTTGATTGTGGCTGTAAAACCTTTACACACAACTCTACATGTATAGCCTACAGTCTTTAACAGAGGCTATAGATTTTCGTGATGCTGCGCTCTGCCTTTAAGGGGAGGATACAGTGTTGGTAAATCCAGAGCAAATTATTCCTCCAAACTCTTCCAAGCAACAGGCCACCATTATTTTTGTTAATCTGGTTCTGCTGTTTCCTGGCATACTTTGGAGGATCAAGGTGCTCCAATGTACCTACCAAAAGTATACTCTCCCCTTAACAGGTGCGAGATGAGCGAAGGGACCTCGTCATTAGCTCCTAGGGGTTGGAACCAAGGCCAAATGAATAAATTAATTTGGCCTTGGTCGGAGCAATCTTCTTCAGCTGCGAGATCTTAATTGGTTTACCAATATTTGCTTTAGAATCGTCTTCGTAGGAATTGGTTGGTTCTCTCATGAAAACAAGAGGCTATAGCGTTCACTTTCATGTAAATTATTGTGTTGTTGGCCCTGTTGAAGTACACTGTACAGTAATGGTACTTGGCCTTTTTAAATCGCAGCAGTTAATTGCACTGCACTCCCAAAGGCAATAATAATAATAATTTGTATTTGCCTGTGCTCCATCAATAGACTGTCAAATCATTAATTTTTAATCAAAATAAGAATTTCACAGCCACTGTAAAGCA
The DNA here is from genome assembly GCA_033782935.1 of Petrolisthes cinctipes. Taxonomy (NCBI): domain Eukaryota; kingdom Metazoa; phylum Arthropoda; class Malacostraca; order Decapoda; family Porcellanidae; genus Petrolisthes; species Petrolisthes cinctipes. Next base: position 1,417,236 of record JAWQEG010000271.1, on the reverse strand, counting down.
CTATCTAAAATTAATTACAGATAAATTTAGTTCACTTCATTATTCCACTACATTCATGAGGCATATTACAGTACTGTATATCAAAAAGTAGTTTATTTTTATTAACTCAGGAGATCCATCACACTTTATAAGATAATCGAGCTTCAAAAATTATTGTAAAACTTTCAAAATATACTTTATTTATAGCTCTAATCGAATGTGCAAATATAGTAAGAAAGTAAACATTATACAGTAAAGATTCCTTTAAACTATACCACAAAATAAACTCCACCACTAGGGAGGTGCTGGTTTAATTCAGTCTGAAATATTAGTCTTCAGATTGTAAATAACTTGGAACAATTTTCTTTGCCTGCTAAACTATAATTTGACTAAAGATTCTGCAATACTGTACAGTATTACAATTGGCAATACTCTAAAATTGGTGAAGCATAAGGTACCTTAACATATACATTGATGTGTACTGTCATGGACAAAAATATTGCACCCCCCTACTGACCGAGTTACTTTATTTGAGCAGGTAACACTGTTGATCTCACCTCCTCTCTTTCTCTTAAGTCACGCCCCTTCCCCGCTCTCTTTCACTACTCCCTCGTGACTTGAGAGAGAGGAGGCGAGATCAACGGTGTTACCAGCTCAAATCAAGTCTCTCAGTCAGAAGGGGGATGCAACATTTCTGTTCAAGATAGTACATTACAGTATAGTAGTACAAAAGTGCTCTTTTATTTAGCCATACTGGTCATAATAAAAAAAAAAATTCTGTAACTTGTAATTTATCAGTGTCTGAATATTTGAGCCCATACAAAATTTATGAAAACATGTAGTACTTTTCTTCACAATCTTGAACAACATATACTGTTCAGTATATCGCAATTTCCCAAAATAATGTGAAACAAAGCCAATGAGAAGTAGAGCTTGTAAGAAATTGAAAAATGAATATAGTATTCTCATGAGAGCAACCGGCAGTACTATATAATAGAGTTAGCAACCTGGAGTAGTATCAAAATTCTGATTGGAATGTCTGAAGAGAAAATGTAAGATTGTGGAATGATTGAGTGAATAATGATTAAATGCTTTGGTACAGTTGCCTGACAAAGTTCGTTAGTACTGACTGGTGTAGGGTAGGGCCACAGAGCTGGTAATAATGTCAAGTATGAAATACCATATACTGCTATTATTATATATATGTGACTTAATCAACACCCATATAACTGTGAACAACATTACGTTACGTAAATATGTTCGTTTTATATTATTTGAAAAAACACACAAGTCCTGAAAAAATATCTAACTGTGTGACGTTGTGTTAAAACAGGAAAATAATCGACACATGTATCACTGCGGGCATCTCACTGCAGTTGTCGTACTGTGCTGTCTGTCGAAAGTTTGAATTACCGAGATATGTCAGTCATGATGTAAATTTTATGGCAGGAATTGCTTAACATGAAAACATATTTAATACATGAATATGTAGGTGATTAACAACAGGAATGGGAATGAGAACAGAGCAGAGAGTTTGTAAGAGAAAGAGAACCGAAGAGAGAGGGAGTATGGGAGGGTGCGAGTGTTTTAATGATGGATAATCAAGTTAGTTCTATAATAGCACCTCCTAAAATCACCAATATTAATAATGGAAATATAAATAGACATATTATATAAAGTGATTTTCGAACATAAATATTTACTGCTTGAAAGTTTTACGTGAAATAAATATCACAGTGAACGATATAGTTAGAAAGGGGGAGGAACGGACAGCACGAATTAGACAACAAAAGATTTTAATACGATATTACAAAATACTGATAAACTATCTACTTATTAGTCAATTTGAATCACAGTCTTGTTTATCTATGATCATATTTCATTTCATAATCATACAAAAAATTCATTACAACCTGACAACCTAGAATCTCTTTCTCTTTCTCATGTGATCTTTACTCTTGTCCTCTCGAGCAACTGCTCCAAATAATACTTCAGACAGTGTTGTTTCATATGAAACAGAAACCGAATGCCGAATGTATACCCCACACTGAGTTTAGTAAAAGTTATTTTTATTCAGGAGACAAAGTATATTTGCAGTCGGTTAACCTTCTCAACAAATACAGAACACAGATTTAACTAATACTGTAATTATATAATTGGTAGTGCTCTTAACAATCTCATATTCATGACCACTTTTTTTTTTCTTTTATTTAAAATCACGATAAGTTCCCTATCAAGTTCATTAGGTAGACTTCAGGATGGGCAACATCCTGCCTGCATGTTTTCTAGCTTTTGATATCGCCAGCACCTCCTATCTCCCCTCCTTACCACGCTCAACGTCCCTGCAGTTACACCCAACTCTTTCCCCCAGTGTTTATGGGCAGGGGTAATGGAAACGGGTCTTCTTTCCCTGCGACTTACTGTGATAACTTCAGCCATGTCTTCAATTTCGAATATGTGCGGTTATGAGTTTTAAACTTACTGTTAGTCTACTCTAGTGTTTAATTGTCACTTTACTACTGTAGTGGTTTCTGTTTTCATAATACATGAGACATCCTACATTGTATTCATTATTATTATTTACAACTAATTGGCCTCGTGTTAAAAAGAGAAGTGACTTCACATGAGATATTAGGTTTAAATTATTAGAATTATTGTAAATATTAATAGTAGTAGTTTCCCTGCAATTTAAAAATATGTGCAGTCATGAATATCATGGTTATGCATATATGGACTTGGGGAGGGTTCAACACCTATTTCTGTTACAAATTCAGGGTAACCATCAACTTCAAAATTAAATATTTTCTTATCTACTCTAATATGATTGTGTTGTGGTGACATCTAACTACAAAATAACTGTGGATGAGACCAGGATATAGGGTGTGTGGCTTACTAGAGGTGATCGTACGGCTGGCACCAAGGTTACCAGATAAATGGCTAGACCCTATGAGTGTCATGACTTAACGAACTTCGTCAAGCAACTGTACAACCCATACATCACTAAAATCTATTGTATCCCTCTACATTACTATTCACTAATTATCTACCTAGACTATTTCCTTCCTAACTACAATACTATAACAAATAATTTATGTACCATTGTTCAAAAAAGTATCTGAAAAATTGGGTGCAATGGCTCTCATAATGAACAAGATTTCATACCTTATCCTCTACCATTTACCAGAAACTTTCGTCCAATTTAATTTGTCTTATTGCAGTTGCCGAATTTTTTCAGATACTTTTTTGAGCGATGGTACATCCTTGTCAAACAGTCTATTACTGTACTCATTCTAATCACGATTGCCATTGTAGTTGCTGTTCTAAACAAGTAAATTTTCTATACCAGTATAAGTATTTCTGCCATTTTTCCCTCCCTTCCAAAGCATTCCTTGAGGGACTGTTCACACTTCCCCACTATCCTTTTTGTACTCCTGCAAGAGAACCTGTATCTCATCACACAGAGGGTCGAGGGATGATGGCTCAATAGGACTTGGTTTTCGTCTCTTTTGCCGTCCTGCTTGAGAGCAGGTTGCCACCTCCTGCACAACTGCTTCAACACTTTGGTCACTTAGGTCATGAGACATCTGAAAATATAGATATAAACATTACAATAATTTTGTTTTTGTATACAATATGATCCCTCAAAGACAAACTTTTGTAAGCCAGAAACATCACAAAACTATCTATCCATACCAAGCGCAGAAGACTGATTAATCATTTGACCCAAAAGAAAGTACAAACACAAGAAAAAATATTTAAGGTCATATGTCACCAGAGAGAGAAACAGAAATGAGGGTGGGAAAGCTTTGACAGAATAACTGAGAAATGAACCGAGTGATAACTGATAAGTTGAAAGTGTTTAAGTCTGGATCAACAGTTTCCGAACCTCTATGTATTGTATATATTATCTCTGCAAGTACAGGTGCCAGGGACACAATCAAAATGAATGTCACATACCAAGTGTAGGGCATGGGGGAAGTTTGATCTTTCCCGTTCCACTGATATATGCTGGTTGAAATTCCTGTGTAGGATCAAGTAGTGCGGGCAGTCTGGTATCCGACATGCATTTCGCACCAGCTTCAACTTCTTGTCATACCTAGAAATACATATAAAAAATTTACACATGACATACATACAAGAGAACTGAAGCTAACTTACATGATGATAAAAAATCTAGTCATATTATTGGACCTGATAGAAAATGATCCCTTCCTTGCATACACACGCACGCATGTACAGTTGGTCACAAAGATTCGTACACAGACTCATCAAGCGAGGTCATTATTGTGAAAGTACAGCAGTGAATGGTCTATCAAGGGACTCGGTGATTGCAAAACAACAAACCTATAATTTTGTTGGGTTGCAGTTACATAGACTTATATTTTCTGTTCTGTGTGTTGTGAACCTGTGAAGCCTAGAGTGTGTGTAAGATTTCCTGAGGCTGACTGTACACTCGCCAGCACTGCCACATGGTATAAGGGCCCACAAATTTTAAGAGATGTAGTACCACTGTAATTATTTAGCTCAAAATAATCCACGTGTGAGATGGAATATCCTTCATACACTGGCGCATATAGTAAACTTTGTTGTTTAAGAAATTGAATCACGTAAATCTCTTAAACATGTGAGCCCTTGCACCACGTGGCAGTGCTGGCAAGTGTACACACACCAAAATAACAGCAACTTTGTATGTCTACAATTGCACATGATGTTAACACTCTACCTGTAGTAAATCCTCTGCTATGTTAATCCAAAATGTGTATGTATTACAAGGCCCTCAGTTACACCTGTGAGAATAAAAACAACTCCCCTAACCTATACACTTGTAGGAATGACTCTTCAGTAACTTGGATGCTCCTGGCCTGTGCTGCCTCTATCACCTGATGGGGGCTGATAGGCATCACCAAGGGCTTGTGGGCTTCTGTGTACAGTGCACGCCATTCATCCTCAGCATACTTCTCAATCTACAGGATATTTTTTTTTTTTTTTTTTTTTTTTATGTTCCAACGCTAGACATAGGCTTAATCAAGTCTGTTACCGTGGCCCAGGTCAACTGTTGCTCACATACAAACGTCACGACTTCCGAACTGGTACCCAGCCACAGAGGGAGGGAAGTGAGGGTTATTCCCAAATACTGCAACTGTTATGGTATCAGCGAGGGTGTTTTACGACGTTCGGTGGCCTTAGTGTTAGTGCCTGAAACTCAAATCGGAAGAGTAAATATTCTCAAGCCCTCACCTGAGAGGATCGATCTCCCAACCTCTAAGTTATGAGTCCAGAACACTACTAGGCCACCTCCCCTATGGGTATGTATAGTTACAGACACATGAAATGAACACCTGAAAAGGGGCCCTTCATTGAGCATTGGGTAGGGATGATATGTTGTGTGTGTGTGTGTGTGTGTGTGTAGAGGCAGATTCCTATTTTGTGCTTAATAATGGGCCCGTTTGAAGTGTGTCTCTTTAATGTGTCCACAACTGTATATTAGTTTGCAATGTACAAAGCTATCTGGATATATGCTTGTTTTAATATAAATTTTCTTTTTTATATCTTACAAGATTACTCTCCATACTAGCAATAATTACCCTTGAAGAAATCTGCACTATATTTTATGATTGGCTGACCTATTATATCCAAGAATCTTCCCATACATTAATAAACTACTGATTCTGTGTTACTAACAGTAAAGTTCCATTGCTGATATCAACAGGTTGTATTTGATTGGCTGTTGCAAAATGTCTAACCCCATCCAATACTCTGATTTCCCACTTATGATATTGTATACTACCTTCATTTTATTCAACACAACAGATAAGATTACTTAAGTTCTGTCTTGCCCAGGGAGGCTGACTTTATTCTCTATGAATAATAGTCATCCCCCACAGGGCTAGAATAAAGATTGTTGTAGGATCTGGTCACTTTCTAATGGATTTGACGTTTTTTATTTTTTTCCCTCACTGCTGTGTGGACTGCCAGCACATGGGGGTTCATTATCCCTTTGCATGCAGCAGTCTAAACTCCCTCCCCCTTTATGGTCCCTTCAGGACTGGTCTCATAGAAGGTGCAGCCCCAAGCTCCTAGATTCCCTGGTCCAGTAAGCTCTGGTCCCATCTTCCTGGGATTTGCTTTGGTAGCCCAGACACAGAGGGCCAGCCTATTCTATATTTTTATTTTTATTTTATTTTTATTTTTTCACTGCGACCAGAGCGTACCAGGGGTCTGTGGGGCAGGAAGCCATTCTGCCCCGGGAGAGCTAAACAACAACTTAAGTTCTGTATAAAGGAAGAGCTTTTTTACTAACCTCTTTAAGAAGGATTGACCTGAGAGAGTTGACAGTTTCCTGAGTAACTTTCTTCTTGACAAACTTGAAATAATTCTTCATATGTTTTTGGTTCTCTCCCTAAGCGTTCCCTCGAACTGGGATACTTCAAACCCTCACAAACATGTACAAAGAGCTGCAAATTAATTGTCTTTTAGTGACATTTAAAAGTGGACGAGAAATCCAAAAATTACAATAAGGTGCACTGAACATCAATATGGCAATTATTTATACTTATCGTACATGGAGGAGAAGGGATGAGAGAGGAGAGCAGAAGAGTTTGATTAATTATGTGGCCGTGGATGAGAGGTTGAGGAAGGATGTGTTCAATGTGAAAGTGGTGAGAGGAATGGTCCAATGCTCCGACCATTTTGCGGTGTTGGTAAAGATGAAGGTTAGGGTTAAGTGGGAATATGGTAGGAGAAATGAAGGGGTGAGGAACAGGAGGGAGGTGGCTAGTGGGAAATTAGATGAAGCAGAATATAGGGAGGAATATAAGAGGAGGGTGGGTGAGGTGCTGGGGGATGCAAGGATGGGGATAAGGGAGGGAGTGGGAGTGATTGATGTGTATGAAACATTTAAAACTTTTGTGTGTAGGACAGCAGCTGAAGTGGTGGGGTACAAAAGAGGGGGAAGAAAGGGAGTGCATGGTGGTCTGAAGAAGTGAAGGATGCAGTAGAGAATAAGATGAAGGCTTTTAGGAGAACCTTGCAGAGAAATGTGCCAGAGGAGGTGAAAGAGAGATGGAAGAGGGAATACAATGCGTGTAAGACGAAAGTGAAGAGGACGGTGAGTGAGAGCAAAACAAGAGTGGATGAGGAGTTTGGTAGGAAACTGAGTGAGAAGTTTAGAGAAAACAAGAAATTATTCTGGAAGGAGGTTAAATGAGAAAGAGGAGAAGGAAAGTCTGGCAGCGTAAGAATGAAGAGAGAGGATGGAGTTACTGAGAGTGAAAGTGAGGAAGTGAAAGAAGTGTGGAAGAGGCATTTTGATGGTTTGGTGAATTGGGAGACGGGAGGGGAGGCGGTGGTGACATGCATGGGGATGGAGGCAGGTGGTAGACGACAGGGTGTACAGGGAGAACTAGGGAGGGAAGAGGTTAGGAAAGTTGAAGATGGGAAAGGCACCGGGGGTGGATGGGATAACTGCAGAGATGCTGAGGTGTGGGGGGTGAGGAAGTGGTGGAGTGGATGTTGCTTATATGCACATTGGCTTGGAGGCAGGGAGAGGTGCCAGAGGACTGGAGGAGAGCCATAATTGTGCCTCTGTACAAGGGGAAGGGAAGTAGGGATGAGTGTGGTACCTATAGGGGAATAAGCCTTCTTAATGTACAAGGGAAGGTCCTTACTGAGAGACTGATAAAAGTAACTGGGAATAAAGTCAGTGAGGAGCAGGGAGGGTTCAGAAAGGGTTGAGGATGTGTGGACCAGATCTTTGCAATAAAATCGGCAGTGGAGAAATATATTGGGAAGGGTAGAAAGTTGAATGCTGCCTTCATGGATTTGGAGAAAGCATACGATAGGGTTGATAGGAGAGCTATGACAGATGTGTTAAGGATTTACGGTGTTGGTGGGTGCCTACTGGAGGGGATTGAGGCTTTCTATAGAGAGGCAAAAGCTTGTGTGACGGTCGAGGGTAATTTGAGTGAGAACTTTGATATCAGTGTAGGGTTGAGGCAGAGGTGTGTTATGTCACAATAGTTGTTCAATATCTTTATGGATGGTTGCATGAGAGAGATGAAGGCAAAGGTGGAGGGCCTGGGTGCGAAACTGAGGTTGAATGGAGTAGATTGGTCCTTGGTTGCAAGCTTATTTGCGGATGACACTGTGTTGCTGGCCGAGAGTGAAAGGGAGTTACAGAGGGTGGTGGATGAGTTTCAGTCTGTGTGTAAGCGAAGAAAACTGAAGGTGAATGTTGGTAAGAGTAAGGTGATGGTATTTGAGAGAACCAAAACAGAAGTAATTAACTTTGCTACACCCTATAGAGTCGCTGTGCCAACTTGGACGGAATGTGAGATAACTTTAGGGGGTGAGAGGATGGAGGATCTATCTATCTATCTATAGCTCTGATGCCTCGTTCCCTACGGGAACTCCCTCCAAGGGTAGGTGGCCACGGCAGAAGTGTCTCCAGTTCTCCTTGTTCCAACACTCCCTCCTTACTTGTTCAAGCCCTCCTCTGCCCCTCACGTTTCTCTCCTTTACATACTCTTCCACTCTGTTCTGCCACCTAACCGGCGGTCTGCCTCTCACACCAGATCCCACAACTTCATTTCCATACACCTTCTTTACAAATTCCTCACCTTGCATTCTCTCTACATGTCCAAACCATCTCAGTGTATTACGCTTCACTCTCTCAACCACTCCACACTCAATACCAATTGTCTTCTCACTCATACCACATCTCTCATACACACTTTCATTTCTTTCTTCATCCCACCTAGACACCCCACATGCTCCTCTCAAGTAACTCATTTCCACCGCACCTATTCTAGACTGATGCGCCCTACTCCATGTCCATTTCTCTGATGCATATGTCAGTGTCAGCAGGATTATACTATTTCTCAGTCCCCTTTTCACCTCCATACTCACACTTCTACCCTTCATAATCCTTCCCAATGATCCTATGACATGTCTACCCTTCACTGCTCTCTCCCTAATTTCTCCTTCCATACTTCCATGTTTACACAAAACTGTGCCCAGGTACTTAAACTCCTTCACTTCTTCCATCCTCTCACCCCTCAGAGTTATCTCACACTTAGTCCCAGTTGGTACTCCCACTCTGTAAGGTGTAGCAAAGTCAATCACTTCAGTTTCTGCTCTCTCAAACACCATCACTTTACTTTTACCAACATTCACCTTCAGTTTCCTTCGTTTACACACAGACTGAAATTCGTCTACCACTCTCTGTAACTCCCTTTCACTCTCAGCCATCAACAGTGTCATCCGCAAAGGACCAATTTGCTTCATTCAGCCTCAATTTCACCCCCAGACCATTCACTTTGGCTTTCATCTCTCTCATACAACCATACATATACAGGGTGTATTGCGAGGTATATCATTAAATTACACCAGAGATATAAAATATAATTTTGAGTATATTTTGTTCTATATATTATGCTGTGTGTGATCTCAGTAAAGTACAATGAATACTGATAAAAACTATTTTAACTTGTGTTATCAAAAAGCCTAATATTGTTGTCGGACCAAAGAGGCCTTATTTATTTCATCTTAATAAGTTTTATCATGATTGCAATATTTATGTGATGTTCTATAATGTACATTGAATCATATTTTCAATGCAGAGGGATAATACCAGGCCCCTATAAATAATATTTGACGAAATATGATTAATATCTTTTGGAGGTTAGGTAAACTTTACCGACATAATGCCAGCTGCAAATCTTAGCATTTCCCTACATTTCACGGATTTTCTTCTTATACAGGCCTGGTATTATCCCTCTGCATTAAAAATATGATTCAATGTACGTTATAGAACATCACATAAATATTGTAATCATGATAAAACTTATTAAGATGAAATAAATAAGGCCTCTTTGGTCCGAAAACAATATTAGGCTACCACTCCCTCCGATGCTCACCGCCATTTGATAACACAAGTTAAAATAGTTTTTATCAGTATTCATTGTACTTTACTGAGATCACACACAGCATACTTTATACAACAAAATATACTCAAAATTATATTATATATCTCTGGTGTAATTTAATGATATACCTCGCGATACACCCTGTATATATGGATGGAGGAGGTGAAGGAATTCAAGTATCTTGGAACAGTTTTGTGTAAACATGGAAGTATGGAAGGAGAAATTAGGGAGAGAGCAGTGAGGGGCAGGCAGGTCATAGGATCACTGGAGAGGACAATGAAGGGTAGAAGTGTGAGTATGGAAGTGAAAAAGGGACTGAGAAATAGTATAATCCTGCCAACACTGACATATGCGTCGGAGACATGGACATGGAGTAGGGCTCATCAGTCTAGAATAGGTGCTGTGGAAATGAGTTATCTGAGATGAGCATGTAGACTTACCAGGTGGGATGGAGAAAGTAATGAGAATGTGTATGAGAGATGTGGTATGAGTGAGAAGGAAATTGGTATTCGAGTGTGGAGTGGTTGAGAGAGTGAAACGTAATACATTGAGGAGGTTTGGACATGTAGAGAGAATGCAAGGTGAGGAGTTTGTAAAGGTATACGATAGTGTAGTTGGGGGACCTGGTGTGAGAGGCAGACCTCCAATTAGATGGCAGAACAGAGTGGAAGAGTATGTGAGAGAGAGAAGTGTGAGGGGTGGAAGGGGGGAGGGAGTTGGAACAGGTAAAACTGGAAACTCTTCTGCCGTGGCCACCCCCTTGGTGGGAATTCCCGGAGGGAACGAGGCGTCGGAGCTATAGATAGGAGACATGTTTGCAAAACGATTTTAAATATGAAACCTCAAAACTTTTTTGAGTTGTAAGAGATGTTAAAAGCCAGTAACTGTAGATGGTACAGCCACAATCAAATAACCACCAACACTTTTCTTTCATCATAGTAAATATCTTGGTAATAAAGAACAACATGTTTATGATTTTGCACTTCATAATAATAATTGAGGGGGTTGAGTTGACGTAAGGTGTTGTATGATTACATTTTGATATGATACCGATTTATTTGCACGATGGAAGGAAAGTGTCGGTGGTTATTTGATTGTGGCTGGACATCAGAGTCCCAGAGGGAAACATATTGTTTAAAACATGTTACAGCATTCAAATGTCAAAATAACCAACAACAATTAAAAAATTCATCTACCTTGCAGATTTCTTGTCTCTGGCATTCTCCTGTGCAGCACCAATCACATGGAAGTTCTTAGGGTATTAAAATGTAACATACATAAATTCATTCACATAACATTACCTGTCTTTCATCATAGGCAGCAGCAATTGTGCTCTCTTCCACCTGCATCTCCATGGCCCAAGCCTTAAAATCTGACAGTCTCACATTACCACAACTTGCTAGATTTTTCAGATGTCCCATCTAGAGGAAGACAAAAAAACTAATCAAATACAGATTATCAAAAGCTTGATTGATACAGAATTTTTTTAGACTGTTCTCTATAGAGGATTTGTGAACCAGATCTTTGCCACCAAATAAACAACAGAAGTATCTAGGGAAGAGAAAGAAGTATGCTGCCCTCATGGACCTACAGAAAGCATATGACAAGAGTCAATTGTGGGCTTTGAGGGTTGCTCTTATATTATGTGGTGTGGCTAAGGGCTTACTGGAAGGGACTGAGGCATTCCATACTATCACATTAATGTTCCTGGACATTTGACTTCCTGGATTTCCTCCAATTTCTTGCTTTCTAAGACTATCACACATTGTTACTGATTACATGGCCTTAAAATAAGAGTACAGTATTGCTATATTATTTACCATAATACATCTAAGCAAGGACAAAAACTGAGTATGAAATAAAGTTACACTAACACAAACAACTCTGTATAATACCTTATTCCAACAGAGAGCTATAGTAATTTGCTCTGTAAGGCTGTTAGCAAGGGTGTTGAGGTCACTGGACACATGCTTCTTTATGGCAGCTCGTAAATCATCCAGAGTGAAGTAGGTCTCCAATAGGTTTCTGCTTGACTTCTTGAAATCTTCAACTACATTCTACAGGTACATAAAAATGAGAGAATTAACAGTCTCATCCCACCCTCCCTATCACACCCCTAAAACCGGTTACATTTACGGATACGTACAGGACAAAAACACCAATAATAATAAATATGTTAACTAGGTTCTAGTGCTTGGTGAATTTAATTTTGCTTCAGAGTCCACAGTTTATGGTTACACAATCTTACCTTGTAGAACTTCTCAAGCCATGCCTTCTTCTTCTCTGGATACCTGATGAACTCCAAGAATGAGCACTGTACCAGTTTTACCTGCTATTATAATTATAGGCTATGGGCAAGGAAGTCTCCATCCTGCACTGTGGGGGAGAAAAGGAGTGCTACAAGTACCGTGGATAAATAGAGTCACTGAGGGAGTGTATGGCCATGGATTTAAGGATATGGAGGATGACAGGAAAGATTCGGATGGTGAGGAATGATGGGTTTGTGCATCACTCAACACAAAGACATGATATATTGCCATGAGAAGTTTTGAGCTATGTGGATGTCTGAACAAATTTGAAAGCAAAGAGGAAAATCATGATGGTTGATACGAATGCTAAGGTTGGAACTTGGAAATACAATGATATCAGAGATGATGTTGTATGATGCTTGGTGACCTAAAGAGCCTTCAAATTAGTAACAATCTCCATTTGGAAAAGTATCTTTCAATATTCTCACCCCTCCCTTTAGTAAGTTTAGTTGGATGTGAACCCTGGCCATTGGATACTGTGTCCAAAATGCTGACAACTTGGTCACTTCCCCTCTATTGCAATCACCCACTTCTCTTATAATCCATACAAGCCATAAGGTTACTCACACAAAGTACTTTACTATAAAGAAATTGGTAAATATTGAAAGAATTACCGTTATTGCGTATGGTTTTTCTACCTTCATTACCCACTTATTTAGACAATTCTAAGATTATTTTCTTCTATGGCATTTCCTCCACAAATTCTAAGATATTCAAATGCAGCATTTTGAAATTAGCCTGACCTTACCTAACCTAGACCACAGCAGACTACCGGGACCTAACCTGGGCAAACTACCGGGAAATAACCGTGGTAAAGTACAGGAGGTAAAGTACAGGGAGGCAGTGGCAGAGTGGATAAAGAGACGTACTGCAAGTGTCAAGTGACCGGGTTCTAATCCACGAGAAAACGTCTGGGATTTTTCAGAGGTGAACTGGGTCCAGCTGTTCGTCAATTATCCTGGCTACGCTGACATGTCAAGAAAATACCCCCTACATCGTCGTCAACTCACAACATAGAAGATACCCAACCATATTCCAAGATGCTGTGAGTGACGGTGTAGCTGTCCTCTCCTGATAGTGACGTGTATAAATAAGGTGTCGTCATCTAGTCACTCTAGTTGGACAGAAGAGAAGCTACTGTACCAACATCACCACGAAGCTCCACTGTCTCATCTGGTGTGACACCCAATAATCTCGGGGCCTCGCAAGAGTCACGGACTACTGATAGCCTACAGTCCCGAGGTTGTGGTATTAAAAAAAGACCGGGGCAAAATATGGGACCTAGCCGGATCTGGCAACACTGCTACAAAACGGTAATTCTTTCAATAAATACCAAGAAATTCCTATTTCCACAATAATATCATTACTGTACCTGCTAGTTTGTTCTTGATATGGCATTGCCAGCCTGCAACAATACTATTCCAGAAGCCACACATGGAACTTGATACATCTGCCATAAGTATATTAAACACATCATTGGTGTGTGTACTGTCTCCAGATCGAAGGTTGGAGGGAAGTATATTTGAGGCTTTTAACTGTGTGTGTACTGTTCCACTCAACTTCCTCACTTCAAAGAACTGGAAACCTTGTTCCTCTGCATCAGATTCTTCTTCCATTGTACTGTACTGTATATGGGTGCCTGAAATAGAAAAAAATAGAATAAAGCTACATGCAACACTGTGCAAGTAGCAATATAATCCAGGAAAAACACGAAGGTGCTTTCCCTCTGACAGACCACAGGATAAGAACTGGCACTCACATGGTGAAACTGATGCACCAAGTAGGGTTGTCATCATTGCACCACAATATGTTATCAGTTATAATCCCAACACTGTATTGCACAATAGTACTGTAATTCATCAATCATTACCACATTTTCTTCTTCCCAAGGAATTAACAGTTCAATAAAAAGGGGCTACATTATTACATGCCCTGGGAGATGGGGAGGTGGTCAATATCAAAAGAGGGGTTACAGTATCACATCCTAACACTCAAAAACTAAATTTTCATATTCTATATTCACATGTACAGTATTCATTCCCTCAAACACACATTCCTGTATAATTACAGTACAAATATAACAGCAATAACACAATAAAAAATTCTTCATAGCACGAACTTTCCACAAAGGCTGAATAACTAATGAAACGTTTTACACAGTAGTTCTTACTGTACTGATATCTTACCTAATAATGTTAGATAAGGGAGATTGGAACAACACTCCTTACACACACAAGGAATATATATAATTATATAATGGTAGAGTGAAATAAATGGCCATATTCAAGAACAGTTGTGGTACATACAATGGCCCCATAGAAAAACAACAGAGTCATCGTATTGGTACTACGCCATTGTATTTCACCATGAATGTTCTTGAATACGGCCCATAGCATTTACCGTCCTTACCCTGCTAGCCACATTCAACATTATATTTTATGATACTATTCATGTTTTTCTAATTGATTACCTAGGACAGGGTATATTGTCTAATAGTAACTTACAGTTGTATTATTATTCCACTATATATCACTATTTTGTTTCCTCTACCCAAAACTTTAAAATTCCTAAGACCACCTCCAAGAATGTAAGGGTTAGGTCACGTCAGGTCAGGTTAGGCCAAGTTAAATTTGGTTCTTCAGAAATAATATCCATTTCCTTTAACTTTTCTTTTTAATGTTGAACGTCAACCTCTCAAATATTAAAATAACATCAACGTCAACCCTCCGAAAATTATGTCAATGTTTGGCATCAACCTCTCTAATAATTAAATAAAGTCAATGTCAAGTGTCACCATTCTAATAATAATGTTAATCTCTCTAATATTAAAACACCATCAATGTCAACCCTTATCCTCTGGTCCTGGAGTGGAGGCTTCTAAGTCGTGGGACCACCCCCCCAAGGCTACCAAGGAAGGAAGCTATGGGGGCCAAACCGTCACAACATACCCCCGCCACCCACCAGAAGGCGCGAGTCCCTAGGAACGGCTTCGGTCACCCGGGCAATACCACACCCTCACACAACACACACAGCTACACATTTTTTCATCACCGAGGAATGATTCTCCGGCTGTCATTTCTCGGCTTCTTCATCTAGCCGGAGACATTGAAAGCAATTCTGGACCCACAAACAAATACACATGTCCGACATGCTCTAAACCCATCACATCAAGTAGGCAGACAAAGGGTTCAGTTCAATGCAACTCCTGTAAGAACTGGACCCACTTATCATGTACAACATTAGCATCCACGAAACACTACACAAACACATGGACCTGTTCCACATGTCCATCACCTCTTTCAACACCACAACCTCCATCACCCTCACCATCACTCCCACCTCCATCACCCTTACCATCACTTCCACCTCCATCACCCTTACCATCACTCCCACCTCCATCACCCTTACCATCACTCCCACCTCCATCACCCTTACTTCCAACACCAACAATACCTCCACCTCCACCTCCATCCCCCCCACTGTCTCCTCACCCCCGTGCAGCAGCACCTAACACACACCGCACACACAACATTAACATACTTCAACTAAAGATAGATGACATCAACACCAAAAAACAAGAACTCACACACTTCATTATACAACATAATATACACATTGCCATCTTACAAGAAACAAAATTATGCAACACAAACAAAACACCTACATTCACCAACTTCACCACCATCAGACAGGACCGGGCAAACAGCAATGGCGGTGGACTCATCACCCTGGTACGTAAATCCCTAAATTATATAGAAACCAGTGCGGAGCTCAAATCCCTCCTCCCTCACCATGACACCACCACAGAAATCCAAGCAATTAAAGTTCGCACTGGGAAATCATCAAGCATCACAATAGCAAATTTATACATCCCCCCTCAAACCAGCCCAACAGTTCCCCAAAACTTCTCCCCCCAGCTCCAACAAATCACCAACCAACCTGACCTCATCCTGGGTGGTGATTTCAGCGCCAAGACGTCGGCCTGCTATGTCAACAACCCAGACACAGACAGAGGGCTTGAAATTCTCTCACAAACCGACAGCCTCATTTCATTAAACAACCCACAACAACACACTCATATCCCTCACCAAGCCCTCTTCAAACCATCCTCTCCCGATATATCCTTCTGCTCTCCCAACCTAGCCCACAGAACATCATGGAGGGTGGTCAGAACCCTCGGCTCTGACCACCTCCCAATCATAATCACCACAAAAACAAGAATCACCCCAGTTGGCCACAGACACACATACGCAAACTACAAAAGTGCCAACTGGGAAGCCTTCACTACTGAAACAGAACAACACTTTGAAACACTGAACAATACACACATCACAAACATCAACACAGCTGTTAAAAAATTCAATACAATTATACAAAACGCAGACAAACATCACATCCCTCGAGGTAACAGAAGAAAACACAACCCCAACTTTACATCAGAAATTCAAGGCCTCATCAGACAACGAGACACACTTAAACACACATCCCCAACTTCTCTTAGCCAACACACAGTACACAAAATACAAGCACTAAATACACAAATAAACAACAAAATTAAAGAACAAAAAACACTGAACTGGCAAAGATTTTTCAACATACTTGACCACAAAACCAACACCAGCAAACTCTAAAAAAAAACACTAAACAGCATCACACTGTCCAACAGCAACACTACACAATCACATGCAGCCATCACAACAACAGACACTATACCCTCTAACAAACAACAAGCAAACACCCTCATCCAGCATTTTTCTCACGTCAGCCATCTTCACCCTCACCCTGAAGACCGTCAAATCATTAGACGCAAGAGAAATTTACCCACTAACCCAGACTATACAGCATTCTCAAACTGTCATACAAATCACATCATCCACAACCTAAAACACTCACCTGCCTGTGGCCCTGACAACATCAGTAACATACACCTTAAACACCTTGGACCACAAGGCATACAAGCACTCACTAACATAGCAAACTACAGCTACTGACACAACACATTACCCAACATCTGGAAACACAGAAACATCATCACTATCCCCAAACCCAACAAAGATCTCACACTACCCTCATCACACCGTCCCATCACCCTCCTCTGTACCCCCTCCAAAGTTACTGAGCGCCTCATCATTAGACTAATCACACCACACATCCCCCTTGCATCTTCACAACATGGTTTCAGACCACAACACTCAACAAACACTCTTCTTATAGACCTCACACAAAGAATTTATGATGGCATCAACTCAGATAGACCCCCACACAGAACACTATTAGTTACACTGGACATAAGTAAAGCATTTGATGCCATCCCCCACCACAACCTCACAAACAAAATATACAACACAAACATGCACAATAATACAAAAAGATGGCTGGCCAGCTTCCTGGGAGGAAGAGTAGCCCATGTTACATTTGCTGGTCAGTCATCTAACATTAAAAATTTCACCAATGGTGTCCCCCAAGGTTCTGTACTCTCACCCACCCTTTTCAATTTATACATGCACGACCTACCAACACCCCAGGCACCACAAATACACATAGCTTCCTCCGCAGACAACATAACACTCACATGTACACACAGAAATGCAGACACAGCCACTCACATCCTCCAACCCTACCTCAACACACTTAATGCCTGGTTCACCACAAACAGACTTAAAATAGCACCCACCAAGTCAACCGTCACCCTTCTCACCAACTGGAACGCAGAACACCGCTGCACACCACACCATAAACAACACACCTATACCACACACAAACACACCCAAAATACATCCATGACATTCAAACAACATATCACAACCATCAAAAACAAATGCATGCAAAGACTTAAAGCCCTCAGATCACTTGCCAGCACAACTTTTGGACATAACAAAGAAATCACAATCACAATATACAAACAATATATTCAATCAGTGATGGATTAAGCAAGCCCTTCTTGGGCCTCAAACCTCGCTGAGACTCATCATAACACCCTTCAAACCATACAGAACAGAGCCCTGAAGACAATCACAGGCTGCACAGCTACCACACCTACAGACCACCTACACCATGAAACCAAAGTCCTCAAAATCAAGTATCATCTTGATATGAGAGGCACACAAACACTTGCTGCAGCCTCCACAAACCCACACCACCCACTACACTACATGGCACAACACCCATACATGCCAAGAAACATCAAAACAACACCCAGTACACGATACCATACACAATTACTCTCATCTCTTACACCCTGCCCACCCCAAACCAATCTCCAGAAACATTTCCATACTCAAATCATTCATCAGTCCATCCAAACACTCACAAACAACACACAGCTGCATGCACGACCTCCTGACATCCACCCATCTGAATCATCCCTTCCCCGTGAGGATAGAGTCCACCTGGCCATGCTGCGGTGTGGCCAACACCCGGCCCTTCTGACATATCAGAAGAAGTTGGATGGAGCCATTGTGGATGCCTGTCCGGGATGCAACACAGCACCCCATTCTATTAAACACATTATTGAAGACTGCAACGCACACAACCACACTCGCCAACAACAACACAACATACACTCTCTGAGGGCATTGTGGGAAAGCCCGGTTCAGGCCATGGCCTTCCTCAGGAACTCAGGGCTGCTCGGCCAGACAGCTTGAGGAACTTCAACAACAACAACCCTTATCCTCTCAAAAAAAAAAAAAAAAAAAAAAAAAATAGATACTTGTAATCACTGATTCTTCATTTACTTTTCTGTGCTTTGAAATCTATAAGAAAACAGTCTATTATGCAGACTTACATGTAAAATATAATTTAAAGTGTATGAAATTATATTATGCAGACTTACATGTAAAATTTTAGAGGAATCACTCACGGCTTGAACATTAAGAGACATATATCCTTTTCTGCAACGATATAGCTCGGCATTATTACCTCCTGGTCTCTGGATTTTAATATGGCTACAGTCTATGGATCCAATCACTCCAGGCACACCTGCAATCATGAAACACCTTCACAGTACTCTGAGTTTCATTCTGTCCAGGAAATTTAATATATCTTGGAGGCAGATGAGTAATAGCAGTTGGTATCCTCTTTACTGACCGACATACTGATGCTGTGTACATCTCCAGGCAATCCCTCATTGATATTTGGAAGTTTCCAGTTGCCATGTATCTCAGCGCAGCAAGAAGCTGAAGATGCTGTGGTACACTGCATCCTATAAGACAATGGAAGAAAAAATTAGTTACTTAAAAGTTGATTATGAAAAGGATGCACAATAAATAAACAGTATCATAAACTGAGTAACGTACTGAAAATTAAAAAGTAAACAGTATATTAACTTGGTAAATATATGCTATAGTTTAGCAAAATATCTGAGAATTCTCCGTATGGATTTTTTTTGGTATTTATTGAAAGAATTACCGTTTTGTAGCAGTGTTGCCAGATTTGGCTAGGTCCCAGTATTTTGCCAAGGTCATTTCCTGTACTTTACCACGGTTATTTCCCAGTAGTTTGCCCAGGTTAGGTCCCGGAAGTCTGCTGTGGTCTAGGTAAGGTCAGGCTAATTTCAAAATGCCCCATCTTGTAAATGGGGCATTTGCGGAGGAAATGCCATAGAAGAAAATAGTCTTAGAATGGTCTAAATAAGTGGAAGATGAAGGGAGAAAAACCGTACGCAATAACGGTAATTCTTACAATATTTACCGATTATTGGCTAGGGGATATGTATACAAGTGATTTCCACTCAATATTATAGGTAAAAATGAATAGAACAACAAATATGTATGAAAATCTGGCAAACGAGGTCTGATTTCCTCAAGAAG
The DNA here is from genome assembly GCA_033782935.1 of Petrolisthes cinctipes. Lineage (NCBI taxonomy): Eukaryota > Metazoa > Arthropoda > Malacostraca > Decapoda > Porcellanidae > Petrolisthes > Petrolisthes cinctipes. The sequence continues at coordinate 1,397,214 of JAWQEG010000271.1, read as the reverse complement.
GTCCCTCACAGCATCTGAATCTCTGAACAAATTCGTGTTCAGTTAGGTATGCCATGGGGTCACTGCGGTCCCTTGGCACAATTGGGGGTAACCTTCTTGGCTGCAACTCCTCCTCAAGTTCATCCAATATTCCAGCAAAGATCTCGTGCAGAACGTCCTGAAAATGTGGATATATACCTTAAGTTTCAGTATTTCAAGCATGTTTTTTTAAGATTACAGTACACAATAACCATAAATAAATAAATCACTTAATGTATCCTTCACTGGAAACTTAATATTGTACTCTCGTCATCTCATGAATGGAATATATAGAAATCAGTAAGTAATTACCATTGTTTTTCAACTGATGATGAAGGAATTCAATTGGAATTTGGTTGACTTGACACGGCCTCTCTGGTGATTGTTGTTGTTGATGTTGGCTATAATTAGTGAGGGTACCACAATATTCTTGTAAATGCTTAGATAATCCAAAAATATACTAATTACAGGCATTATATCACGTAAATAAAATTTATTGGTACTTCTCTGACAGATTTAAGAAGAAAGTAATATGCTTTGTTATGAAATAGAGATTATTTATAGGGCAGCTGTAACCCTATCTTGTAGGCGAGGCCCGAGGGTGTACGTCACAGAGCTAAAAACCTAGAGCGCTGAACCCACTGTGTTATTAGATTGGGGAGGAGTGTCACAACAGGCGAGCGCTCTATTGTATAGATACTTGCCCATTGAACTCCCGTACGTACTTGTATAGTATGTTTCTTTCCACAGTTATTGACATTTTCCTGATTTGTAAAGCATTGTATCTTGTTATCTAATTATGCAGGTTTTGTTAAATCAATTAACAAGGCTCAGATAATGTCCATACGGAAAATTATGCAAAGAAATTAAACTTAAACTGGTTTATTAAACAAGACAAATATATATAACTGTAATCTGTCTCCCTCTCCCTCCACTTACCTTACATACATACATACATATTACTCTAGTGTGACATTCATACATACATACATATTACTCGTGTGACATACATATATATTATTCTAGTGTGACATACATACATACAGTCGTGGTCAATAATAATCATCCACATATAGGTAACTTTAACAATTTACTGTGTAATGTTTTCATGTTCACATACTATTTTATTGTTTTAAGTAGTGTGTAGCTGTTTGTATTAAATTAAACGATGGCACTATACCTATTTATTGGAATGTTTATCAGCTAAGGAACAGAGGGAAGCTGTCAAAATCTTACGTGAGTTACTCCTATATGGATGATTATTTTTGACCACGGCTGTACATTCATACATACATATCACTCTAGTGTGACATACATACATACATATTATTCTAGTGTGACATATACATGCATACATATTACTCTAGTATGACATACATACATACACACATTCTAGTGTGACATGCATATATACACACATATTACTCTAGTGTGACATACATACATTCATACTGAACAATGTGAACATAAAATACTTATCATAATAGAGATTAAGTACGTTGTATATATATATTATAAGAAGGTGACTGTGGATGAGAGCCAACGATAGTTTTGTTTATCTAACTCATTTCACCTTTTAACCGAAATGTATTTATATTTAATCAGCCATTCACTGATATATCGGTTAAAGAAATACTTATTCATATATTGTGAGTCACTATAATGTAGTTAATATACCATGTCATCAATAAAAGACCGAATAAATGAAATAATATCTTACCCTGGCATAATCTAACAGGCTGGCGGGTTGAGGGGAAGGGCAGGTATCATGGCCGCCAACCCACTTCCGGTGGCGACACGCCAGGGGGGGTGGGGGGTGGCGAGCTCTATGTTTTTAGCTCTGTGGTGTACGTGTTGCCAGATCAGAGTCACAACAAACAATGCAGTGCAGCAGCAGCAGTGATGCCAAAGCCAAATATATACTGTATATAAAAAAAAAAAAATTAATGGGATGATGGATATTGATAAATATTTCTATCTCTTCTTATCTTTGTCTAATTTCCTATTCCCTCTCCTTTTTATCTTTATCTAACTTCCTTTTCTTCTTTTCTTTATCTAATTTCCTTATGCTTAGCCTATCTATCTCCTGATCTTTATTTATTTTACTTTTTCTTCTTATCTATGCCTAACTTCCTTTTCCCTCTCCTTCTTATCTCTATCTAATTTTCTTATTATTATTATATATGCCTAACTTCCTTTTTCTTTCATCTTATTTCTGTTTATCCTTCTTATCTTTACTAACCATTTTCTTTTCCTTTTCCTTCATATCTTTGTCTACCTTCCTTTTTCTTCTTATTACTACAAACCATCCTTCTCACTTCTTATCTTTACCTACCTTTCTTTTCTTCTTCTTATCTTCAGCCACCTCCTTTTCCCTCTCCTTCTCTTTTTTATCTAACTTCTTTCTTCTCCTTATCTTTGTCTACCTTCCTTTATTTTTCCTCTTCTTATCTTTACCGCCTGAGGTTGTCGTCCCTGTGTGTACATTGTAGTGAACCAAGCACCTTGCGCATCTTACATCTCACCTGTCTGACGCTCACGCATCTTCAAGTTCCCTTGTCTACCTGCGCGAGCGCACCTTACCTGCCCAAGATCGGTTGCCGGCCCAGCCAGCATCGGCCACTCACTCGCTAGCGCTCGACCTGGAAGCTTGCACCTCCCTTACCTGTCACAATCACCACCACACCTGCAGACACCAAGACACCACGTGCCTCTCTACACCAGCTACTACATCTCTCTACGCTACACCACTACGGCAGGTGGGTTTGGTCAACTACAAGGTGCTTGTCTCTACTTACCACTGTGCTATCTCTGTACTTATTGAATAAATTGTTACTGTGTATTCGAGTCTGTTCACCTCCAGTAGTAAAGCTGTCTCGAGCGTTTACAATTGGTGACCCCGGATTCATACAACTCGTTTTCCCAGTCAATTATTCACTCAAGCAAGCTACCCTAGGCTCCTTCCACGGTCTGTGAGTATGCTACATCTCTACTATGTACTCCACTCTACGTCCAAATAAGCTCCACATTATACGCCAGACCTACGCTACGCTACTACCACGCTAGTACTGAACGCCTGATCTACACAACGCTACTACCACACTAGTACTCTATGCCAGACCTACGCTCTATACATTACGCAAGGACTCCACACCACTAGCACGTACGCTATACACTCCACGTCTACGTGCTACGCTCAACATTACACCCAACGCCACGCTCAAGTAAGCTACAACTCCAGCGTCTAAGTGCTGCAACCAATGCTACTCTACGCCGACGTGCTACACCTTCCCCATCTACTTAACACAACGCTCACATAAGCTACAACTCGACTCCCTTCATCTCCTACTCACAAGGTACACGTACATAATACATACATTTCCAATTTCTTTCCATTGTGTACTCCTCCCAAGTGCTACTCTGTCCCCCATTTGTGTCATTGTGCCCCTGTGTACTTTCCCTTCACCACGTGTTACTCCTTCTTTGTTACCTGTGACTCTTCTCGTGCCCTTACTCTGTCCCTGGGTGTCCTTACCTCTGTCCTTGCTCCATACTCTACCTACCCTACCCTACCATGTGTATTCGCAACTTCTCTCTCCCGGACTTGTGGCCCCATAGTTTGTACCCCAAATTTACTTTCTCCCCCTACCACCCGTGCACCCCTTGCCCTTGTCAGTCACCCCTGCCCCACGTGGTACTCCCTATTTTGTTCACCCCTGTTTCCTCTCCCTGTAACCGCCATTTCTGGTATGTTCCACCTCCTTTGTCTGCCCTACTTCCGTCTCCCCCCCGCTCGCCCCTTTTTCTTTGTTTCTCACCCTACCGCCTCTCCTACCCCTCTCGTCTCCACTCCTCACCCCCGTGGCCATTCTTTCTCGTACTCGTGTGATTTTCTTTTCCCTCCACGTGCCCCTACACACGATCCACACACTACGCCTCCAGTGTCCTAGCCCTCCCCACACGTGTGCTTCTGTGTACCTCATAAGCCCCACATCCATGCCGCCTCGCTTTACACCACTACACCCTGTCTTCACTTTCACTTCCACCCGTATCCATGGCTACCAACAATGACACCACACACTCTTCTCCTGACATGTCTCTCCCACACACCTCCACTACGTCTACACCCACACACACACAAACACCCTCCTCACAGACACCTTTTGTTCCACCCTTCTCATACAATATTCACTCCTGGTTCTGTCACATGGAGGCAGTATGGCTTGGTGCTACCTACTCGGGGGATCAGAAGTTCCAGGCGGTACTTTGTTCCCTCCCGGATGAGGTGTTTGACTCCATATCTCCCATGCTTAGGCCGGAAACAACCAATGAGGAACTGAAGGAGGCCATTATCTCGGTGCATGGCATGACAGAGCAGCAATACCTCAAGGCCCTTGAGGGCCTCCAACTGGAGGGACGCCGGCCTTCAACGCTTCTACGTCACATGCAGCAGCTAAACGAGAATACCACGAAGCCCTTCAAGGACGCCGTCCTCAGGAGCCTCCACGCCAAGCTGCTCCCTAACACCATCCAACTCCACCTGCAGGCACAGCCGGACCTCCCCCTGTGCGATTACGCAAAACTGACGGACTCCTTGATGGACACTTTCACCGACAGCACAGGCTCGTGGCCTTCTCAACACACCACCGCCACCATCACCACGCTGTACCTGCATCTCTACCAATAACGTAACAACTCCTACCTCTTCCACCTATACACCACCACCAACACCCACCTCCACCGCAACAGCAACACGTTCTACCTACGCTCCAACCCCAACATACCCTTCCTACACTTCAACACCATCACACTTCACCTCAACCTCAATAGTAATATTTCCTTCCTACACCTAAACAGCAACATTTCTTACTTCCACCTCAACCTACTCTACCTCCTACACAATACCAGTTTGACACACTTATACAACAGATACAGGCACTCAACAATGTGATACACAACCTTCAATAACCTTCTCCATAACATCACCAGTAGGCTACTCCGCCATGCCTACTTCCTCCAACTCCAAGACAGGCACCTCCAACTGCACTTCAACAGCAGTGGCAGGCCTCCCAACTATGTAGGTACTACATGAGGTTCGGCCACGATGCACGGAACTGCTGTCCACCGTGCCAGTGGAGTTCTTCCGCCAGACCTATACAGGGAAACGAGTAAGGCGGTGGCAAGACGACGCCCTCCACGATACCGCCCGCACCACACCAAACTACTCAGGGCCAACCGACAGCACATCTACGCCACAGTAACACACACCTCCAGCGATCGACTACAACACGGCCGCCATCCTCGCTACCACGCCTCTGTCACCAGTCCAGCAACAACCAGGCAAGACGTACAGCACACCTCATCACACCGCTCTCATTCCCCTGTGGGTGGAAGACCTCGAGTCGGGCGATGACTTCCTCGTCGACTCAGGGTCGGAGGTGAGCGTTGTTCCGCCCCGGAGAAAGACAGGAATAGCCAGGCTTGCCGCCAACAAGTCACCCATTGCCACCTACGGCATGAGGAGCAGGGGCGCCGCCCTTCTGAAACAGGAATATGTAGTGTGGCCATTCGTCATGGCCGACGTACAGGCCCCTATCCTGGGTCTTGACTTTCTCACCGCACATGACTTACTCATAGACGCCAAAAGACAAAGCTTCATGCACCAACCTACAGGAGCCACCATCCCCACCAAACACTGCCGATATGCCACACCCAGTATCACACACATTTCACACACTAACAACTACGAAAACATATTACACGAATACCCTCACCTACTCTCCACTACCACCACACAGCACACTCATGACCCAGGTATCTGCCACACTATCACCACGACGGGTCCCCATGTATTCGCCAAACCACGGAGGATGCCCCGCGAGCGCCTGGAAGCATGCAGTAAAGAGGGAGTTCCACGTCATGATCCAGCAAGGTGTTGCTAGACCATCTGACAGTGCGTGGGCATCGCCTCTACATATGGTCCCAAGTAACAGGAAGGAGAATGGAGGGCATGTGGGGATTACAGGGTCCTGAACACTGCCACCATCCCTGATAGGTACCCAATACCGCACAGCTCGGACTTCCACTCCAAGCTCCAAGATCGACCTGGTTCGTGCCTTCCAGCAGATTCCTGTTGCAGAGGAGGATATTAAGAAGACGGCGATTATGACATCTTTTGGCCTGTTTGAGTTCCCGTCCATGAACTTTGGATTATGCAACACAGCCCAGACATTCCAGAGGTTCATGGATAAGGTGCTGCGTGGGCTGGATTACACGGTTCTGTATATCGACGACATCCTGGTTGTGTCGCACACTCACACACAACACCAGCAGCACCTGAGGGAACTCTTCAGCCGTCTGCAGCAGCATGGCCTGAAGATTCACCCCTCTAAGTGCATCATAGGGGTGGACCACTTTGACTTCCTCGGCCACCGTGTCACTCCCAACGGCATCACCCCACTACTGCAGAAAGTAGAGGCCGTCAGAGAGTTCCTGCTACCCACTACCACCAGGAAATTCAGGGAATTTCTAGGGGTGGTTAATTACTACCACCGGTTCATCCCTCACGCCACCTTTGCCCTTGCGCCCCTGCACGACCTACTCAAGGGACTGAAGAAGACCTCCCAGAAGAAGCTAGCCTGGCCTACAGATGCTGAGGAGGCATTCATGGTGATGAAGAGGAAGTTAGCAGACACCACCATTCTCGCCTACCCTATGCCGCACGCACCAATATCCATCTACACAGACGCCTCGAATGATGCCATCGGTGCAGTCCTGCAACAGGAAGCTGCATCAACGCAAGTACAGCGCATTCGACAGGGAACTGGTGGCAATTCACGACGCTGTGAAGCACTTCCGCCACTTCCTGGAAGGCAGGACTTTCCACATTCGAATGGACCACAAGCCTCTCACTACAGCTATGCAGCAGCTGGACACCAACTGGTCTCCGAGGGTTATCCACCACCTCGCCTTCATCTCTGAGTTCACTACCGACATCCGGCACGTAAAAGGAGAAGACAATGCTGTGGCCGACGCCCTCTCTAGAGCACCTCCTGCACAACCATCCATCTCCACCATCCAACACATCCTGCCACTGGACTTCCCTGCACTTGCCACTGCCCAACAAGGCGACACTCACCTCCATGACCTCACAGGTGACACGGGGCTCAGCTTGGAGTACCTAACAGCACCTGACGTGGCTACCAAGCTCTGGTGCGACACCTCCTGCGGCACCATGCCCATACATCCCGATGCAGTTCCGAGAGACAGTCTTCCAGCACTACCACTCTTTCAACCACCCAGGGGTTGCTGGCACGCTCCGCCTCATCAGCCGCCACGCAGTCTGGCCAGGGATGAGGAAACAGGTGAAGGAGTGGGTCACCTCCTGCATACCCTGCCAGCGCACTAAGGTGGGACATCACACCCGACCTCCGCTACACGAGTTCCCTGTAACTACCAGCAGGTTCCACACGGTACAAGTGGACATCATGGGTCCTCTGCCATCGTCGAGCGTGGCACGATATCTCCTAACCTGCATAGACAGGACGACACGGTGGTACACCACTACCCCCATGAGCGACATCACAGCTGAAGGTAATGCCCGTCACTTCCTCAGCAATTGGGTCTCCAATATCGGTCCCCCAGCGGTAATCATCACGGATCAAGGGACCCAATTCGAGTCAAGGGCGTGGCAGGACATGCTCACGCTGTTGGGTACACGTCGGCAGAGGACTATGGCATACCATCTGTGTAGTAATGGTATGTCATTGTGCTTGTGTTTGGTGTACAATGTATTGTGTAAGAGGAGTTGGGGATGTGTGTTTAAGTGTGTCTCGTTGTCTTACGGGGTCTTGAATTTCCGTTATAAAGTTGGGATTATGGTTTTTTCTTTTGCCTCTAGGGATGTGGTGTTTGTCGGCATTTTGTGTAATTGTGTTGAATTTTTGAACAGCAGTGGTGATGTTTGTGATGGGTGTACTGTTCAGTGTTTCAAAGTGTTGTTCTGTTTCAGTAGTGAAGGCTTCCCAGTTGGCACTTTTGTAGATTGTGTATGTGTGTCTGTGGCCAATTGGGGTGATTCTTGTCTTTGTGGTGATTATGATTGGGAGGTGGTCAGAGCCGAGGGTTCTGACCACCCTCCATGATGTTCTAAGGGCGAGGTTGGGGGAGCAGAAGGTTTTATCAGGAGAGGATGGTTGGAAGAGGGCTTGGTGAGGGATATGAATGTAATTGGCTGTAATGGAATACTGTTCTCCAGTATGGAGTTCAGCAGCTGAGTGCCATCTCAAGTTGGTGGATAGGATTGTTTGTAATGCTAATTTTCTTACTGGCGGTTCACTTCATTGTAATGTGAGTCACTGTCATTGTGTTGGATCATTGTACATGTTCTTCAAGATCAGAAGTAATGTGTTACATGCTCTTAACTCATGTCTGTCACCTCTGTATTGTTGTTGTTGATATTCTCCAGGGGCAGAATGGCCTCCTGCCCCACAGAGCCCTGGTACACTTTGGTCGCAGTGAAAAAAAAAGAAAAAAGTAGGGGCTGACCCTATATGCCTGGGCTACCGAAGCACATCCCAGGGAAATGGGACCAGAGCTTACTGGGCCAGGGAGTCTAGGGGCCTCCGACCACCAGGGAGATTGGGGGGAAGGTCTTTAATCCCACAGCCAGTGCTGTTGGCCCAAGTCCACGTTACTACAAGAGCTACAAGTGGGGCCCCACCTTACATGAGACCAGCCCTGAAGGGACCATAAGGGGGAGGGAGTTTACACTGCTGCATGCAAAGGGAAATGCACCCCCTGTGTGCTGGCGGTCCACACAACAGTGAAAAAAAAAGAGCCTCCGGTTGCAGTACACTTCACGTGGATTTTTAATCCATGTGGGAAGATCTCGTCAAATCCACTAGAAAGTTACCAGCTCCTACAACAACCTTTATTCTAGCCCTGTGGAGGATAACTAATATTCACAGAGAATAAAGTCAGCCCTCCTGGGCAGATCTCTTCATAATCTTCCACTACACTATCCATATTGGTACTCTGCTCATCCAAAATGTTCTTCAGTAAGGGTTTGATGGTGGTAAATGTGGCACCTGCTAGAGCACCAAGTACCTTACTTGATGTAGCACCTTTAGTTGATGGCAGCAGGTCTTCAGTTGTGTTTTGGGAGGGTTTAGGCAAAGTCAAGGATTTAAGGTGCTTTACCAAAGTTTAAGCGGCATAGTTGACAGGAATTTGATTAATATTCTCTGTCTTAAATAATATCTGACAACTTGGACAAGTAAGGTTGCCTGTTGCCATCATCACCTTTATACATTCTGTACAAAAGGTGTGACCACAGGGGAGTATGCGAGGCCGGCCCTCTGTGTCATCAAACAAAGTGAAACAAACACTACACTCTGCTGGATTGTTCTGTGGTTGAAACATGTCACTACTTAGAACCAGTTTTACATACAATTCACTAAATAGAATACAGTACACTCAAGTCAACAAACTTAAGAGTTAAAAGTACACATTACCATATAGATAAATAATGCAAAACAACACTTCACTTTCTAATAAGTTTCCATTTTTGTATTTCTTGTGCATAGTATATTATAGTACATATATCATATAAAGTTACCTGTGGAAAACCTCCATCATTGCCTTCAGCCCCTAGAGCTGTAGGTTCCTGTTTAATACCTGTGTCCTTGGTGTCCATACCTGAGGGAGGAAGGTGGTTACATTCTTGGCAGTTTACATGTTAGAGAAATGGAATAGAGTGGATGGTATATATGAAGAGAAATCAAAGTCAGGCTGACTGACAACACACATACAACGCAATAATTCCTCCCTCCCTTCCTATTATATTCAGAATGACTAAGACCACGAAATGGAAAAGAGTGGATGGTATGTATGAAGAGAATTCAAAGTCAGGCTGATTAACAACACGCATACAATACACAATTCCTCCCTCCCTAATTATTATATTTAGAAGGCATAAGAACACAACCAGCATCCAAAGGAATGAAAGTAACATAAAGACACAACAATGAACACTTTTATATTGCCACATTAAGTTCAACAGAAGATGACAAAAGTCACTCTGTCCAACTTCACATTAATATATCATTCAATATGTTCTTTATCTCAACTGCTTGTTCATGTACTATATTCACCCTATCTAAAGACTTTCCCTCCTTCAAGAGGTTTGTGTAACAATATTATTTGGATATGGACAAGTTCTTTATATATATATATATATATATATATATATATATATATATATATATATATATATATATATATATATATATATATATATATATATATATATATAAACACTGTCTTCTTAAGTTAGTACAGTAAGTTACAGTAGCCACCACCCAGATGGTACAACTTGGCTTATGGACACTGTATATAATATTTACATTATTACTAACCTAACCTCATCTACTCTTAAATAAATGTATATGAATAACTTACTTTAAACTTCAGTGGAATAAACTTGAAGCAACTGTTTTGAAGAAGTGTTGAACCACAGTAAGACGGTCTGGATGGACACAACAAGAGATATATTGGTTTTAATAATGACAGACTTCAGCAACTGACATGATAATCATAAAACATACAAGAATAATTACTATATACTGTACATCTTATGAGCCTCCCATCCGATGATCAAACTTGGGAACTCTGGATATGAGACCCAGGCACTACCACTATACCATACATTATTGTGTGCTTATATGGATTGAGTTCATACAGTAAATCGCGACAATGAAGAAAGAATTAACTGCAGAATCTCTTTTTGGTAGAGTGGAGGGCTATAGATTCTACCAAAACAATCCCAGGCAGCAAATCACCTCAGTGTTTCTATTAGAGTATCTGTTTCATGTAATATTTTTGAAGGATTCAGTAGCCCTCTAATCAAACGTTTCTCTTGTTAAATGCGTCTTACTTGTCATTCACCAAGGAAGGAGGAGGTAACATCAGAATTTTGTGTAATTGCAGTGTCCACTCCAGGTTACAGACATTCTCAACACTCTATTTAGTGGTAATGGGGTACAACAGCGGCAAAAGTCGTGTTCCCTCACTTAGCGTTTCTTGAAGGATTACATAAAGGATAATCATCAAACCAACCCTTTCACCATACAAAATTGCAAACATATTCACCATACAGCATTTCAAATTAGTAAACTAATCTGGATTTATATTTCACGAGCCTGTGAAGCTTATATGTCCATACCTTACTTCATGATTTGTCAGATGTTGCGACATGACTTTTGACATTCATAGAGATATATTGCACTCCTTATTTCGTGCTTATATGGTGGGTGCTAATGGTGTAATGGTTAGCACACTCGCCTCGCAAGTGAGAAGAACCGGGTTCGATTCCCAGGTCAGTGGAATTGTTGGACAATTATTTTCCCAGCTCCCTATGTTCCTGTTCACCCAGCAGTAAGTAGGTACCCGGCTGTAAGAGCAAGGATAACAACCTTGTAGGCTGGGGAAAGATGTATTGATGAAACAAGAATGACTGCCTTAATGACCACCACCATGAGTCGATAGGCATAAAGCCCTAATTCTTCTTAGTTTTACTATTGACAGACGGTTTCCTATGTCGAGATAATTAAGAGGTTTAAGAGTATAAGACTTGACGAGGGGCTCTGAGGGATTTAACAACGATGTTAGTGCTCTATTGCATGATATTTAAATACCTTTCTGGGAAGGGGCTATGTAGTATATAAAATATTATACTATACGGTATCCTATGTGACAATCCTTTAATTCTTTCTTCTTATCCCTGAGCAAAGAAATACCACCTAGCAACGATGGTTTTCTCCCCCACCCCACCTCGTATTGTGCTGAATTCAAAGGAGTAGAAAGTCATATATGGGAAGATAAGAAGCCAACGATTCTCTGGTCGAGAAGTTCTTGTCACTGAGGGTAACTATATATACCTAACGAAATATATGTTCCTGTAATGGTCATGGCTTGGATATGGTCTTGACAGAGAGCAATAGTTGAAGAGATCGTACTGTGTAGGAGAGAGAGAGCCTGCTGGCCAGTAGCAAACGTTGCCTACACTAGCGCTAAGCGCATTGCTCAGAGTACGCCGCTGAAGCTGCTAGTTGTTTGACAGGGGTGATAGAGTGAGGTAGTCAGTGCCAGATGTGCTCTTCGTAATGGCTCACCAAACATCCAACGTGGCACAAACATTAACACTATGGTCGACAGGCCTGGTTTTCTTTGGTATGTAATCATTTGTCATTATATGTTTTGCATGAGATATTTTTTTATGACCCAAGACTTTGATCAGTAAAATTACTTTACCTCTGAATTTGTGTCACTCCAAAGTATAGAAGCATAGATGAATCTTCTGCACTCACAAAACCTGAGGTGATGTGGATAGTGCTTTAATTGTTTTGGCGCACCTTCGGACCCAAGCCACTCCCTTTCATTTAATTTTCGTATGTCCTTCATCCCCTTCATTTTTCTTTGTGCTTATTGTGCCTCTCGCACTCCTCCATTGTGACTACATGGTCTTTCTGGCCCAACAGGCTTCTCTTTATCTACTGACCACACTTCTGTAGGCTACTCTGTGTTGCTGGGAAGCGTGATCAGTTTGAGTATATTTGTCTTTCTGTACACGAGACCTTAGATCAGTTCAGTCAGTTAGGATACCCCGTACTGTAAAAAAAAAAAAAAAAAAAAAAAAAAAAAAAATATATATATATATATATATATATATATATATATATATATGACTAAATCAATACAAATTTTCTTTAAAAACAGAAAGAAGAGATATATGAAGTTAAATAAAGTATATGCATACGTCTCTTGAGGTAAAATTGTGTTCTGATCTAACACGAAATACAAGATAATTTCTGTATAGTACAGTAAAATGAACGTAAGCCCATGAAAAGATTTTGGAGACCTGCCTACATTCTATTGCAGGGATGCACAACAGGCGGCAATTAGTAGGTAATGAATGGTAAAAAATAACAACAACAAAGTTTCAAACGAACATAAAGAATCTTTTCTATGAATCACAGTGTCAAAAATCGCATAAGAAGACTGTGTCATGTATACCAGGTAAGGATTAATCATAGTTTTTGTAATATAATGTATTAAGTCATTAAATACTATATATTTACCATTAAGCACCTAAAATTTCTACATTTTTGCTTAACATAAATCTTGCGGCCCTCAGTGAGTTTTAAGTTTGATCATGTGGCTCGAGGAGCCCAAAAGATTGTGCATCCCTGTTCTATACCCTTCAGAGTACTCGTCGTGAATTAGCTGTAATTTTGAAACCTGCCAACAGCGGGGCTCTTGTTAATATTATGATTCTTGTTATGTACTCTTCTTGGGTAAGTACCTTGCAGAGATTTTGTTGCAGGTGAATAGTTGACCTCATATGAAAACATTTCAATGTTATGGTACACTGGATGGTTAAGAGACTCTGTATTGTAGTTAGAAAATTGGAGGTAAACGTGTCCTTCAAATATTGCCACGAAACACCACCTATATGGAAGGAGCTTGTTTCGTGGCATAGTCAGGAGGAATCAGAAGCCTCCAATTATCATACACGATCACAGGGTCCTTAACGCATTCAGATAGCCTACTGCTTGTTGTCGCGCTCCCCATGTAACGAAGGAATAACCGGATGTCTTTTATTGTTTAGTATTTGTCTGGGAGGAAGAACTACTTTTGATGTTACACTTCTGCAGCAGTGTCTCATGCCTACATCGGCAACTGATATGAAGAGCATTATAAGCTAGCTACTGGCATCACTTAAGGGACCCTGTGATCGTGTATGAGAATTGGAGGCTTCTGATTCCTCCTGACTATGCCACGAAACACACTTCTTCAGAAAGGGGTTGTTTCGTGGCAATTTTTGAACGACTCATTTACCTCCAATTTTCTGACTACATCACAGGGGCCCTTAATTGTGGTTAATTTGTAATGTGTTATTCTCAGGATTTAATGAGTCAGATCGAGGCTCTGCTGGTACAGTTGCCTCCAAAAGTTTCGAGACACTACCTGCTAGATTCAAGCAGGTAGTGTCTCGAAATTTTTGGAGGCAACTGTACCAACGTTATTCCCACTTTATACACCCAGTACTACTTCGTTTTAGTATTTATTAACCGTTTCTAAACTGTAAGGAACCCTGTGTTGTAGACAGAAAATTGGAGGTAAATGAATCCTTCAAATATTGCCACGAAACACTAATTATATAGAAGGAGCTCGTTTCGTGGCATAGTCAGTAGGAATCAGAAGCCTCCAATTTTCATACACGATCACAGGGGTCTTAAATAACTGACGACGGCTGACATGACTCGATCCATTTCTAAATATTATTTCCGTCCCCTTACATTAACTATTCAAGGCTTCTAGCTTCCTCTTCCTAGTGCTCCTAAACTTATCTTATCGCTGTTTCTGATACTCCTTTGTTATTCTTATCTACACCACTTTAACCTACCTGACACTCTTTTCCTCCCATATCTGGTATTTTATTATACTCTATAATATGTCCATGTCTTATATTGTTAAGGGGGAGATTTTGTGTTAGTAAATCTGGAGCAACTGCATCCTCCAAACCATTCCAAGCCACAGAACATCATTAGTTTTATTCATATGGTCCTGTTTCCTGGCATACTTTGGAGGAATCAAGGCACTCCAATGTAACAAAAAAGAATTTCCCCCTTAACGGCACCACGTTTTGCTTCCTATGGGTATAAAACAGACTGACCGATTCCTCCAAACTATGCCAGAAAATTATCCGCGTATGCTTTTACAGTGGGAACAAAATAGTATCATATTCTAATAGTTGTGGGAATGGAGTGTATATCATATTTCAGTAGTACAGGTGATTGGTTGGTCGTCATCGAACAGATATTGGGGGGTCTCTGTACTCATACATTTGAGAATAGTAATCTTGAATTAATAGTAACAATGAGTAATAGAATAATGAGTAATAGTAACAATGAGTAATAGAAATATAGAAATATGTTTTTGCCAACATAAGATTATTTTGGTGGTATTTAATAAATCCATCCATGGCACAAATGAGTTTTTAAGGTTTAATACTGAAAATTGTCTCTGAGACAGTGTGATATTAATTTTTTTTAATTTGCTCAATTTTTTTTCTTCAGGAAAACGTTCGTTTACAGTTTAATGTTTTATTTGGTAACCCCAGGCAATCTCCCTCGAAAGCTGTAAATATTTTTTTTAACCTCGGGACTGTAGGCTGTCAGTCGCCCGTAACTCTTGCGAGGCCCCGAGATTATTGGGTGTCGCACCAGATGAGACAGTGGAGCTTCGTGATGATGTTGGTACCGTAGTTTCTCTTCTGCCCCACTAGATGACGACACCTTATTTATACACGTCACTATCAGGAGAGAGCAGCTATACCGTCACTCACACAACATCCCGACCATATTCCAAGATGTTGAGTTGACGACGATCTAGTACATATATGAGGTTAGAAATTGGTAAAGATGAGGTATTGGTATCGGGCATCGTACAGTAGGCTATATACATAACCGATGGGGAGGGGGAAGAGGTGGGAAGAGGTACATAAAAAAATCCGAGAAACGAGAGGAGGAAGGGGGACGCGAGTAGTAATTCGGAGAAGGTTAATTAAATGAAGGACGAGAGTAAATGAGAGGGACTTGGGTGTAGGAAGGAGACCGTGGAGATGTGAGAAAGGGAGGTGAAGTGTGGAGGTGTGAGAATGGGAAGGGGAGTGCGAAGAAAGTCAGCGAGGAGAGCGAATGTAGAAATATGAGAGAAGGGTACAGGGGAGATGTAAAAAGGGGCAATAGGATGAGAGATAAAAATGAAATCGAGTGGAAATCTAAATGAAGGGAAGGGTGAGGTGCATGATAGATAATTTATGTGTGTGTGACGGACATCATGAAGGTGTGTTGTGTACAAAGTAAATTTCCTGCATTGACATGTATGTTAAACATAGTGACTAGACGGAAAAGCGGCAATATTGAAGCTATGACAACCAAAAGATAAGAACGGGCAGCTGTAGGTTACGTATGGTGTGAATGAGTGATGGAAAGAAAATTCATCAGTTTTTATGATCGTAGGTTATTCTTTTGGTTCGAGTTATTTGTTTTTATAGCCTATGAACAGCATAACGCAAAGAATTATATGGTAGGAAAGTTGCCAGGTTAGAAAATTTGTGAATCAGGGAAATGGGACACATACACACACACACACACAGAAAGGATACTCACTTTCCTTGTACTGGAGGACGTTGTAATGATGTTGGTGGATGACGAGGCAGCGGTAGCAGTTGTGGCGTCAGTAGAAAGAATAGTTGCATAGAGTTAGAAGCTGCATGGAGACAAGTGTTTTTAGGGGAGCGATCAGGAACTGTATCTACTGGATCTAATAATGTGTACATTCACCAATGATATTATGAAATAAAACATTATGGTTTGTTGGTTCACCTGGTTTCTGTTGGCAGGAGTAGCAAAATATTATGTTCGTAATTTTATTACATATTTACCAAAGGTGATGGTCCTTGTAAATTTTTATGTCGGGAGAAATCCGGGTCTAATATTGGTAGCTCTTCCATTATGTTCTCAGCTTTTTTACTTTGTGTGTGATTCATTGGTCAGCTTTAGCGGAGGTTAATACTCTCAAGAACGTTCTGTTTTATCTTTATTTCTTGTTAGAGGTAATGAGAATGAAATATTGGTGCTTGTGTCCATTGAATTTTGTTTGTATATATTTTTTGACAGAGGTAACTACAAGGGCACTCGATCGTTTGTGTATACCTTTGCAAAAGCCAAATAAAATCTATGGACAAAACCAGTCGATATTTCACTTCATTCTAAACACTAAAATGTACAGTACACAACTACACACACACACCTTCAATGAGTGTGTGACATAATTACTGCTGAAACACAGTAACTATACCATATACTCATCCACTTAGTAATACACACACACACACACACACCTTCAATGAGTGTGTGACATAATTACTGCTGAAACATAGTAACTATACATATACTCATCCACTTAGTAATACACACACACACACACACACACCTTCAATGAGTGTGTGACATAATTACTGCTGAAACACAGTAACTATACCATATACTCATCCACTTAGTAATACACACACACACCTGACATCAATTCATTAACTATAGATCCACCAAAATTAAAGCAGCCGTTAATAAAGCCAACGTGGCGAGGCTTGCCTGATAAGTCTCTTTCTTGATCTAAGGTTGATTCCACAGTGGTATTCGTTTGTTAGCTTCTCAACCAACAACCGACCACACTTGTAAGGCTTCATTATTTTCCAAAAGCTGAGTATCCACATTCACAAAAACTATCAAATAGATAGATAATGATGATCAATGCATAGTTTACTCACCAAATTCATTAAATAATTCACCCATAAGTCATTAACATGGCTAAGATTCTTTCGTTTACGTGCTTACAAACCACTACCAACCACTGTGGAATCGACCCCTAATCTTAGAGTGAAGTTGGAACTTACTGCTATTTCCTTTTCCTTTGATTTTCATAGTTTTCATTATCATTAGATTATGCTCACCGTTGTAATCCCATTCCATGACATTTTCACACGTGGTACTGTTCTTGATTAATTTCTCTTCTCGATTGAGGAGTCATTTACACTTTTCGGATAATTCAGTCACAGTTGTTTGGTCAAAATAAATCATCTCTCACCGACCATATCCTGTACTATGGTGCACAAAAGTCGTGTCCATTGCCCAGCCACAGTAAGATTTCGAATAGCCAGATTCTAATATTTCGAAACACTTGGGAAAATGCTCTGGTCTGGCAACAGATGTCGCCTATCCTGCGTGGACATCAACAAGTGACTTAAGCAAAAAATAATGCATTGAATTGTGTGGTATAAAATAATCTCTATGCCCCGTTGTGGATTTTTTTTTTTTTTTTTTTTTTTACGTAGTATTTATATAATTATAGTTTCTACCATCAGTGTAATTTTTGTGATGTTCAGCACATAACATTTACAGTTATTTAACACTCTTCCAAATATACAAAGTGTGAGTATTGTAGTGGGATGTTTAAACATTGCAGACCTAATGAGTTGTGTAACTCCTTGGTCTCTACTATACTATGGGTTTTCCAATTTTAAAATGAGGTGAAGCCAATGCAAGACCATTAATGATGCTGCTACGGCCACCTCACGTTCCCTTGCGTGAGTTGTAGACCAAAGCCTGACTCAGTCTTATGTATCAGCATGAGCTGATACAGCTATGTGCGGTAATATTTGTTCTATAGGATTTAAGTTATTCAGATTTTATCTCGTTTTATCTTTTGGTATCACTCCATATAAACTTATCTCTTATCAGTTAAATTAACCATCTCTAACATTATCAGAAACAAGGTAATGCTCCAGTCTCATACAACCTGTCTCATCCAGCCCCCACCTCCTCCAGTTCCCCTCACCCTCCTCTAATTCTCCCCCTCCACCCTCCCAACACATCAAACACATCTGTTAGCTGATCATAGCATTTCCTCAGCTGTTCCGAAACTTCAAACTCAGTTTACTTGAATTCTCACTGTGGCTGGGTAATGGACACGACTTTTGTGCACCATAGTACAACGGCTGGAGACGATATTGATGCTCGCAATCATAATCAACACTCTTACTTTTAAAACCATTATCAAATTAATGGTGATGATACAATATGTATACCGGATATAATTATACTGTATGGTACACTCGAGCTCGTAAATTCGCGACCACGTCCCCAAATGTTTATGTCATCTGAGCTGGTAACGCTGTGTGGGGAAGGTTTCATTGTAGGTGAAAGATTGTATCATGTCACTCTACTATGTTCTACCTACACTGATTCCTCCCCAAATAAATATTACCAACTCAAACGGCATAAACATATAAGTACGTGGTAGCGAATTTACGAGCTCGGGTGTAGGATACCGTAAGACGTAAGTGATAAGAAGGATATGCATGAGTATTAACTGGACCAGTAGTAGTAGTTGTGTGTGTATGTGAGAGAGACGGAGAGAATATTTACGTGTATGAGAGTGAGAGAGAGTAACCTAACTTGAGCTATCTTTAAACGATGGAGCAAGTGGTAGTAACAGCAAAGTGATAGATGACATAAGCATAATGGACGATAATAATAATAATGGTGGTTATTATGATGTTAATGAAGGGGGTAATTCGCTTTAGTTAAATTGGAGCTCC
This sequence comes from Petrolisthes cinctipes, assembly GCA_033782935.1. NCBI lineage: Eukaryota > Metazoa > Arthropoda > Malacostraca > Decapoda > Porcellanidae > Petrolisthes > Petrolisthes cinctipes. Next base: position 1,377,971 of record JAWQEG010000271.1, on the reverse strand, counting down.
CCGATTCCTCCAAAGTATGCCAGGAAACAGGACCAGAAGAGCAAAAATAATGGTATTATGTCGCTTGGAATAGTTTGGAGGATTCAGTTGCTCAAGAATTATCAACACAAAACTTCCCCCTTAATTAATGAACACAGTGGTGACGGTACACAATTTTACCCTTTCCCACGGTCCCTCCCGAGGCCTAATACAGTGGAGCAACTGTTTCCTCCAAACGATTCCAAGCAACAGAATACAACTATTTTTGTTCATCAGGTCCTGTTTCCTGTCATATACTTAGAGGAATCAAACTGCTCCAATGTACCAAAAATGTAATATTATCCCTTTAAGGTACCCTGTGATGTAGTTAGAAAATTGGAGCTAAATGAGTCCTTCAAATATTGCCACGAAACACACACACCTATAGGGAAGGAGCTTGTTTCGTGGCATAGATAGGAGGAATCAGAAGCATCCAATTTTCATACACGATCACAGGGTCCTTATTTAAACCTTGACACGCATCCCAGCAATCAGGCAAGTCAATCACTGTGATGATTACCGTACATAATCACTTGAGTCGTTAAGGGGATAGCATACTTTTGAAAGATTGGAGTGCCTTGATTCCTCCAATGTATTCCAGGAAACAGGCCCAGATGAAGAAAAATAATGTTATCCTGGTGCCTAGAATAGTATGGAGGAATCATTTGCTCCAGATTTACCACCCAAAACAAAGTGCTATATACCCCTTTATGATCAACACAGAGTAGTTTGCCACTATACGTTAAGGGACCCTGTGATATGTAGTCAGAAAATTGGAGATAAATGAGTCCTTCAAATATTGCCACAAATCTCCACCTTAATTTAAGGAAGGAGCTTGTTTCGTGGCATGATCAGGAGGAATAAGATGTCTCCAATATTCATACAAAATCACAGGGTCCTTAATTTATTTTCTTTGGTTCGGTTGCTAACGACTGAGAAATTTAACCTCACACACCGAGTATTTGACGGCCAATTACTGAATAGATAAGGCAACTATGAATAGTACGTACAGTCAGCCTCAGGAATTCGTAAACACCACTGTGACAATAGGGTTCGTAACAACTAGAAATTTTTTTCATTTATTTCACAACTGGAAAATTTTCTAGTAATGTTATTTGGCTAATGTTCAAATCAGTCAACAGAATAATGTCTACAGTATGTGCAGAATAAAGACCTCTTTTAACCAATACTCTGGTGTACGAATTCCTGAGGCCGACTGTACGTACAGTGTTGGTAAATCCTGGAGCAACTGATTCCTCCAAGCAGTAGGCAACAGGTTTCCATTATTTTTGTTATTCTGGTCCTGTTTCCTAGCATACTTTAGAGGAATTAAGGAGCTCTTATGTGCCAAAGGTACACTATTCATTTACCACAAAGAAAGAAAAGATTACGCCCTGTTGTAAATGTCAGTATCCAAATGTACTATGGTGCACAAAAGTCGTGTCCATTACCCAGCCACAGTGAGAATTCAAGTAAACTGAGTTTGAAGTTTTGGAACAGCTGGGGAAATGCTATGATCAGCTAACAGATGTCGCCTTTTGATGTGTTGGGAGGGTGGAGGGGGAGAATTAGAGGAGGGTGAGGGGAACTGGAGGAGGTGGGAGCTGGATGAGACAGGTTGTATGAGACTGGAGCATTACCACATTTCTGATAATGTTAGAGATGGTTAATTTAACTGATAAGAGATGAGTTTATATGGAGTGACACCAAATAAATGTTACCAGCTCATATGGGATAAACATCTAAGTACGTGGTCGCGAATTTACGAGCTCGGGTGTACGCTGCACTGTATTTTACTAAATATCTCTAAATTTACGATGAAGTGTGACTGTCCAGATTTGAGCATCCCTCGTGCTGTTACAAGGTTTTCCAGGCCAAGCTAGAGCATGGTCTTCAATCTTGTTGTTTGTATATCGCCATCGACTATTCTAAGTCACTATGGATGCCGTATCAACAAATTGCCTTTCCTTAACAAGATAATATCACTCAGTGTTAACCAAAGTAAAGATATTATCGATATATAAATTATAAATTATACGTACTGTACACCTATAGGGGCTGAGTTCGAATGCTGGGTATGTGTGGTGCCCGCCGTTCGTCTCTGGTCAGTAATTACGTATCACGAGTGTACCATATTATATCCTCTTTACATATACATACATACACTATTATCAGTTAATCACGGTAATTAAATTTCCCCATAGCGATGTTTGTTGCTGACGTACGTAGGTATTATTTAATCTGATCTTTTTAATAATTAATTATTGATAACAGATGTTACTCAACTTGTATTAATAGTTGAGGAAGGGGATTAATGGGTGATTACAAAGAATAGCCTTAAGGGGATAGTACACTGTTGGTATATTGGAGTGCCTTGATTCCTCCAAAGTATGCTAGGAAACAGGATCTGATGAACAAAAATAATGGCAACCTGTTGCTTGGAATAGTTTGGAGGAATCAGTTACTCCAGATATACCAACACTGTACTAATTTTGAACCACCATACAGGATGTGAAAAGTATATAGAGTGTGTGTGAGTTGGGTGGAGTTATACTGTAGGTGAACAGATGTATAAGAAATGACACACGTAGCCTACACCTGCCCAGCATATTAGTCAGTGTTAAGGTAACTATCCCAACACTTGTGTTGAGACTAGACACGCAGACACATTTATATTATATATACTATAATATATATGTATATATTTTACTCCGTAGCTGCATACGCTATTTATATCAGTAGATATGTATATGGAACAAATGAATGTGACTTAGAGAGAGGTACCGCGGTATGTATCTTACCATGTGTCGTGTGTGTACCAAATTACACACAGGCCAAACTACATAGATACATACATATACCAGGTCTTCATCTACACACTGGAGGTAGCCCCGTCACATCGCACACCCTTCAAAACAAAATGCCCAAACGTAAAACTCCCCCTCCCCCCCCCCCCCCACACACACACGCACACTCCATATCTCAACTCCCCAATCCCTGTTGGAGGAAGGAGCAACCCCCACCGCACAACCGCATCCCTTTGTCGGACTACAAGGGGCACAGCTATGTTTGCATCCATAGCAAGGCCCGACAGCAAAAGCTGGTTTACCCCTGCCACTTCACTACAGGGCAAACTTCCCCACCAGCATCCAATCGGCCATGGGCCACACTCAATGCAGGCCACTCCTCCAAGGGCCGTGAAGCCGCGTCTACTCTTCAAGCATTCACCACCCTCCTCCACACGTTTCTGTCACGCGCAATCACCCTACCTTGTTCCACAGATATACCTCTTCCACTCAGAGTTCCTATCACAGTGTCCATCCATCTCCTCTGCGGCCTTCCTCTCCTCCTTACACCTCCCACTTCTGAGCCCCCTATCCTCTTACCATTATATTTTCCTCCATTCTCTTCACATGTCCAAACCATCATAACACACTCTGCTCTGCACAGCCTGCTAGCTCTCTCACGACACCTGTCCTTCTCCTCACTTCCTCATTCCTGACTCTGTCCATTCGAGTCACACCACACATGCTTCTCAGACATCTTTTCTATACTACATTCAACCTTCCCTTTTCACACTCTCCCATATTCCATGTTTCCGCTCCATACAGTGCAGTAGGCACTGCAATCCCTTTGTACAACTTCCTCTTTACATCCATTCTAAGTGAATTAAAGCCAAGCATCATATTAATTCCTCCTAGCACCTTTCCTACCTCATTTACTCTAGATTTTACCTGTCTCTATTTTGCTATCCACCGTCACCTTTGACCCCAAATACTTAAAGCACTCCACCTCCTCCAATATTTCACCATCTAGCATATATTCATCCTTCTACCCTCTGCTCCTCTCCTACATCTCATTACTTTGCTCTTTGCCACGTTCACTCTCAGTTTCCTCTTCCTGCACACCCGTCTAAACTCCTGCACTAACATACTTAGTTTCTTTTCAGACTCTGCCACTAACGCCATATTATCAGCAAACATTAATTGGTTTAGGCCCAACTCTCTACCTCTGCTGTCCACCAAGCTCAGTTATCTCTCCATCACCTTAACAGTTACCTCTTTTACCACACCGTCCATATAAATATTAAACAACCATGGTGACATCACACAGCCTTGACTGAGTCCCACCTTAACTGGGAACCATTCACTCATGTTACTTCCCACTTTAACACACGCTCTACATATGTGTGAATTACAAATTGTAATTCACACATAGGTATAAGCAGCTACTAAGTCACTTCTAATCTACAGTACAGTTGGTGTTCTGCCAGTGACACTTGTACAAATATATTAAAAGGAAAACAGACGCATTTTTTTAAGAATTCGTTTTACTATTGTATTTTATCCTTATTTCATGGCATATCATTGTAAAGTATTCCTGCCGATTTGCTGACCAGGACAACATATTCGGATTTTCGAAGCTGAGATTAGGATCAGATCAAACCAGCGATGTGCAGGTTTAAATCTAACACACTGAGTGGGGTCTTGTAAACATTGCAGGAAGGAAAATAATTCCTATTGTTATGTAAACATATTTGATACCTTCAGGTTAGGTTGTATGTGTGTGTAAACCTACATCTAGGCCTACTCTTACCTTTACAAACTAAAAGTGCATGTAAAAATATATACAGAACAAGTCTTGGGAAACAATTGATTTAAACAAGCGCACTATATTCTTTTCAATATATACTGAGCGCTGAGGCGTTGGCTGTTGGGAGGTTTTTCCCTCCCGCAATGCTGCCAAATCAGACCAATACACTTCACTCACTCTCTCATATCAGCTATTTGCTGATGCTAAATTAATCAAAATTAATACGTATACATTTACTTCACTACTAAGGCCATGTAGGTATATGAAAGTATCATTCACTTCTCATATTAACAATGATAATATATATATGTATCACAACACTGGGCAGAAAAAATTTTCCGACGTTGTCAGTGCACCTACTATACGTTTCATCGCCGGACAGACGGTGTTTTTCGTAAATATCTCTTAAACGAATCGTTGTATCAATATAATATTTCAACACACTGTCTTTAACACCCGGGCGTAATTTATGGCTGACATACCATATTACTATATGTGTTATGTTAAGAGTTTACTGAGTGATATTAAGCCTAATCCAGTCATCATATCTAAGGCGTTGTAGAGAATCGGACGAGTGTGGGGTACTCGTGTAACCCCTCCACCAACACCCCGAAATCCCCCCACACCATTCCTTCCTTCCCTACCCCAATATCTCATTATCCCCCTCCCCGTTTCACTCTTCACCCCCCTATTTACACCATCCCTCTTCCATTTTTTATTTTTTTTATGACAGTATGTATATACGTATCGTTCATTAGTAATATTGTTTAATACAGTTACTGTTGTGTGTGGACATGAAAACCAGGGTGGGTCAAATGACCATTAAAGCAATAGCTAATCCCGTTGTTAATGGCCGTATAGCCGGATAATAACTCACGTGTCTAAGGCCACCAGAAAAATTAATAATTTTGGTTTTGGGCAACCAAATATAATCGTTCGTGGTTGCTTCATGTGTTCTTTACCTTTTTAAATAACCAATTTATGCCTTAATTGAATATTCAGTCTCCCGTATCCCCTCCCCCTCTCTCTGAGGTATGAGGTACCCCCCGAGTCCGAGGCTATGACTCCATGGAGGTAGTATACTACCTCCACGTATGACTCAAGTAGTGAGGGTAGAAATCATTGACTGCCGAGGCGCACCTATTAGCAACAATGTTGTCCATTTGCCCCCGTGGATGCAGGACAGAGTTTGTTCTTCGTCTTGCCACATTGTACAAACGTGAAAGCCAGTGATGATGAAGACGATGACGTTTTCCTTGACAGTGATTGTGAATAAATTTTGTTTTATCATGTTTGCATAATTAAATCCTACACTATTATACATATATATATATATATATATATATATATATATATATATATATATATATATATATGTAATTTGGTGTTAATGTTTAATATAAAAGGGACAAGTCAACAAAATAACATTATATTAACTGGACCAAGTTGACATTTTATAATGAATAGGTACACAGTATCTAATAACTTTTCCTAGAAGGTCCAGACCACAGGTAATGCCAGTACATCGTGTTCACTTGCATGGTTGACCATAAGGACTGCAAACATGGACCTTCTACATACTACATGTATGTAAACATGCTGTTGTACAGTAATTGTCAAAGTGAAATACGTCTTGCCTCTATAGAATTGTACTGTACCATACTCTTAGTTAATAATCATATCTATACATATACATCTACATAACTTTCTAATATATAATACAGCGATGGGAGAAATAGGGAGGGACACGAGTGATGAGGGAGGCGAGGAGCTAGGGGGAGAAGAGGAGGAGGGAGGGGTGAGAAGGGGGGGATGTAGTTGTGGTTAGGAATGGTTTGGGAGGGTGTTGGGGGGGCCACACTTTCCTTCGAATGCGTCAATATGACTGGCAAGCTTTGTGCTATTTTTCACGAGTAAACTCCTCGCATAACACATATAGTAATATGGTATGTCAGCCATAAATTACGCCCGGGTGTTAAAGATAGTGTGTTGAAATGTTATATTGATACAACGATTCGTTTAGGAGATATTTGCGAAAAACACCGTCTGTCCGGCTCTGAAACGGATAGTAGGGTGAGTGTATTCAGGTATAAGTGTATAAGCTCCACCTGTCAACTCAGGTCACTACCGTCACTTTTACTCTGGCTACCACTCAAGATGGAGCAGCACATCTGCTACTCACTATCATGTTTTACATAGTAGAGAAAGAGATAACTTATTTATAATGTAAATAAGTACTATTTAGAAGAGAAAGCAAATAGATGACCTATCATTGCACCATCACGAGCAGTGGTGGTTAGGAATAAAAGTCGAAACAAACGAAAAATTATGTTATATCCTCAGAAAAGTGTCGCATTTATAATACAACATAATGTGTCAACAGAAAAGGAAAGATTTACTTCTATATTTTGTTGTTAACGGCAAGCGATATATATAGGCAACAGATGAGAGAGAGAGAGAGAGAGAGAGAACAGGCGATGGGTTATTTATAGTGAGGGCTGGCTGTCATTTTTAATGAGGATCTAATCCCATAATTGTCCAGACGAGATCTGGCAACGTAGCAGTCAGGTAAATCTCGGAAGTGGCCAACACCTTAGCGCTCAGTATATTTCAAATAGACTATAGCTTGTATGCGTAGGCTATACACTCATACACACGTGCACAGGGTTACATAACATATCATAACAACCCAATCCTCCCCTCCTTTCCCCTGTCATCCTCTCTCCCTTTTGATTGATATGTCCTCCCCTTCCCCTGCCACTCTCAACTCTTCCATCCCATCCTCTTTGTCGATCCCCTTCCTTCCATCCCTTCAGTCACCCCTCCCAATCGACCCTTTCCCTTGTTTACCATCAGAGGGGTTAATAGAGTTAACCATTACAAAGAGGGGTTACAGTTGTCTTTTTGTTTATATATTGAGGTGACTGAGTTTACTTAATAAGAAGTGTAGCCTATGTGCCTCAGTTTGCTACGAAGAACTATAAGACCTCGTCCACACGATCGAGCAATGCCCGATAAGCATATTTTTCTCGTTTCGTAAGCATTACGGGTTACCAGATGGAGCAGTGCCCTAGCTGCAAGTTCCATACTATCGTGCCCGCCACCCACCTACCACACGTGTGTATTAGATATGGTTTTGATTATAATGTTTGTCTGTCTGCTATAGGCATTGCTCTATCGTGAGGAGTGTGAACTGGGTGGGCCTTTAGTTTACCAGATAACCACATACGTAGTGCCATTTTCGGATTTTTGTCCTGTTGTTCTTGTAGGCACTATATGCGTAATTTGAATCTCCATTCGTTGTTTTAGTTACGCCCATAACCATTGATCACCTTCTCTTAAATATGTGATGATTACCTTGATTGGAATTTTTTGCTCCGTGTCGCTCTAGCATGTGTTGTACAGCCACAATCAAATATCCATCGACACTTTCCTTCCATCATGCAAGTAAATCAGTATCATAGCAAAATATAATCATACAACCCCCTACGTCAACTCAACCCCCTCAATTATTATTATGAGGTGATGGAAGGAAAGTGTTGGTGGATATTTGATTGTGGCTGTACGTTGTTGATGCTAAAATGTAAGATAGAGATCGTTGAGTTAATTAATGCAGTGCAACAGTTGTAGTTGTTGAGTTAATTATATATTGTAGTTGTCTGTACCCCCTTTTCCTCTCTCTCTCTCTGTCTGTCTGTCTGTCTGTTCTGTATACCCCCTTCTTCTCTCTCTCTCTCTCTGTCTGTCTGTCTGTTCTGTACCCCCCTTTCCTCTCTCTCTCTGTCTCTCTTGTATCCCCCCCCCTTCCATTGATCGGTAGGTTGATGCATAATTATAATAGCATTGTTTTCGCCAAGTTGATTTTTACCTCTCCCCTTGCAACAACGTACGTAATCCTCCGGTTAACCAAAGTACGGTACCGTACAAGCCTTACAAGTGGAGAAGCAGATTTATAAACAGGAAACGGTGCTGATATCATCGTTCTCTTTTTTGTAAACAATATCCTTGACCCACCCACTTCTTGTAACTCCACGGTTAGGCTACACACACACACACACATTAACAGGAGAGCATATGTGTAATTGTAATTTTATATATACATACAAACTGTACGTTGTTCACGTATCCATACTGTTAAACATACATAGACCTACTGTACAGTACGTACTACGTATAGATAAATAGAAACATGTATACACTTCCGATAATACAGTAATGGCCGTGGAATGAGATGCCTTCAAACAACAACAATTATTATTTCTGTAAAGTTATGCTTTCGCTCATGTTTGTCAAATTGTTTGATTATTTACTTGTTTGTTAGTTGGTAAGTGAGTAAGATCACTTAAAAGCTTCCAGACACCTTTTTATCATACTTCATTGAATGACATCGGGAATTATGAAAGAAATTAAAAACTTATTAAATTTTGGAGGATCCAGCTGATCATGCAGATTGAACGTCAAGGTTACGAAGGAATATAATTTATAATTTACTGGTAAGAAATATGGTGAAGTATAAGTGGTTTTGTTCGTATATAGACTTTTATATGGTACTTGTACGTGCGTTTGCGAAGGTATATAACTATATATGAACGTGCCCGAATCTTAAATTTAAAAACCACATTCACGAAGGTTTCCCTCAGCTGTTACTCAGGGATGATTCCACAGTCGTATTTGTTTGTTAGCTTCCCACCCAACCACACTTGTCAGTCTTAAGTATATCCAACCAATTCAGGTAGTTCCATTATTACCATAGTTTCATACTGGAGTCATCAAATTCATCCAATAATTCACTCATAAGTCATTTACATGGCTAAGATTCTTTCGTTTGCGTGCTTACAAACCACTACGAACGACTGTGGAATCGACCCTCAGTCGCTGCTCGCACTTTTTTCAGAGTAGCCTATATGCATTAGTTGTGTAATTTCAGTATGAATTTGACGATATTATCACAGTTGGTCGCTGCATGAAAAGAGGCCATAATTATATACACACGACTTTACTGTTTTACTGCCACATGTGATATAAAGAGGTTCCGGTAATTAACTCAATCTGTATCATTAATGTCTCTCTCTCTCAGCAATTAAGAGATTCATTGTAATTAACATTGTAACACACTCAGAGTGAGAGAGCTAGGTTTGCAACGTTTCACTCAGAATATGGCCACTAAAAGGGACGCAAGATATATATACATCGTGGAGTGTGGGTGGCGAGGTGTGTACAGTGCAGTATGCGGATGTCATTGTGTTTACACAGTAGAAAAGGGCATGTCCGTAAATGTTTGTGTGTGTGTGTGTGTGTGTGTGTGTGATATTTAGAATACGACCCAGGATAAATACATTAACCTATGTGTTTGTGTGTATGTTAATAAAGGATCCAACGTAATATCCTTGGTGTATGTGTGTTTTTGTATACCCTGTGTGTGTATTAGTATGTAGTATGTATCCCAACTCCCTGATCGAGGTATTTTTAATAATGGTCCTGGTAACACATCCCTGAGAGAAAATATTTGGTATTTATTGAAAGAATTGCCGTTTTGTTGCAGTGTTGCCAGATCTGGATAGGTCCCAGTATTTTGCCCCAGTAATTTTCCACGGTTATTTCCCGGTAGTTTGCCCAGGTTAGATTCCGGCAGTCTGGCATTGTTACCAGAAGCCGCCAATGGTGTTCAGATACTTTGTTCCCCAACTGTACAGCCACAATCAAATAACCACCGACACTTTCCTTCCAATGTGCAAATAAATCAATATCGTATCAAAATATAATCATACAACATCTTACGTCATTTCAACCCCCTCAACGATTATTATGAGGTGATGCAAAATCATACACGTGTTGTTTTATATTACAAAGATATTTACCATGATGGAAGGAATGTGTCGGTGGATATTGTTTCACCTCATATACCACTTCGTTGCTACTCACTCAAATGATAAGGTATTGAAATAATTATACAGGATGGAACACGCAGTTCATTCTAAAAGAAATACAATTAATACCATATAATTATAACCGTTTTCTGTAGAGGAGTACCGGACTATAACAGTCTATACCGGTGTAACGTCAAGAGGTCGTTACTACCCAAGGGTGTTATAGAAGACTACCAATATAAGGTACGGTTTTATTTAGTAGTATAACAGGGATGTGTAGTGGACCCAAGCACAGCGTTGTGGTGTGGAGGCGGCAGGAGTCAGGCGAGGCAGAGCAGTGGGGGAAAGCTAGTGTTCACTCTGCTAGCTGCTGGGTCACTGGGGTCAGTCCTGGAGCGGGTGGCTTAGCTGGGTGGGTAGGTATGAAACGAGACATAGCAAAATATGGCAAACCTACAGCTTGGGTCCAATACAGTACCCTACACCGATACAGTACTGGGTTGATTCCACAGTGGTATTGGTTTGTTAGCTTCCCAACCAACCACACTTGTAAGGCTTCATTATTTTCCAAAAGCTGAGGAGCCACATTTACAAAATCTATCAAACAGATAATGATGATCACTGCATAGTTCACTCACCAAATTCATTAAATAATTCAGCCATAAGTCATTAAAACGGCTAACATTCTTTCGTTTGCATGCTTACAAACCACTACCAACCACTGTGAAATCGAGTTTGTGAGGATGGATGTTGGTGAGCTTGTTGGTTGGTTGGTTGCCCCACCCAGCATATCCAACACCAACACACTAAAGACAGGAAGACAGTGTCCTGTTCGTCTATTGTTCCCTTCATAATTACTGCATGTAGCACAAAGTCTAGCTGTAGCTTACTGTACTTTGCCAGGCGACATCACGGACTATAAATAGTGTCCAAATAATATATATATAATATCAATGGAAGAGCACGGGAGCGCCACTTGAACCAATAATAAAATATAAATACTGGATAGCCGCAGATGGCTAAAGTAGGTTTGGATTTTAGGCATATTACAAAATGAGAAAGATTATTAATGAAGCTTTGGCCCATATTATTTTCCTAAATCGTCATAAGGAGTAAGTTTGCACATTAAGGGGATCATTAAAGATATGTTACTGATTTCTCCAACCCATGACGAAATACACACTACTGTACGGTATTTCATTATGCGAGTAGGGTCTCTATTGCCACTCGATTTCCTTCATATTCCTTGTTTTGTTCAGAGGGCTACGTAGACTCATAAATTCGACCCACAAGTCCACAACAATGACACCCTTTTAAGTAGGTACAGCCACAATCAAATAACCGCCATCACCCTCCTTCTATCGTGTAAATAAATCAGTATCATATCAAAATATATTAATACAACACCTTACGTCAACTCAATCCCCTCAATTATTCTTATGAGGTGCTGCAAAATCATACACGTGTTGTTCTTTATTACCAAGATATTTACTATGATGGAAGGAAAGTGTTGGTGGATATTTGATTGTGGCTGTACAGTATTTATTTAATTATATATTTATTTTCTACAGGCGTGTGTATGTGTCAAGATATATACCAGCTAGAAAGCCACCTGGAACGTCTGACACAAATTCGAAACCCAATTGCTCCTAATGATGCCAGAGGGACAGCACGCTCGTACATCCGAGGACAGATGCAGCAATATGGTCTCAAGCTCCACCTACATACTTTCAACACAACTGTCAACATTAATGGCAATCCCACAACAGTTAAGATACTTGTTCATTCACCCATACATTCAGTAGAGCCGATTTCACAGTAACTCAGTTGGTCCATATTATTACTATCCATTACTTGCCATACAAATACATAATAACCGTTTAAATAAGAAAGAAAACGTGAAATACCCAAAAATAACAACCTAGTGTATGGCAACACCGAGTACAACAGCCACCATTGCCTACCACCTCACACCTCCCCTTGTGCACGCATTTTTAATTTCACCATAACTGCCAACAACATCTCAGAAGACGTATGTTTATAGAGTATTTTTATCTTAGAAATACATCTACTTTCATTTGACAAAGCGGGAAAGGAAAGTCGAGGGACACCATATATATATATATATATATATATATATATATATATATATATATATATATATATATATATATATATATATTCTCTTTTAAACAAACAAGGTTGAAGGAAATGGCTTGTTCTGCATTAATGAGTTTATTATTTATATTTTCAATATCTCAATTAATGCGGAACAAGCCATTTCCTTCAACCTCGTTTGTTTAAAAGAGAATATACTCCCTGGCTACACCAATATATATATATATATATATATATATATATATATATATATATATATATATATATATATATATATATAATTTTGAAAAAAAAAAAAATATTGAAGTTCACCTCACACCCCTTTGGCCTGAGTTTAATATTTGCTGCTTCATATAATCCAGGTGGTGAAGGATAATGCCCTTCTGTAACTTGCGAGAAGTTATATGTTGTACTGTAGCCTATAGGCCTATTACCTATAGTGATAAAAGTATTGCCATTTTTGGGTGAGTGTAATTTTTCTTCTCCCAAACGTCTGCCCCGAGGCTGTTCTAAACTGATTCACACATGCAACTGTTGTTGAGGAATCTGGTGGTGTGCATTACAGTTTGCAAGGCCAAAATCTATGATATTATCCTGTATGAAAAAATTCTCCGAGACTTGTCACACCCCATGAGCTACGAGTTGTCAAACTCTATTTACATCTCACACTCCTATTCATTGGCTGGGTTACACAGAAGGATAACCAAAAATGAGGGCTAATTGATATGATTATGGTTATAATTGAGCTTCTTAAGTTAGCTGGTTTCCCCCCATCTGATAACTCGTTCAACTGGATGTATGTACTGCTTCCTCCATGTTCCACTTGAGTTTGTTTATGGTGTAAATTGTCCCAAACATTAAAGGCTGGAAAAACACTTATGCTGTCCAGTTTGATATTGAGAAAAGCTCTTACAGTACAATGTAAACAAGGATCAGAAGAAATTGAGAAAATGCTAATGTAGACTGATTGACACTGTTTAATATAAATATGTATCAATGGATATTATCACATATTTTGTGTTAGATTAGACAGATTGCCACTTCTGGAATCAAAGACAAGGAGAAGGATATCACTCAATAGGAATTGTGTAAAAAACTGTAATTTCCTTATTGTAATTCGTTCTGGCCATAAACAGCTAAATGTAATGACTTAGATTTAGTTAGTAGGAGAAAACACTGTATTCTTTATTGTAGGCTAACTGTGTCACTAGTAAAACTGTATTTTACCGTAGTAACATCTGGTTGATTTTTTGCAGGTTCTAGGAGAGAATGTGGTGGGTGTAGCAAAGGGAAATGGTGACAGGGGAGGGGTATTGGTGGTGGGTGCTGACTATGACACCAGCATGGAGCACCATCCCCTGGAAGACAATGGGGCAGGAGTTGGGGTGATGCTGGAGACAGCCAGGAACTACATGGCTGCCACCAATCCAGTCTCACTTGATCAGCCTGCCCCCTTCGCTGCCCTCAAAACTGTCATCTTTGTGGCTTTTGACCTCAATACCAGAGAATATGTGAGTCTCTGTAGCTCATAGTCTGGCAGATTTTTATTAATTAACAGTTTTTCTATAATAATTTCAGCTAAATTGGTATATGCACCATATAATATATATATATATATATATATATATATATATATATATATATATATATATATATATATATATATATATATATATATATTATTATTTTACTCTTGTTCTATAACATCATGATTCTTAGAATGAATAATGGGCACATAAGACGCTTGTGTTGTTACTGTAACCTGATCGAGACTGAGAAACAATAAAAATCATGCCAACACTGACAATAAACATGTGCATCAGGGACATTGACAACATAGAACCGAGCACAGAAGTCAAGAATCGGTGAAGCTATTGGAAATTAACTACTTGAAAGAAGCACATGACTTAATTCAGTTGTTGGGATGGCAGATATATGAGAGGTGTGATCTGGATGTGAAGAGAATTGATGTTTTTTTAGTGTTGGACGATTGAAAGAGTACGGGAAGTGTAATTCATTGAGGTGGTTTGGACATTATGGTAAGAATGTATGGTGGAGAATTTACAACGATGGTGTATGGGAGTGAGATGTGAGAGGGAGGGGTTGGGTGTGATATAGGTGCACAAAAGTTCATTCCCTCAGCCAGCCACACTATGACTGAAATCCCTGAGGTTCGAATGAAGTAGCACAGTACTGTACGCCATTTACCCTTTGTTGTTTAGTTGTTCAAACCACCGGCGATTCAATTCAAGGAGAAGATCGTGATGTGGAAGGGGAGGGCTAGATTAAGCAAGGAGGGAGTGTTAAAATAGAAAGAATTGGAGACTCTTCTGCCATGGCTATTTCCTTAGGGGGAGTTCCGAGAAGGAAGAAGATATCAAAGCTATTTATCGATTTGATAGTGTAACTAGTTTAATATTTATCATATTTCCCCTGTCCTGCTAAATGTACCCGAGTGCTAGTTTACAAGCCAAGGTGTTTTGAGTTGGTGATGATTTGGATTTATATTCAAGAGTAGAAACATGAAAAAAAATATCTATTGTATGAGGTGGTTTGGACATGTGGAGAGAATGCAAGGTGTGGAGTTTGTAAAGAAGGTGTATGATAGTGAAGTTGTGGGACCTGGTGTGAGAGGCAGACCACCGGTTAGATAATAGATGGCAGAACAGAGTGAAAGAGTATGTGAGAGAGAGAAGTGCGAGGGGGGAGGGGGGATGGAGCATGTGAGGAGGGAGTGCTGGAACAGGGAAAACTGGAAACTTTTCTGCCATGGCCACCCCCTTGGCGGGAGTTCCAGGAGAGAACGAGACGTCGGAGCTATAGATAGAGTGTATTGTATGATCCTTTGTGTAATTTAATGTCATATTGCAGGGTGAAGCAGAGGTGGGACAGCCAGGGTCCTTTCACTTTCTTCACCAGTGGCTCTGGCCATTTCTGGATCAGTCACCTGAAAACTTAACTGGGGTAATAATCCTGGATTCTATCACTCGCTTTAATCAAGAACCAAAGTCTCAGTTTCTACCTTCAGGTTTTGAAAAGGTAGGTACCCTGCTTAATAACATAATAGTGGCTGGAAATTAATGCACATCTTATAAATATATAATACAGTCGACATCAACATTTAGACAATTTGTAAAGAGACTGAACTTTTCAGGCAATATGTGAATTGCCTGGTTCACTCATTCACATTAGAAATCAGCTAAAAATTTCAGACAATTTACAAAGTGACTATTATTCAGATTTATTTTCTTGGCATATTAACTGATATGAATGGTATGGGTAATAGGCCAGTTTTTCTATTGGGCAGTTTGCTTGCTGATGTCTGAGTAGTTTGGCAATGTGTGTGTGAGATCGGTACAGGGGAGGACCTGGCCGTAGCCTCGGCTCGGGCTAACTCTCACCTGCGCAAGTTACTCCCTAATCTAACCTAACAAAACCATGAATTTTTGAAATCAGACTAACCAACCTGACCAAACCTAGACCGGGATTTCCTTCAAGCCTAACCTTCGCATCCTTCTTGCCTAACCTTGGCATCCTAACCTAACCTGACCTACGTGGCTGTGTGAAAATAGTAAAAACTCCATGAGCCTCGAATGCAGTACCCTGTTTTCATAAGCCGACATACTGACCACTGCACTACCAATGCCGCTCCCAGAAGATGTGCTCTATGAATATTAAACCCACTTAAGAAATGGAGGGAACTAAGCATGCACCAGTTTAGCCAAGCGCGGTTATGGCCAGGCCTTCTCCCGGTACAGCCACTAGTTTGACTGGTAAAAATAAAAACTGATGTAGTGCCATATTCTATTGTCACATTTATTCTTTTATTATTTTATTATCACTTGCTATTGTCACCTAGGTTTTAGAAAATAAACTTTTACTTAAGATTACGTATATGCCTTTCACTCGGTACAGGTGATTGAAGAAAAGTTCCACTTTTGCCAGTACAGAAATTAGCATGAAAATTACCCATGTTCCCACAGACCTTCCCCAAGGCATTTGAGCATATTAATGAGGGAGGCATGAAAGGTAACTTCCTGGCAGCATACATCCGAGACAGCCCCTCTAGTCAGAACCTCAGTCAAACCTTCACCACCAGCTATCTCATGGTCAGTATAAGCCACCCTTGTCTTCTATATTTTAATATCTTACCTTGTTCACGGCAGGGAATCCTATACAGTACTGTACACCAGAGCTCGTCAATTCGCTACCACGTGCTTAGATGTTTATGCCATTTGTGCTGGTAACATTTATTTGGGGAGGAATCAGAGTAGGTGGAACATAGTAGAGCGACATGATACAATCTTTCACCTACAATGACACCTTCCACATACAGTGTTACCAGCTCAGATGACATAATCATTTGGGGACGTGGTCGCGAATTTACGAGCTCAATTGTACCTCTAGTGGCCTATGTATTACTCGATCAAAAAAGTATCGCGCATTTCCCTCGTGAATCATTTTGACTCCAAAGACGATGGCTACTGAAAACGAGCTTCTTTATCATGAGCTGTAGCGATCATTTACAGAACCATCGGACCCCACTTGCGCGATACTTTTTTGACCCAGTGTACGTACTGTACATACCCTAGCTGTATGGCATAGCTCGGTAGAATGCATATCTACCATTTTTCATCTTGTAACCTTTACATTTTTTTTACCGCAACAAGTGTATCTAGTATATATCTTTTATTCTCTCCCTTGTATAATATTGCACTTCAATCCCGTATGCTGTATTCACCTCTCTCCCTGCAGCATCCACAGTTGGACTACAGTGGGGTTACTATAATTGCAGTATATTTACCAAAACTGCATCATAAGTCTTTATTCTCAGGGTCGATTCCACAGTGGTAATGTATTGGTTTGTTAGCTTCCCAACCAACCACACCTGTAACCACACTTATTTTCCAAAAGCTGAGTATACACATTCACAAAATCTATCAGACAGTTAGATAATGATGATCACTGTATAGTTTACTCACCAAATTCATTAAATAATTCAGCCATAAGTCATTTACACGGCAAACATTCTTTCGTTTGCGAGCTTAAAAACCACTAGTTTACCAACCACTGTGGAATCGACCCTCAGACACTAATGGTGCCCCATCTATCACAACAGTATACATAATATTATATATTGTACAGTACTCCAACTTATTCTAACTCACATAAACATTTTGCTGCTGTGGAGACTCAAACTCCTATGAGACAAAGCTTCATTCACTCTTGTTTTTCCATCTACTCTTAGACCTTCCCCTTCCTTTCATCCTCTTCACTTCAAATTTTACGTTATCAACATTTGTAATAACTTGTAAGCATTTTGAGGTTGCCCATAATACTATAACCACAACAGGTTAATAAAAAACATTTTCAATGTGGCAAATCAAGCCATTTTTATCTTCACAAGGTTACTAAAATGTATTAATATATAGACTACAGTACAGTACAGTAGTGTTGACTGCCTAGTATCCTTGGCAGGATCGTAAGGCACGACTGGTACGTTTGGAAGAACTTAAGGTGTCAGATGGAGCCACAGTCAATGACAGAGTGTTGCAAACCTTCAACCACCAAGCGCAGTTTCACTTCTGGACCTTCCAACCATCTACGCAGCCCACCCCTTTACCTGCTATCCTTCTGACTGATACAGGTGCCATTCTCATTCATGTTTTTTTAATATTGAACTTCATTTTTGCTGATACAGTTGCCATGAGGTTTATTTCTGATTAGCATGATTAGCATTAACACTCATTCCTACACGGAAAGTTTTCTCTCCTGATTTAGATTTACAGTTGAAGGTACATATTTTTTATTTTTATTATTTATTAGAACTAAGATGCACAACATATGTTCGAACATATATGGATAACAAATTCAATATTGTCAATGTTCTATGTTACTGTGAATTATTGAGTACTGTGTTATTTTTAAACACCGGTACTCAGTTACTTTTTAATTGATAGAGTACAGTACTAAGTGTGCTTTTAATGTTCTTTTGCATGATTTTAATAGTATGGTACAGTCGCGGCACATAGTCCTTTACCAGAGTGTAAGGGAAAGTTGTTGTTGTCTGGCCTAGCAGACCCGAGCTCCTGAGGAAGGTCATGGCCCGAACCGGGCTCTCCCACAGTGCCCTCAGAGAGTATGTTGTGTTGTTGACGAGTGTGGTTGTGTGCATTGCAGTCTTCCATAATGTGTTTAATAGAATGGGGTGCTGTGTTGCATCCCGGACAGGCATCTACAAAGGCTCCAACCAGCTTCTTCTGATATGTCAGAAGGTCCATGTGGTGGTCATATCGCAGCCTGGCCAGGTGGACTCTGTCCTCATGGGTAAGGGATGATTCAGATGGGTGGATGTCAGGGGGTCGTGCATGCAGCTGAGTGTTGTTCTCGAGTTTTTGGACGGATTGGTGAGAGACTTGAGTATGGATATGTTTCTGGAGATTGGTTTGGGGTGGGCAGGGTGTGAGAGATGATAGTATTTGTGTACTGGATGGTCTCGTGTACTGGGTGTTGTTTTGATGTTTCTTGGCATGTGTGGGTGTTTTGGCATGTAGTGTAGTGGAAGGTGTGGGTTTGTGGAGGCTGCTGCAAGTGTTTGTGTGACTCTCATGTCAAGGTGATCCTTGATTTTGAGGACTTTGGCTTCATGGTGTAAGTGGTGTGTAGGTGTGGTAGCTGTGCAGCGTGTGATTATCTTTAGGGCTCTATTCTGTATGGTCTGAAGGGTGTTCAAGCACTATGTGCCGCGACTGTACAATATAATATTTTCAGTAATTCAGGCCAGTTTTGTCACAGGTATATATAGACAGCCTGGTACCAATGACTCTTGTGCTGTACCGTGCTCTGCCAGTCAGTTCCTGAGTCGTCCACGTCGTACAGCACTCACCATCATCACTACAGCTCTCACAAACACATTACTAAACCTCCAGTCTCAACGACTCCCCACATCCAGCAGCAGCAGTAGTGGTGGTGAAAATACAGGTTAGTTTTGAAGGTTGGTGTGTTGAAAGGTATTGTACAGCAACAGTGGTGGAAGATAAAACTTATGTGTTAATTGTCTTAGGTAAGGCTACCCAGGGCAAAGATTTATGTCCAAGATGTTTTAGACCTGTTGGCTGGTTATATACAGTACAATCATATTATAAAGTGTTGTCAGATATACAATATCGTGTTAGAAAGTGTTATCAAAATGCTGTAGTGTCTCTAACTCCAATCTAGACAATTCCGGCACTATCCTTCCATCTCCACACCCTCTCTGACTTACCTATGCCTGCCATTAGAATCTCTTTAAATGAAGTTCAGTCTATTCTACCCTCTCTGGCCTTGATGATACTTGGAAGGTGCACAATGCTGATGGGATTCCTCCTGTTGTTCTCAAGAATTGTGCTTCTGTGCTGACTCCCTGCCCAGATAACCTGTTCTGTCTTTGTCTGACATCAAATCTGTCTAATCTGTCTGTCACCTAATCTGTTATCAATCTTTGTCTATCCTCCTTGTGTCGTGAAGGATGGGGTGACCTACCATTCTGCTGGAGGGAAAAAGGTTAGGGAAGGGAGAACGCTTGATATTATCACAAGACTTGGGGACGTGTTGTATTCTATACCTACAATTATTATTTGTTCACTTTTTGTCCAAGCAATGATATCGCAGATGAATCATGTGACAATTATTCAGTGTAATTCAGCAGTACTTTTCCTTCCTGCTGGAAGTTAGCTCTGATCCAACCTGTTCCGAAAAAAGGCGACTGATCCCAATTCTCCAACTATCGCCCCATTGCTCTCATATCCTGTCTCTCTTAAGTTGTTGAATCTGTCTTCAACTACAAAATCAAAAGCACCTTACTCATCACGGCCTTCTTTCTGATTGTCAGTATGGTTTCTGTCAGGGTTACTCTACAGGTGATCTTATATCCCTCCTCTCTGATTCATAATCATCTTCTGTTTGAAACTTCGGTGAAACTTTTCCTGTGGTGCTAGACATATCAAAAGGTTTTGTTAGCATCTGACACAAAGCCTTAATTTTCAAACAGTTCTCATTCGGCGTCTATCCTTCCCTCTACACCTTTATTACTGATTTTCTTTCTGGCCGCTCTGAAGCTGATGTTGTAGATGGTCACTGTTCTAAGACTATCAACAGTGGTGTTCCTCGGGGTTCTGTCCTATTGCCTACTTTCATTCTCCTTTTGATCAATGATCTTTTTAGTTGTGCTTCTTCCCTAATCCATTCTGGACCTTCCTTTTCCAGGCTAACTCACCCCTTTCCAGACCTTCCTTTTCCAGGCTCACTCACCTCTTTCCAGACCTTCCATCCTACCCACACTATCTTTCTTTTCCAGCCTCACTCACCCCTTTCCAGACCTTCCTTTTCCAAGCTAACTCACCCCTTTCCAGACCTCCCTTTTCCAGGCTTACTCACCCCTCTCCACAGCTCCTCTATACATCACGTGATGATGCAGTGGCACCCTTGACTTCTGACCTTTACCTCATCTCCGATTCGGCCCAAGCCACTAGCTTTTAGTTCTTCAACTGTCCCTCTTTCTTTCTACTTCCTTCCTGCTTGCTGTCTCACTTCTCTATCACCTTTTTCTGGCGCTATATAACCTCGCTGTTGCAGCACCTAATATTAATCAATTAATCAATCATCTCTGACTGGGGCTGAGAACACCTTGTGGCATTCAGTGCTTCCAAAACACAGTTCCTTCACCTTTTAACTCACACTAATCTTCCAAACAACTGTCCCTCTTCTTATGTGATATATGTATGGTGACTTCTGGGTGGCTCACCTTACCACGTAGCTTAATAAGTCCAAGGTAGTAAGAAGATACCAAGGTAGGTTCTAGTGAGTTTATTGGGAGATACACTCATTAATAGTACAATGGCATGAATATATGTATGTGGATGCATGAAATAAATACATACATATATATGGGAGTGTAGAATAATGAGTAATTTTTCATTCTTGGCACTTATGGACCTATGTGCACATGAAAGTGTGCGAATTATGGACACTGATATCATCTACAATACACAACTAGATCTTTCCTCTTCTCTCAATACCCTTGGAGTCTCTCAGTCTCACAATCCCTCCTGGAGAAATCATAATGCCTCTCTCACTGAAACTGCCTCAAAGAACTTGGGTGGGCTGTGCAAATTCCATGCATACATGTGGTTGGTAGTGGTTTGTTAGCACGCAAACGATAGAATCTTAGCCATGTTAATGACTTTTTGCTGAATTATTTAATGAATTTGGCGAGTAAACTGTGCAGTGATATCATTATCTAACTGTTGGATAGATTTTGTGAATGTGGAAACTGAGCTTTAGGAAAATAATGAAGCCTTACAAGTGTGGTTGGTTGGGAAGCTAACAAACAAATGCCACTGTGGAATTGACCCTTCATCCCCACACAGTTGCTGTTTCTATACAGTGTAGCTTACAGGGGTCTCATCCACCCCTCTATGAAGCACGGCTGTCATGTGTTGGGTAGCTCAACCCTTTTCTGTCCACCTCTCTAATGCAAGAGTTGACCACTCTAAGTCTTCATGTACAGCCACTATCAAATAACCACCGACACTTTCCTTCCATCATACAAATAAATCAGTATCATATCAAAATATAATCATACAACACCTTACGTCAACTCAACCCCCTCAATAATTATTATTATGAGGTGCTGTAACATCATACACGTGTTATTCTTTATTATCAAGATATTTACTACAATGGAAAGAAAGTGTCGGTGGTTAATTGATTGTGGCTGTACAAATGGTCACCTCTGGGACACTCAACCTCCATCCTTTATCTCATCGGTGAGGACAGTGAACAGACTTTCAGTCTTTGGTCATCACCTTTAATATATATTAAAAAAAATCTGAGAATGTGGGGACTAATGACAGTATGTGATGAATAATCAATAATAAATAAATTTACAAACTTGTACTGTATTACCAAGTGTAGGCTACCTTAATATTGTTTTTGGACTCTGTAGTTAAAATCATCTTTAGGGTTTTATGCTTTTAGAACAGCAATTTACAAAGATACTGTATGTGGCTGCAGAAGGTTCGGGTAAGTTTTTGTAGTAATGTGTTTGCAGAGGTGGTCATCAATGTATACTAATACATGTAGTCTTTCTTACCCTTCTTGTAAAATATAGGGTTAATTTTTTTCCCTCAGATGGTAAGAAGGTAAAATATATGGTTAATTTTTTCCCTCAGATGGTAACGCTGCAGCTTCACCTCTGTCCTTCATGGTTGCTACATTCCTCTTACCCCAACTGGTCCATCTCCTTCACTGACCTAGCCATCTACAGTGGGTGCCATATTCTATTCATCCATGTGGCTTTTTACCAATTAAGGTGTCTCATGTGTCGCATATTGTATTATGGAAACTATGCGAATACCCATACATTACAGGTACAGCCACAATCAAATATCCACCAACACTTTCCTTCCATGGTAGTAAATATCTTAGTAATAAAGAACAACACGTGTATGATTTTGCAGCACTTCATAATAATAATTGAGGGGGTTGTGTTGACGTAAGTTGATGTATGATTATATTTTGATATGATACCGATTTATTTGCACGATGGAAGGTAAGGGGCAAGACGGGGAGTGCTTGGTGGTCAGAAGAAGTGAAAGATGCAGTAGAGAAGAAAAGGAAGGCATATAGGAGAACATTACAGAGGAATGCGT
The DNA here is from genome assembly GCA_033782935.1 of Petrolisthes cinctipes. Lineage (NCBI taxonomy): Eukaryota > Metazoa > Arthropoda > Malacostraca > Decapoda > Porcellanidae > Petrolisthes > Petrolisthes cinctipes. Next base: position 1,354,684 of record JAWQEG010000271.1, on the reverse strand, counting down.
CAGAAGTGGAAGAGAGATAACTTTGAGGGGTGAGAGGATGGAGGAAGTGAAGGAGTTTAAGTACCTGGGTACAGTTCTGTGTAAACATGGGAGTATGGAAGGAGAAATTAGGGAGAGAGCAATGAGGGGTAGACAGGTCATAGGATCATTGGGAAGGATTATGAAGGGTAGAAGTGTGAGTATGGAGGTGAAAAGGGGACTACGAAAAAGTATAATCCTGCCAACACTGACATATGCGTCGGAGACGTGGACATGAAGTAGGGCTCATCAGTCTAGAATAGGTGCCGTGGAAATGTGTTACTTGAGAGGAGCATGAGCAGTTTCTAGGTGGGATGGAGAAAGTAATGAGAGTGTGTATGAGAGATGTGGTATGAGTGAGAAGGCAATTGGTATTGAGTGTGGAGTGGTTGAGAGAGTGAAGCGTAATACAATGAGGTGGTTTGGACATGTAGAGAAAATGCAAGGTGAGGAGTTTGTAAAGAAGGTGTATGGAAGTGAAGTTGTGGGACCTGGTGTGAGAGGAAGACCTCGGGTTAAATGGCAATACAGAGTGGAAGAGTATGTAAAGGAGAGAAACTTGAGGGGCAGAGGTGGGCTTGACTAAGTAAGGAGGGAGTCTTGGAACAGGGAAAACTGGAGACACTTCTGCTGTGGCCAACCCCTTAGAGGGAGTTCCTGGAGGGAACGAGTCGTCAGCAGAGCTATAGATAGATAGATAAATGGAAGGAAAATGTCGGTAGTTATTTGATTGTGGCTGTGCAGTATTGGTAATAGTTTTTGTTCTTTTGGTAATAAGCTTAATTAAACTGATTTCCCATACTAAAGAATTACATAAAGGTAAATAGTTGCGTGTCATAAATCTATTTATAGTTTGTCTGCATTATTTTTCATGCTTAATTAATGGACACTGGAGAATTATGGTTCAATCACTTTATTTTACACTTTTTATTTATCTCTGGCAGTCATTGTTATTCATAAATAAAAACAGGTTCATATGCTGTAAATAGTAAGGTAAATATTTAGGGAACCTTTGATATAGTCAGAAAATTGGAGATAAATGAGTTCTTCAAGTATTGCCACGAAACACTACCTATATGGAAGAAGCTTGTTTCGCGGCATGGTCAGGAAGAATCGGAAGCCTCCAATTCTCATACACGAACACAGGGTCCTTAAGGTAAATATTAATTATTTTAAAGCAATAAATATGAAATCCAATTATTTCTACAGTAAGGAAAGTTTATATTATAAACTATAAGACCATGAACATTTGCTATATATATAAGTATCTATTTTACACTTAAGATCCACTTCACATAATTTTGTGAACTTTATAATCTCATCATAATATTGATCACGTGGACATCATGTATATTTCCTTCTACAGTATTTTCAATGTCCAGTGGTGACTATGGGTCGATTCCACAGTCGTATTGGTTTGTTAGCTTCCCAACCAACCACGCCTGTAAGGCTTGATTATTTTCCAAAAGTTGAGTATCCACATTCACAAAATCTATAAAACAGTAAGATAAAGATGATCACTGCATAGTTTACTCACCAAATTCATTAAATAATTAACCCATAAGACATTTACGCGGCTTACATTCCTTCGTTTGCGTGCTTACAAAACACAACGAACGAGTGTGGAATCGACCCTGCCTGAGATCATGCTGTCCTCACCATAAAGAAACAGTTGCAGTAAAGAAGGACATAAAATGGTTAATTTTAAGCTTAGCAAAGGCTTAGAGATACTGGGTCGATTCCACAGTGGTATTGGTTTGTTAGCTTGCCAACCAACCACACATGTAAGGCTTCATTATTTTCCAAAAGCTAAGTATCCACTTTCACAAAATCGATCCAACAGTAAGATAATGATGATCACTGCATAGTTTATTCACCAAATTCATTAACAAATTCAGCCATAAGTCATTTACACGGCTAACATTCTTTCGTTTGCGTGCTACAAACCACTACGAACGACTGTGGAATGGAGCCCTAATGGTGATTAGCACCATCAGCAGTTACTTGAATTATTATTATAATTATACCTTTAAGTTTTAGTTATTACAAAAAGAATAATTAATGGAATTTTCACTGTAAAAAATGGTGCAGTCATTCCGTTACTGAACCTGGAACCAATGGCTGAAATCTTTGGTAAATATTGAAAGAATTACCGTTATCGCGTAAGGTTTTTCTACCTTCATTACCCACTTATTTAGACCATTCTAATATTATTTTCTTCTATGGAATTTCCTCCGCAAATGTCCCATTTCAAATGGGGCATTTCTAAATTACCCTGACCTTACCTAACCTAGACCACAGCAGACTACCGGGACCTAACCTAGGCAAACTACCGGGACCTAACCTGGGTAAACTACCGAGAAATAACCGTGGTAAAGTACAGGAAATGACCGGAGCAAAATACTGGGACCTAGCCGGATCTGGCAACACTACTACAAAACGGCAATTCTTTCAATATATACCAAATGTTTTACATTCTAATTACAGTAGCCTATATCTCAAGCTAATATCAGACAGTATTTCTTGTTGGAGGAAATCTCCCATGACTTCCATAGGTTATAAAATATATACTATAATGTTACCAGTAAACAGCAACTTACACCAATGATCATATTCTTAAACTAAGTCCAACTGATGTACAGTACGTACACTCGAGCTCGTAAATTCGCGACCACATCCCCAAATGTGTATGTCGTTTGAGCTGGTAACACTGTGTGGGGAAGATGCCAATGTAGGTGAAAGATTGTATCATGTCGCTCTACTATTATGTTCCACCTACTCTGGATTCCTCCCCAAATAAATGTTACCAGTTCAAATGTCATAAACATCTATGTACAGCCACAATCAAATAACCACCGACACTTTCCTTCCATCGTGCAAATAAATCAGTATCAACTTACGTCAACTCAACCCCCTCAATTATTATTATGAGATGCTACAAGATCATACATGTGTTGTTCTTTATTACCAAGATATTTACAACGATCGAAGGAAAGTGTCGGAGGATATTTGATTGTGGCTGTACGTGGTCGCGAATTTACGAGCTCGGGTATACAATAACACAGGAGCACCCCATCCATGTTTATGTGAGTGGTTACTAATGGTATACTGTACAGTTGTCTAGTTATTATCAGTTAAGAAATATTTTCAAAGAATAAATGACCAAAAAATAATGTCCAGCAGAACACTGCACAGTTGCAAGATTCACGTAGAAAATTGAAAATCTATTATAGATTGATATCACACGCAGATATTATTTATTAATATTAAAATAAGACTGTTGTTAAGGGGGAAGTTTGGTGTTGGTAAATCTGGAGCAACTGAATCCTCCAAATTATTCCAAGCAACAGAAAGCCATTATTTTTGCTCTTCTGGTCTTGTTTCCTGGCATACTTTGGAGGAATCAATGTACTCCAATGTACCAAAAGAGAATTACCACCTTAAGGTTCCTCAAGCTGTCTGGCCGAGCAGCCCTGATAATATATTAGCGGGGGGTATTTTGTGACGGTTTGGCCCCCATAGCTTCCTTCCTTGGCAGCAAATGAATCGTTATTGTCATACCTATTCTTATATTATGATAACTTTATTAGTTTGTAAGCTAATGTGAATATGATATCTGAATTCATAATGAATGTATGTTTTATTCTACTGTACTGCATTCCAGACCCACTTGATGCTATTAGAAAAAAAATCACCATGAATTCTAATGGCAAAAGATGCAGTGTACAGCCACAATCAAATATCCACCGACACTTTCCTTCCATCGTGCAAATAAATCAGTATCATATCAAAATATAATCATACAACACCTTACGTCAACTCAACCACCTCAATTATTATTATGGGGTGCTGCAAAATCATACACGTGTTGTTCTTTATTACCAATATATTTACTATGATGGAAGGAAAGTGTCGGTGGATATTTGATTGTGGCTGTACGTGGAAATAACAGTCATCAAACAATACCTGTCAGTTGCTGCTTTTGAGGGTGTCTGTGTGAGAATTAAAGACACCACCACCATCAGCAGAGATGTGTTCACTACAGACAATAACAATAACAACAAGTTCATGCCATCTGAGGAAACAAAACATATCGCTAATTAATTATTATACACAGTAGCCTACTTCTATATGGGAGGATATTATTTGATATCAAAGGAAACCTAAACATGCAGTAAGAAGACTGAAAAAGTATTAAACTGTAATCATCATCATAATCAAGACTCTTTGAATCGATTCCACAGTCGTTGGTAGTGGTTTGTAAGCACGCAAACGAATGAATGTTAGCCGTGTAAATGACTTATGGCTAAATTATTTAATGAATTGGTGAATAAACTATTCCGTTATCATAATTTTCTAGCTATTTTAATTAATAGATTTTATGAATGTGAATACTACTCAGCTTTTGGAAAATAAGGAAGCCTTACAAGTGTGGTTGGTTAGGAAACTTACAAACGAATACGACTGTGGAATCGACCCTAAAAGTTTAAAGTTTAAACATTGAGGCTAAACTATGTCTGACTTCACAACTATAAAATTTATAGGAGCTGTTGTCTCCTACTCCACAGCCAGAGACTATGGTGTTACAGTTTATACCTAGGGGCTACCTTGTCAGATAATCAGATTCTACTCAAGACAACAAAGATTGGGGCTTGCACACCAGAGATTTCACACCTTACCGGCCAATAGTTGCAGGAATCACTAGATTGATTAATTCTCCCGGAGAAGGTGTGCGGCCGGGAGTCACTGGTTATATGTAAAAAACAACTGTGAAGTAATTACAAACGATTGATGTATAATGAACTGTTTATTATTTTAATCGATAGTAAAACTAATTGACAAATGAGGATTTACTATAGAAAGATGATATATAACAATATGTAAAAAACAACTGTGAAGTAATTACAAACGACTGATGTATAATGAACGGTTTATTATTTTAATCGATAGTAAAACTAATTTACAAATGAGGATATACTATAGAAAGATGATACATGACAATAGGCAAGGTCAAATACTTGCCGACAACTCGACAGCCATTACTGAATTATTTTTTGTATTCAGACTGTACAGTCGGCAAAAAAAGTTTCGTTACCGTCCTTTTAACAGTGTAATGTAATGTTGGTATGCCTGACTGGCGAGTCAGGTGTGGCGCAAGGGCCATCCCTGCAGTGTATCATAGACAGGCAAGTAGGAATTACGTTCTTTCACTCAGTGCTATTTCATCTGGGTATTTCATGATTATTCTTGTTTTAAAGTACTCAAGCGCATTTCCTTATATTTAATAATGAATAGTTGAATAATAATAGTTCTTGAACACTCAAAATTTAATTTAAAATCAGCTAAACTTTTGATATAAAAAAGTTGTCACTGCTGCGGCCAGCGGCAAAAACGATACTCGTCCCTGATGTCTCGGATGACACAAGGCACGGCTGCCCAGTCGGCGGAGTACAAATCCTACCGTGCTTACCAATGTAAAATTTACGTAGGGGTGGTAACGAGTTTTTTTTTGCCGACTGTACATTACTTGGAATCAAAATCACAGTCATTGTATAATGATACGATATATATTTTGGCAAGGCAAAGAACGATTGCACAAAAAACTTGAAAAAACTGTCCACCGAAATGCCATTATACCGAAATCGCAAACTGAGATAGGTTGTTGAGGCAAAGTGTACCTTTGCAGTTTTTATGTACCTTTCTTTCATTCTAATGAGACTAGCTACCATAGTCAGACGTGAAAAAATTATAATATTAAATACAAAAATTAATATTAATCTTTTACGTACAGTCGGCAAAAAAAAGTATCAACACCACCCTTACATTGAAATTAAAAAATCTTGCACAGTAAGGTTGGTACTCTTGATGTGTGGGTTGCCAGATTTGAAATTGGCCTCATTACCAAACCTAATTTTTATTACCATTCATGAAAATTTTAATATTCTTTAATTAGGGAAAGAATTATAAGTGAATTACTATTTGTAATTCATTATTATTAAATACTGAAAGTGTCTGAGTGGCTTATCTGTAATCAGGAACACCAACACTACATATCACTGTCCATAAGGGTGGTGTTGATATTTTTTTCCCGACTGTACAATTTGGTAATTTTCAAATAGAACTCAGGCTGTGTTTATACAATTTTCGGTTATTCGGGTGTGGCATCACTGCTATAAGAAATACACAAAAAGTGGCTGAACAAGCAGCAGACATAGTAATGGAGAGGATTTGGGAGAAAGAAGAAAAGGAAAGAAGGAAAAATAATTAATCTTATTCAATGAGCCGGAATCTGAAAAAGAGGAAGGTAAGGAAAGAGAAAAAGAAGATACAGAAACATGTGAGCATATTTTTGTGCACAAACTAGAAGTAGAAAGTTTCAAAATTGAAAAAGTGGTAAGGCTAGGACAGAAAACTAGTGGTAAATCTAGGCCAACACTAGTCAAGGTGGAAAATGAAAAGACGAAGTGGCACATCATCTCCAAAGGGAAGAAGTTAAAAATGATGCAGATGAAAAGGTAAGGAAGATTGGGTTGTCACCAGACCTCACAAAAGCTGAACAACAAGAAAACAGAAGACTCAGAAATGAATTAGAAGAGAAAAAGAAGCAAGGAGGGAGATGGAAAATCCAAAGAGGCAGAATAATAAACCTTGAAGCACCATATTGGCAACAAAGGAAATATTGGCAAAAACCACAATATCACCTGCTGAGAAGGCAGAGCCTAAATGAAGTCGAGGTAGAGAAGGATGAATCTAACCCAAAGGCGTCTTTTTGTCGGTCATCGGATACGAAGATTGCTTGGGTGAAACCCAGCAAAAGCGCGCGGAAATGTTTTTGTCGGCCAAAAGGATACGAAGACGCGCCAAAAGTGCACAGCCACTGAAACCAAGAGTCCAAGACCATCTTCGTATCCATCCAAGCAAGGTCCAGAGGAGCGATTGGAGCAGCTTGAAAGAGGATAGGAGACATAGCAGCAAATATGGCGGCCAACAAAGATATGACGAAGTAAGTTAATAGTATTATAATACATGAATTGTAGGTACAACAGGCTGTAAAATAGAGCGATAACAGCACAAATAAGGCTTTAAGTATAGCAATGGCAGTTTAGAGCAGGTATAGCGTTCCTATTAGTCTACCATTTCTACTACTAAATGTTCAAACCTGGAGGCCCACGAAAGTGATATTATATACTGCATACTAAATTATTATAATTATGTTCTTGTATAATGAATGAAGTTTTTAGCAAAATGTTATACTTATGAAGCGCAATATTTAGTAAATGGCGTGTAGGGTATAATTAGCAGCAACACCTATGAATTTGCATGGGTTGTTTAGGGGTTGTGTGACCCATTCCTGATTAATTATTTAATTTTGTAATAAGTTGAATTTGGTTGAATTCCATAACCTTCCTACGCTTACATATTATATAATAGGTGAAGGGAAGTATTGTACTTCATTGGAAATCAGGAGGTAAAACTATGGAATCGTGCCAACTTTTTTTTTTAATCAATCTTAATGGAAAGGCTGGGAAAATCAGGGATTTTGGGTGGGGAAAGGAAATACAAATCATGGAAAAATTGACCAAACCTATATAGGAACGGACTTTGACATTCACCGGTGATATTATTGAAAGTGATATTATTGCATAGAATAGGAAATGTAGAGGCTTTTAGGAGTCAAAATTAACGAAAACTCTTTTGAATGGCGTGAATTAAGTCTTTAGGGTATACGGTCTTCACCCATATATTTTGGGTAATTATAGACTTTATTGCCGTACTCTTATCCACTAATTTATACCATTCTAAGACAATTTTCGGTAAATATCTACTCTATTGCCGGTTGGTATTACAATGTTTTTACTTTCTTTACCCTATAATTATTACCATTCTTAGACACTTTTCTTCTATGGCAACTTCTTCGGAAATGCCCCATTTCCAAGATAGGGCATGTTTAAATGAAATATTTTTGAAGTTAGCCTGACCTTACCTAAGCTATTCTAGACCACAGCAGACTACCGGGGCCTAACTGGAGCAAACTACCGGCACCTAACCAGAGCAAACTACTGGCACCTAACCTTGTTAAACTACCATGACCTAACAGGGGCAAAGAACCGGGACCTAGCCGGACACTGCTACAGAATGGCAATAAATTCCATAAAATAATACCAAATTTTGGGGTGGTGGTTTGCCCCTGTTCAGATTGGTTGGGTTAGATTAGGTCTAATTAATTCAATAACTTTCTTACCTTTATATAGGGAGAGGTAATTTTTGTACTACATTGCAAATTCAGTTTATTAAGCATGTGTGTTTAATATGTCAAGTACCAGATACTGTGTTCCCTTCCTTTTAGCTGTTTCTTACCATGGTAGGTTACTACATTAAATCCTTTACTTCTAGAACTACGTGTATGTACTGTGAACGTGCATTCGATGACCCAAAGGATGCATGTAGTTGCATGCAGTCCCATTTAGTTGAAGCACAAGCGGAGTCTCTTCCTTCATGATCGCCCATCCTCTCGACCTCCTTTGCTGAGAGTAGGTTAAAGCTTATTTACAGCATACACAAACCATTATTGATACTGTGTATAACATAATTTTTTGTATTAGCTAAAAATACTGTAATCCACAGACTTACAGTCATCTGCAAAAATAGATATTCAATATTTAATTCAAGGAATTTTTTTTCTTTACTAACTATGTATGCCCTGATAATTATATGCAATGGTTCAGAGCAGTTCAGTTGCCTTAACAATGGCACTCCTCTTGTTGTCTCATTGATACTAACTAGTATTTTGCATATGTTACTGGTACAATAACCCAGGAAGAGCAAAAGGGAAAGAGGAAGCATGTCCAAACCATCTCAGTGTATTACGCTTCACTCTCTCAAGCACTCCATACTCGCAGCTCGCTACCAATTGCCTTCTCACTCATACCACATCTCTCATACACACTCTCATTACTTTCTCCATCCCACATGCTCCTCTCAAGTAACTCATTTCCACTGCACCTATTCTAGACTGATGAGCCCTACTCCATGTCCATGTCTCCGACGTATATGTCAGTGTTGGTAGGATTATACTATTTCGTAGTCCCCTTTTCACTTCGATACTCACAATTCTACCTTTTATAATCCACCCCAGTGATCCTATGACCTGTCTACCCCTCACTGCTCTCTCCCTGATTTCTCCTTCCATACTTCCATGTTTTCACATAACTGTACCCAGGTACTTAAACTCCTTCACTTCCTCCATCCTCTCACCCCCTAGAGTTATGTAATATTTAGTCCCAGTTGGCACTCCCTCTCTGTAGAGTGTGGCAAAGTCAATTACTTCAGTTTCTGCCCTCACAAATACCATCACCTTACTTTTACCAACATTCACCTTCTGTTTCCTTCGTTTACACACGGACTGAAACTCATCCACCACTCTCTGTAACTCCATCTCAGTACTGTACTGAATATAGGTAAATAGGTAAATTTTTTAGTGGGACTTCATTCACTGCCATGTCTTTGTTGTACTGTTAAGAATCGCATTTAAGGGTTACATCAGTCCACGATTATGTATAATAACAGTAATTTATTATTAGAGTAGTCTACGACCATTTTCAAGATAAACACGATGTTCTGTTATTCTTTTGTTGAAGGTGGCATTTATTAAAACATGTCATTATATTCATTCCAGACTGCTAACTTGTTTCTTTCCTCCTACAAAGATGCCAGATGTCACAGAGGAACAGCTGAAGAACAAGCTGAAGAATCTTAAGCAGCTGTTCAGAGCGTACAGGGAGGCCATAAAGAAAACGGGCAACCCTCAGGTTAAAGAGCCCTCCCATTACGATCTCCTGTACTACCTGTATGGCGAGAGACTCCAGGATAGGCCACAGACAGTTTCCTGTGGTATTGCACCAACACAGGAGGGTGCTTCCTCTCATAAGGGGAGTTGTCGGCTGAATAGGAAGAGGGTGAACCACTGCACCTCCCTTCACGGCCAAGTGGCTTTGAACCACGGGTGAAGAGACGTCGTGTGCGACCTCCATCACATTCAGAACAGATGGAAAAATGCATATAAACTTAATAATATAACGCAACTAGTCTTGCTAATCAGAGGAAAATTATTGATGCTTTTAAAGAAGCACAAATTGTAAGAAATTATTTGTTGAAGAGTATTTTCAACATTCCTGTTGAACACAAGGACCCTCAGAAAGATGAGGAAAATTAGGCTACACCCTATAGGAGAGGTTTTCCACTGTGGTTTAGGTCATCAACCACTACAGGTAGCCATTACGGCAGGGTTGACATAAGTATTTTTACAAAGGTGATTGGTGTGCTATGAAACCCCTGCCATAAGGGGCTGCTCGGTCAGAAAGCTTGAGAAACTTCAACAACAACCCCTGCCATAATGGTTACCTATAATGGCTGAAGACCTAAAACACAATGGAAGACTTCTCCAATCTTTGGACCATTCCCATTTTTTCACAATCATCATTCCTACAGGAGTGCAGTTTTCTTTGATTGTGTGAGTGCTGAACCAAGTACTGTACCATATCTACATAATGATTCAAAAGAAACGTTACCCAGACTACATATTATAATATTTATTACAGTACATGTATATTATACGCTGTACATATGCATTTAGGACATGAAATACAGAACTTATTTACAGTGTATAAGAAGCAATAGCAGATCATATTCACATCATATGTTCAAACTGTAATCTATCCCCGTAAGGGAAGTATTGCCTGTGGTGACGTGAGCAGTACTTTAAGGGTTATGGCGTCCCTTCGGCCCCAGCCAATCCTTTTCAGTTCTTCAACTATCCCTCCGTTCCTTTTCTTTCCTTCGTACTTGCTGTCCCACCTCTCTATCACCCCTTCCCACTAGTGAGGGCTGGTTCTATCCAGAAATGAGGAATTTGGCATCCTCTACCATACCCTGGCCTGTTCTGTCTGTCTCTCTTACTATTTCTCATTCCTTCTGGGTAGCTGACGAGATCGCCCGATTGGGTGGCACAACAAGGAAGACTACAGACAGTGGGAATGTTGGCTCGGGGGTACATACCCGTAAACCAGCAGTCCCCTCGTCTGTTGCCTTTGAAGAAACAGATCTCACTATCACCCTGACTCCCATTTGGGGGTCCGAGCATCTGCGCGGCTTCGGTCAACCAGACTCGGGACTGCTCGGCCAGACAGTCTGGGGAACTACAACAACAACAACTGTAATCTATTTTCATGAATGCAAGCTCGTACACTTTTTACCATGTTAACAGAGACTTGTGTAGGATTGCTACAGTAATGTTTACAATTGCTGTTTCAATGTTAGTTTTCAGTTCGTCTAATGTGTGTGGGTTATTCTGATAGACCACGCCTTTCAGATGACCCAATAGAAAGTAGGCTAATTGGGAGATGTAAGGTGTGGTTTATCAGATGTCACTGATCACATGGTCCACCACCAGGCCAGCTACGGAAGTGTAATAGACTAGTCAGCAGGTCACAGGGTCAACCTGCCACCGACAGAAGACAGACACTCCTAACATTCATTCTGTAACAAGACTTCAATCTTATTGGGTCTCTCTTTAGCTAGCTCCCTAGCCTAGCTAAGACTCTTGTAATATCCAGCTTGGTTGCTCTATAAACTTTTTGTTAAACTTAGAAGTTGTGCTTGCTATAACTCCACCTTATAACCACTCCAAAGAGACAGACAAACCAACAACTACAACCTCCATCTAACAACTCATCACGCTACCAGCTTCCAAGTGTTTTTAAGGTAACCGCTACCCTTGAACAGATGCACAGATGCGCTTGTGGGTGAGTGTGTGTGTGTTGGTGTGGGTTGGCTTCACCCGCTCCCAGGACATGACGTACGGCTTACCCACTACCTGAATGTTGACAGTCACGTCTGTCTTGGAGTTAACGGAATGAGGACTGATGTAGGGCTACTGTAACGGTGTCCGGTGTGCATCCATGCGGAGGAATAGGTTAGGGGCAGAGCGGCGACCAGGGGGTATGTAGGTCGGTTTGGAGGCGTTGTGATGCGTAGGTGTAGGGCGGGCGTTGTTAATTGGAGTAAGTAAGTTGTCTTGGCAGGTGGAGGTCTTCACCAAACACTAGCTCCGCTGGGGAATGGTGTAGGTCCTCCTTGACTGTAGCGCGGATGGTGAGGAGGATGAGAGGTAGGGCGTCTGTCCATTGGTCCGGCTGCAGCACCCTGAATGCGTCTTTAAGTCTTCTGTGTCAGCATGTCCTGCCACGCCCTCGACTCGAACTGGGTTCCCTGATCTGTGACGATAACAGCAGGGGGACCGAAATTGGACACCAAGTTACTGAGGCAGTGGCGGGCAGCACCTTCAGCTGTGATGTCGTTCATGGGGGTCGCGGTGCACCAATGTGTCGTCCTGTCGATACACGTGAGAAGGAAACATGCACTGTGCGATGAGGGTAGGGGTCCCACAATGTCTACATGCACAGTGTGGAACCTATTAACCTACTGGTGGGCACAGGGAACTCATGTGTCGGGGGTCGGGTATGTCCTCCTATCTTCGCTCGCTGGCAAGGTATACACGAGGTGACCCACTCCTTCACTTATGTCCTCATGCCTGGCCAGACTGCACAGGGGCTGACGAGAAGGAGGGTACCTACGACACCTGGGTGGTTGAGAGAATGGTAATGGTTAAACACATGAGACCTGAACTGCATCGGGATATAGGGGCATGGCGACACACATGACATGTCACTCCACAGCTTGGTAACCGCATCTGGGGTGGTTAAGTACTCCAGGTGGAGTCCCGTGTCGCCTGTGAGGAGATCGTGAAGGTGTGTGTCGGTGTCTTGGGCTGCTGCGATTGCTGGGAAGTAGCGACGTTAGGTTGCGATAGGGGTGATCTTGACAAGGCGCCGTTTACTGCGTTGTCCTCGCCCCTGACATGTCGGATGTCGGTAGTAAACTCTGATACGAATGCCAGGTGGTGCGTCACCCTTGGAGACCAGTTGGTGCCCAGCTGTTGCCTTGCCATTGTCAGAGGCTTGTGGTCGGTGCGGATATGGAAACTCCTACCTTCCAAAAAATGGCAGAAGTGTTTGACAGTGTCGTGGATGGCCACCAGCTCTCTGTCAAAGGTCCTGTACTTGCGCTGTGGTGGCTCCAGGTGCTTACTGAAAAAGAGATAGGTTTCAATGCTCCATCCACTTCCTGCTGGAGAACTGCACCGATGGCGTCGTTGGAGGCGTCCGTGTATATAGATGTCGGTGCGTGCGGAGTTGGGTAGGCGAGTAGGGTGGTGTCTGCCAGTTTCGTCTTGATGGTGTTGAAGGCTTCCTCGGCTGCTGTGGACCATACTAACTTCTTCTGTGAGTGTTTTTTTAAGTCCTTTCTGGAGGTCGTGAAGTGGTGCGAGGGCAGAAGCGGAGTGGGTAATAAAACAATGGTAGTAATTTACAACCCCTGAAGTTTCCTGGCAGTAGTTGGTAGCAAAAATTCCCTGATGGCCTCCACCTTCTGCGGGAGTGGGGTGATGCCGTCGGGTGTAACACGGTGGCCGAGGAAGTCTAAGCTGTGAGCTCCCAGAATGCATTTGGAGGGATGTTGTTGTAGTCTGCTGAACAGCTCTCTTAGGTGTTGTTGGTGCTGTGTGTGAGTGTTGGAGGCCACCAGGATGTCGTCTATGTAAACAACTGTCAGGTCGAGGCCCCTCAGCACCTTGTCCATAAATCGTTGGAATGTCTGGGCAGCTTTGCATAGACCGAAGTTCATGGACGGGAACTCAAACAGGCAGGAGGGTGTGGTAATCGCTGTCTTCTTGATGTTGTCCACCGCCACAGGAATTTGGTGGAATGCCCATACCAGGTCTATCTTCGAGAATACCGAACACCCTTGGAGTTTACAGTGGAAATCCAGGACATGTGGTATCGGATACCTGTCGGGTGTGGTGGCTGCGTTTGGCGCTCTGTAGTGCCTCATGCTCTCCACTCTCCTTCCTGCTGCTTCGGTACCATGTGTAGAGGCGAAGCCCAAGCGCTGTCTGAAGGTCTCGTCTCGCTACCCCTTGTTGTATCATGATGTTGAATTCTTGTTTCGCTGCCTCCAACCACTCGGGGTTTGGTAAAGTCGTGGTGATGGTGTGGCGAATACCGGGATTGTGCGTGTGCTGTGTAGCGGTGGTCGACATTAGCTCTGGGTATTTCTATTGGATGGTGTCATATGGAGTGGCTTGAAGGATGAGTGTAATGGTAGGTGTGGGGTGGCTGCAGTGTTTCGTCTGGATGATGGCTCCTGATGGGTGGTGGCGGTGTGTTGCATAGGCCAGGTGCCTGTGCCATCCGCATAGGTGTCCATGAGCGTATCTGCTAGTTTGCCGTATTCACGTAGGGGTAGGTCAGGTTGGGCCTGCAAGTGAAGTTGAATTGTTGTAGGTAATAACTTGGAGTGTCGGCTCTAGAGGACTGTGTTGGTGAAAGGTGTGGCGGCCTGCTCGTTCAATTGCTGCATATGCTGCAGCAGTTCCGACGGGCGGCTCCCTTCCAACTGCACGTCGTCCAGCACCTTGAAATACTGTTGCATCGACATTCCGTGGGTAGTGGTGATGGCCGCCTTAACCTTCTCGTACAGTGAATCCTGGTTGAGTGAAGGGATGAGTGGAGAGATAGATGAGAACACTTCGCTTGGAAGGGCGCGAAGGATGGCTTGAAATTTCTGTTTCTCAGTTAATGCATTGCCACGCCATACCGCCATCGTGTGAAGGAACCAGGAGTGTATGTCATACGAGAAGGGAGGAACGTATGGTGTGTGTATGGCGGCTGTCTGTGCGGGAGCGTGTGTAAGGGTAGTGTTGGAGTGGCTAGGCAGAGACATGTTAGGGGGGTTGTGTGTAGAGTCAGTGGGGGTAGTCATGGTGATAGAGTGAAAGGAAGAATGTGTGCGTGCGAAAGGGTGTTGTGGCGTGCGTGTAGACGGTGTGGCACATAGATACTTAAAATTATGATTCACTGACGACTAGGGAGGGCTAGAACACTGGGGGGTAGTGTGTGGGCTGTGTGTGTGGGGGCACGTGGGGGTAGAGAAAAGGTGAGTGCGGCCGGTTGAAGATAGCGTGGCCACGGGGATAAGGGTAGGAGACAAAGGGGGGTTAGATTGGAGCGCTTGCAGCAGGGGAAATTTTATGGTAGAGGACAGAGGGTAAAGAAAAAAATTGGCGGGGTAAGGAACAGAGGGGGTGGGATGGTGCAAGCGTGGGGGAGTTAGAGGTAGGCGACAAAGGGGGTTGTGAGCAAAAAAAAATGGCGGGGTAAGGGACACGGGGGATGAAAATGGGGCGAACACTAAGAGGAATGGGGTGTGAAGAAAAAGAGGGGGCCGAGTTGGAGACACAGGTGGATGGTAGAGGTTAGCGGTGAGGAAGGAGTGAAATACGCGGCCAAGAGAAAGGGGTTGCACGTGGTCAAGGAGGAGAGTAAGCACGATACGGGTTATAGGGGAACAGGTAGGCGAGTTACGTTAACAATGGAGGGGTATGTGTAACACTGGAACAAGAGAACAAAAAAAACAGGGGGGGTAGTGTGTAGGTGTTTGTGTAATTACCTTCGGGGTGGGTTGGAGAAGTCGTAGGACGATGCGAAGGTCGTAGATGGAGTGTGGAGGAGTTGTAGAACGTATCAGTAGCGTAGAGTTGTAGGCGTCGATCGTAGGTAGTAGGTGGTGGTGAAGAGAAGTTGTAGAACGTACCAGTAGTGTGGAGTAGATGTAACATGTGGACGTAGAGTGGAGTACCTTGTAGCACATGGACGTAGAGTGGAGAAGTTTGTAGCTTGTGTGGACGTAGAGTGGAGAAGCTTGTAGCACGGGGATGTAGAGTGGAGTAGTTTGTAGCTTGTGTAAACGAGCTGAATCCAGGGTCACCAATTGTAACAACAAGGATAGTTGCGTTACTATTGGGGTGCCAGTTACTTGAGAGATACTGTAATATATATAGCCTATGCATAAAATTAGACCAAGTTTATTGAAAACGCCATATAGCGGCGCCTATTTAAGTTTAACATCGATTATTTTTAAGGAAATGCATATTTAGAAGAAAAAATCCTGGTAAATAGCTTAATGAATTTGTTGACAAATATGATTATTAAAAACGTTAGAAAATTAAACCGTCTTCTGCCGAAAAAGAAAACAAAACAGCTGGGCTTGGGAGAAGGTGATAAATTGGGTGGACTACAAGCACGAGGGATTTGACTGATATTAGGTGGCGCAACAGCGAGGTCATTTAGCACCAGAAAAAGGTGATAGAGAGGTGTGACAGCAAGCAAGAATGAAATAGGAAGAAAGGATTAAAGAAAGTTGAAGAAATATAAGCTAGTAGCGGGGGCCGAAGGGGCGCCAAAACCCTTAAAGTATTGCCCACATCATTACAGGCAATACCCCCCTACGGGGCAAGCACGAGTGATAAAAGGAATACAGGGATAGCTGTCTAATATCCAAAGGATAATATATATTTAGTAGTCTATCCCACTACGATGGTGAACAAAAGACAGTGCCTTTATTTAAAGGATATAATGTAACAGATATTCTAATTATATTTGTTTGTTATTACTTTTCAACTAATCACCTTCATTTGTCTTACCCTCTTCCCCCTCACCCTCGCCTCAAATCATCACATTTCTTCTCTCCTATATCCACCTACGTTAATGCAGTTTGTCTATCTATCTATCGAATATTCATATATTTAATTATCAATAAAACAAAATCATTGCACAAATATTAGCCTTCTTGAGAGAGAATGAGAGAGAGAGAGGGATGGGTAGGTGAGGCAGTGTTTATAATTCTGGTTAGAATTCCTTTTAATCATAAATATTGCGTTTCAGTTTCTGGCCTTGTAGTTTCTTTGGTTGATAATTCTGATCATTTGTAAAAGATCTTTCTGTATGGGTCGCGAGAATGATGTCATAGTAAAAACTGGGTCACGACTGAAAAAGATTGAAGAACCCTGCTTTAAACTGTTGGTGATTCGATACTGTTCACAGTGTATGCTTCATTCATTCCTCCTGACACACGTCTCTCTACCTGATCATTCGTTACCCTCCTATATAGCTCCGCCCACATTTCTCTCCTCCTCTCCCACTAACATCCCCCCTCCCTCCACCTGCAACTGTTACCAGATCCGACGAGGCCCATACCAAGTCGCTGATGGATGAGGTGTGGACCATTGATCTGTCCGGAACTGTACGTAGAGAGCTTGGTATAGTCAGGCAGCTGGCTGGGGGCGACATCAGGTCAGGAGATGTTGCTAGTTCCAGAGCGGCAGGCAGAGTGGCGGAGCGAAGGCTCAACGGCCTCCTTTAACCTGGCGGGGTCGGCTGCGCGCATTGGCGGCAGGTAGACAGGTGAGGCGGAAGATGCGCAAGGTGCTTGA
This sequence comes from Petrolisthes cinctipes, assembly GCA_033782935.1. Taxonomy (NCBI): domain Eukaryota; kingdom Metazoa; phylum Arthropoda; class Malacostraca; order Decapoda; family Porcellanidae; genus Petrolisthes; species Petrolisthes cinctipes. The sequence goes on along the minus strand of JAWQEG010000271.1, from coordinate 1,337,277 downwards.
TGTCGCTACAATGGATTTCATGTTTGGCATGCAACATTGCTCAGCCTTTCTGACGGAGAGCTCAAAACTCGTTGGCACGATTGTTTTCTTGTTTTTCTACCAACTAAGATCGGGCAGATAGGTTGTTTGCTTGGCCTATCATATTTTGGTAAGCATTATTTGAAGTTCACCTCTGATTTTGTATTATATTTTTAAGTCACGTTATAGTGTATTACATGCATACTACAATTCCTTCATTACTAAATACTTTCTCTCTCTCTCTTTAATTAAAATTAAATTAAAATTAAAATTATTAATTATTTCGTTTAATAATAATAATAATAATAATAATTTTAATTCATTATTATTATTTAACAGTTATGTACAGCCAAAATCAAATAACCACTGACACTTTCCTCCCATCGTGCTAATGAATCAGTATCATATCAAAATATAATCATACAACACCTTATGTCAACTCAACCCCCTCAATTATTATGATGAGGTGTTGCAAAATCATACACGTGTTGATCTTTATTACCAAGATATTTACAACGATGGAAAGAAAGTGTCGGTGGATATTTGATTGTGGCTGTACACTTAATATAATTTTATAAATGTATGTATGCATGTATGTATGTTTGTATATACTCTCTTTCACACACAATCTCTCCCTTTCTCTCCTTTTCTCTCTCACTTTCTCACACACACACACACACACACACACACACACACACACACACACATGTATATATATATATATATAAATATATATACTCTTTCTCACTCTCTCTCACACACACACTCACTCTCTCACACACACATACCCACAATTAATGTTTCACCGACACCTCCAATATTCTCCTTATAATAATACTTCTATGCAATTTCTCATTTTAATTCTCGTTGTCAGTAACTGTTAAGTAAACCTCTTCTTCTTCTTATTATTATTATTATTATTATTACAGTTTAGGTTAGATTATTATTATTATTATTATTATTATTATTATTATTACAGTGTAGGTTAGATTAGGTTATTATTATTATTATTATTATTATAGCAGACGCCAAGCACCTTGTGCTTCCCTCTGCTCACCTGTTCACCTGCCACTGGAGGCCGCCATGACACCTGCGCGTGCAGCCGACCGACTGAGATAAAAGAGGCCTGAGCGCCTCGCCCTGGGTCACTCTACAGCTAGCTGCTCACCTGGACTCACCTCTTCTCTCCTGCCGCCGACCTCTCCTGCTCCAGCTGCCATTCTCACCTGCTCCAGACACCACGCTTCCTCCTGCAGCTGATCCACTCTCTTCGACCACGGCAGACCAAGACTCTCTCTCCACAAGATGCTTGCCTATCTACATCTACAACCCTCGCCTACCTTGCTAACTGAGTCCAGGAACTACAAGTGTACTATCATGTATCCGCGCCTGTATTCACGTTCGCAAATACATGATACCTTCATGGGTGGTGGAACATACCGTTATGGCTGAAAGCAGTTCAAACCAATTTCACCAGACACAACATCCTTTGTATTGTGCTGACCTGACAGCGTGATGGAAAGTTTCCATGCTGAGCCACTGATTGCTAATTTCACTCTACAATTATTTCTATGTTAATCTCTATACTATAATCAACTCCATATTGTCATCTTGTATGTAGAGAAGGGGACAATATATATTTACTCACATTATTCTTATATAAACTTGTATCTAACATGTCTGTATTTCATATATGCTAAGCATTAGCATGTCACGTTAGGATGGGTGTGTTACCGTGTGGTACGTGAGTGTACAGAGAGAAGGGAGAGGCGCATTCATCGCCCTGCCCTGGCCATAACAAGTTCACCTTCCTACATATATCTTAGAGAGACACAAGTTGTCTAGTATAACCTGTAACCTGACATACTTCAGTAAATAGAGACAAGTCCAAGAGTTTACTCTAAATCTTGAGTAATTAACTTAATTCCCCAGGAAGACGAGAGTGGCAATTCAGCAACGAGTGGTAAGTTGACTGAAGCCAGGTCTCATCGGGTGGTAAGTGAAAACCAGCCCAAAGGATAAATGAGAGTTTCCGGCAGGTATTTCCACCAGTAGCTGAAGCTGAGTTTGGACGACCCACGATCGAGTACAATCAAACCTCGTAAGCTATCACCCATGGCCATCTATTTTGTATTATATTCCCGTACTCACTCCTGTTATTGATGATATTAGTGAAATTTATCTTTATATAATATTATCTAAGTTCCTTTTTTGGAATATTATAATTTCACTACATCATAGATATTTTGACATCTGATTATCACATTCTTTGAGAGAGAGGAGAATTACTGTATATTAGTGTATATCATATTGCTATTTTAACTAAGTAAAGTTGTCGTGTTCTTACCTTCAAATCTTGATAGATGGAGTGTTGGTATCGCCCCAGGCTTTAGTTTCTTCTTGCTTGGAGGTTGCGGTAGGTTGAGGAGTTCATAATACAAACTACTTTCATATGCATCTGGTGCAAAATGAGTGCTGCAAACCATGCAGTTTCGAGGGACTTCTTTTGGTGGTTTTCAATTACACAGTTTTATCCACTTTCTTTTAAGCTCTTAACTTTTTGGAAATCTGTGAAATAGTACACTCTTTTCCTTCGGAATTATTTTGGACTTATAAATGCAGTCATCTACACAACATACACTAGGCATTTTTATGGTCAAGACACTCGCACCACACACACGCGATGAGGAATACACAAGTATACTATGTCAAAAGAAAACGGGTGTGTTGTCGGAGATCAGTGCGAGCCTCTGTAGTCCTCTGGTTGAACTGTGACAAGAATTTTTTTTTTTTTTTTTTTTTTTTACTGGCCTATCGACCATGGTGTTGGTCATTAAGGCATTTTATTTTATTTTATTTTTTATTTATTTTTTTATTTTATTTATTTATTATTATTTTAATTTTAACTTTCTGCATATTATTTTATGCATTTATTAATATTATTATTATTATTATTATATTATTATTATTATTACATTTGAACTTAAAACTAAACTTATATAATAATTTTTCTATTTTGTACTTTTATACAAATATACTATTTCTTAATTTAACATCCTAGCTAATAAACTAATCTATGTACCTACTCAACCAATAGCTAACTAGACTAATACCTATTCCAGCCAATCGCTAAACCTAGACAGACAAATCGCTAAACCTATTTTAGACATCGCTAAACCTAGCTAATACATCATAATATACAATATATACAAAACATAATTTATAACATTCATCATTGAAACATTAGTCATACAAAATGGTAACAACAATAGTAATAAAAAGTCACATCACTCTGATCAGTTCGGTCTCCCTCAAGAAAGTCATCAATTTATCAGTCACACCACCATCCCCATCACCTAAGAGTGCTGAGAGTGTGAAGGGGACTTTTACTGCATCACAGTAACTTATGAGGGAAGCACGTTCCCCCACAAATCGCCGACAATGCAGGATGATATGACTGATAGATAACACCGCATTGCAGGTGTTACAATGCGGTGGAAAACGTTTGTCTATATATGGTTCTAGATGAGTTATTCTGGTGCAGTTGGTTCTCAATCTTGCCAGGATACGTTCTTCTAATCTATTGGGCCGGTTGGCAGTGGCCCAATTACCCAGTTGAGGCTTGATGGTGTTGATGTTAAGTCTGGTCCACTGACCTTGCCACAGAAGATTCATTGATTTCTTTCCGAGGGATAGACACGATTGTAGATCACGAGGGACGTCCTAAGTAACCTCGAGCTCTACAGCCGATTTCGCAAGTAAGTCTGCCCGTTCATTGCCATAGATACGACAATGCCCGGGCACCCAGATCAGAGTGAAGGACTTGTTGCATAAGTGCAACTTATTAATGATGCGACCCTGGATTTCATTGGAAATAGTTTGACATGAGTTAGCCTAATTGCCTGAAGGGCTGACTTGGAGTCTGAGAAAATTACTATTGAATTATAACGAGAATTTAGTGCATAGTCTATGGCTTTATCAATTGCAAAAAGTTCTGCTGTAAACACAGCTAGATGTATGTATCGGCAATCTGTACCTAAGTTCACATTCACTCGACCAAACACCCGAACCCACACATTCATCCGACTTGGAGCCGTCAGTGTACACGTGATGAGACCCCAGGTGACTGCGGATGATACCAACAAACAGGTGGTGTATCTCCAACTCCGGCGCCTTTTCCTTTGATGATGGTAACCACGATGTATTGACGCCGAAGTTGGGTGTCTCCCACGGTGGTATCTTGCAGATGGTAAACTTGTCGCAGTCCCCGAGGTCTATTTGTAGTTGTTGTTCTAGCTGGTGGAGGCGTACAGCCAGTGGCCTCCGTCTTCCATGGTGAAGGTAGTGATGTTGTTGGAGGGAGGCACTGGCCACGTTACCGATCTCCGACTTCCGGATCGTAGACATAGCGGTGTTGAGTGCGAGTTGATCCCGTCGAAGTCGGAGAGGAGGTATGTTCGCCTCCACCTCCATCCTAGCTACACGTGTACACTTCAGAGCTCCCAAACACACACGTAAACATTTATTCTGGTACACATCCAATCTCCCTAGTGTTGTATCTGATGCCGATCCATACACCTGTGAGCCATAGTCTAGCTTTGTACGAATAAGGGTCTTATACAGCATTAATAAAGATTTCCTGTCAGCTCCCCATGTGGTACCTGATAGGTACTTAAGGACATTTAAAGGTTTTTCACAACGAACAAGCAAATTATTAACATGATGTGTAAAATTTAATCTTTGGTCAAAATGAATTCCCAAAAATTTAACAGAATTATGAAATGGTACCGGTTGGCCATCTAACGTTACGTTAATTTGAGGTACTCTACGTTTACTGAAAATTACTCCGGTACACTTAGGAACGGAAAACTTAAAGCCCCACTGTAAGGCCCATTGGTGGACAGAATCAAGCGCTGCTTGAATCCGTCCTACTGAAAACTGTGCATTACGTGACGAGTGCCACATTGCACAATCATCAGCATACAACGAGTGTTTAAGATTCCTGGGAACTATAGCTGATGACAGAATATCATTGATCATGATGTTAAAAAGTGTTGGACTAAGCACGCTTCCCTGTGGCACCCCGTTCTCTTGGACAAAAATGTCCGATGTTACGTTACAGGGAAGGGTGACAGAAAAGGTTCTGTCACGCAAAAAGTTGTTAATGAAAATGGGCAAATTACCTCTTAAACCATAACCGTGAAGCTTCATCAGAATACCGTGTCGCCATGTCATGTCATAGGCTTTATGGATGTCCAAGAATTCTTTATTGGCAAATGCCTTTGAAATGCAATGTTCCAGGTTCATCAAGTGATCAACTGTGCTCCGGTGTTTCCGGAAGCCACATTGTCGATCACTCAATAAACCCTTCGCTTCTAAAACAAAAAGTAGCCTATTATTTATCATTCTTTCCATGACTTTACAGAAGCAGGAAGTCAACGCAATAGGTCGAAATGAACTGGGATTCACAAGACGACCAGACTGTTTAGGTATCGGTATGACCCACGCAAAGTACGGTATGATCCGGCCAAGATGCCGGATCATACCGTACGTGATGGTGTCAGGTCCAGGACTGGTGTCTTTACAGGATCTTAGGGCAAGGAGAAGTTCGTCTATCGTAAACTCCCGGTTGTATGGGTAGTCTACGTCTTCTGTGGCAAAGTCTATCTCTTGTAGTTCAGCCATACGTTTGTGATGGAGAAAACGTTGGTCGTAATTGGCTGAACTACTTACTTTTGAGAAACTCCTGGCCAGTACGTTTGCTACGTCCACGGGATCGTCGTAAATGTTGTTGTCCACTTGAAGAGTGGTGATGGGAGTATACGGGCGTTTGTTATTCAATATCTTTATAGTGGACCAGACTTTAGTTAGTGGTGTAAAACGATTCACCGTGGACACAAACGACCGCCAAGAGTCCCTTTTAGCTCTATTAATTACTCTCCTTGCCTCAGCCCTCGCCCGTTTGTAAGCTATAAAGTTGTTCTGAGTGGGCTGTTTGTCAAAAATCCTGTATCTCCTATTACGTTTCCTTAATGCCTCTCGGCAATCCGTTGACCACCAATGTGCTTCACGCTTATTTCGAATTATAGAGGTTTTGGGAATAGCAACCTCGGCTGCGTGTAAAATGTTTTGTGTTAAATTTCGCATCTTTTCATCTATGGTCTCCCCAGATATATCTAGGTCGACGATCCTCCCGAAAGACCCCCAATCTGCTCTCTTAAAATTGAATTTTGGTACCAAAGGGGCCGAAACAGTATGATTTGAATAAGAGAGACAGATGGGAAAGTGGTCACTACCAAGGGAGTCGGATTCAGGATGCCAAGAAAAATCCTAGTGTATATCCGGGGAGGCCAGAGACAAATCGATAGACGAAAAGTTGCCAGAACGATCGTCAACCCTGGTGGCTTGACCATCGTTCAGGAGGCAGAGGTTGGATTGTAGTATAATGTCTGCCATCTGCCCTCCGCGAGCATCAGTTCTTAATCTTCCCCACTGACAGTGATGGGCATTAAAATCGCCCAGTATTAATTTTTTACCATGCAGTTGACCAAATAGATTATGTAATGAATCACTGTCAATGGGGCCGCGTGGCGGACAGTAAAGAGAGCAGATGGATATGTAGGTGTTGTGTAATTTAACTCTGCAAGCAACGGCTTCCAGAGTAATGTTTAATGCTATTTGTGTCTGTGGATGTGATTTGTGTGTGTATATTGCTACTCCGTGTCCATCGTTTCTCCTGTATGCGTTGTAGTGTTTAAATTGTGTTGGGTCAGAGTGATTCTCCAACCCTGTCTCCTGTAAACAGACGACGTCTGGCCTGTGTGTGTGTAATAATATTGATATGTTGTTCAATTTATTCCCAAGACTTCTACAATTCCACTGTAGTACAGTGAACATGGCGGTTTAAGAGTTACGGGGTCGGCCTGAGTGCTTAGTCTTCTTGTGCTGCCCGCCGCCTGGCGAGTGGCTACCGGGGGACCTTTCCCGGTTCTTGCGTCCGGAGACATCCATTGCTTCCTCATCAATGGTGAGTCTCCCAGACTCCACCGAGGAAGAGCTATCCCTTCTCTCCCCCGATGAAGTGGGAGTAGGGTGTGTGCAAGGAAGTGACTTTGGTTTTAGGGTGGTGTAGTTAACTTTATCTGTCTTGTCTGACTTCTTCTTTTGTTTCTCTGACTGCAAAGAAGCTGCAGCCTGAGAATAGGAGTTAGTAGATGGGGTGATAGTCTTAGAGGGGGTGATAATAGTAGGTGTAGAAGTAGAGTGATCAGCCTGTTCGCTTGGCTCTGACTCAGTCTGAGTACTAATAGTACACATCACGGGTCGAGATATCACCGCCGATGCATACGAGACATTGGGTGATGGGGTCGCTTGCGATCCCATCACCATCTTCCTCGCATCATGATAGGAGATACCTCGCACGGCCTTCACCGAGCAGACCTCCTTCTCCAACTTCCACTTGGGACAATCCCTCGAGGAAGTGGAGTGAGCACCCTTACAATGGAAGCAGGAGAGCTCCACTGATGTGCACTTTTCCTCAGCATGGCCAGGCGTCGCGCACCTGCCACACACTGGAGAAGAAGCCTTACAAGTTCTATTACCGTGTCCATAAATCTGACAGTTCAAGCATCTAAGAGGGTTGGGGATAAAGGGTCTTACTTTAACAATTTCATATCCGATTTTGACAGTTTCAGGAAGTGAAACTTTGCCAAAAGTCAAAATAAGTGTTGCAGTCTTCTTCCTCATACCATCCTCTAAACGAGTTATAAATCTAGCGTCAATTATATCTTGGTTCCTCATTTCCTCAATTATTTCTGTCTCTTCCATCATCATTAAATCCCTACAGGTGATTACTCCCCTGCAGGAATTCATGGCTTGAGGAATTTTGGCTTCAACTTCATAATTGTGAATCTGACGTAATTTCAGCAAACTTTCTACTTGTTTAGAATTGAAAGTTTTTACTAGGAGGTCTCCAGATGCAAGTTTTTTAACTGATTCAACCTCACCAGCCCAGCCATCAATTACCTTTTGAACAATGAAGGGATTGAGGCCGGCTAGCGGGGCCGAACCAGTGGCATGAAACATGACAAACGAAGCATTTTTTACGTCTATGTCGAGGGGTGTTCGAGTCTCGTATCGTCCGTCGTTTCGTGGTGGTGGTCGGTTATAGCGGAGGAGGGGTTGGGAGGGAAGGCAACATAGTAACCACTTCCCCCAAGGTTGGGGGGAAGTGGGAAGGAGAAAAGAAAACACCAGAAAGGGATTTATACCAGCCCTAATTAACTAATGTTTGAGATCAACCTCTCAACCCACACTAAGGTGGTCCGGCTGTGTTCAACCACACCCAGAGCTATCAGTGGGGGGGTCCACCATAGGCAGGAGGCAAAGTTGATCTCAATATAAAGATATAGACACCTACTATATCTTCTACCAGCTATGGAGGGAATGAAATTCAATGAATACTAGCTAAGCCTAGTCGTCACCAGAAGGGTGAAAAAAAATAAACTACTGCCGGTGCGGCAGGCCCTGGCAGCTAGAGGAGAGAGCATAAAAACATACGACCTCTCTCTCCACGACCCAGTCTCAAAGTCCTCAGGTGACAAGAATGATAGAATCCATCACTGACCGCGGGTCATCCCGATGCTTACGTCACAGAATATCTCACCCCCCCCCCCCCGGTGAGAGGTCGTGGAGCGAAACGGTTTGACCATGTATTCCTTGGCCATGCTATCACCAATAAATTGTTACCGTGTACAAGCGAGTTTGTTCACTCCTGCTAGTAACACGCTACTCTGTTGTTACATTATTATTAGAGAGAAAACAAAATAAAACATAATATCTGTCCCCGTTGAAAATATGCCTTGTGTAGCCTAAATAATAACAATAATTTAGGCCCGCTGGACTTCCTAAGTGAGATAATAAGGCTTCTTACACCTTGATTACTTAATTGACATTCCCTCACTTTTCATGATGTTATACCATTCACGCCCACCTTCTAAAACTTTACGACTATAAATTTCTCATTCATTCATTCACAATAAATATTAACTAACTACCGAACTAACATTCATTCACAGGGGAAAGCACCGTCATAGCTGGCCCTACACAAACACACTGAGATAGGAAGGCTTGGCTGTCCTAATAAGTTAAGTTAATTATGAACTGTTTGAGTATCCGGCCTGCTCACCGCTGCCGCCGCCCACGATTCGCTTTCCGAACTTCACATTCTTAACAGTGCTGCCAAGTATGGGGAATTTACTCTAGACATGGAGAATTACAGGTACCAATGGGAAAATTATATTAAGATTGTTTAGGAGTAAATGGGGAAATTTCTACCAGACGAAATATGAAGATGATGGTAAATATGAAAGCCCTCCATAGTCTATCGATCATGCATGCGGAAACTGGGTGGTTGTGCAGGCATAACCGTGGTGTGTGTGTGTGTGATTGATGGTTTGCGCAAATGACTGAACAATATCCAACAAACTTTTGGTCAATCACACCCCTGTACAGTGATGCATGATAATGGCCGGGTTGATTCCACAGTGGTATTGGTTTGTTTGCTTCCCAACCAACCACACCGGCCTGTAAGGCTTCATTATTTTCCAAAAGCTGAGTATCCACATTCACAAAATCTATCCAACAGTTAGATAATAATGATCACTGTATAGTTTACTCACCAAATTCATTAAACAATTCACTCATAAGTCATTTACACGGCTAACATTCTTTCGTTTGCGTGCTTACAAACCAATACCAACCACTGTGGAATCGACCCTATGTGTGGTGACTGCTCAGTCTTCTTGCTAGTGTGTGGCAAATTTAAATGATTGCACAGTCAGTCACCTAGTTTGCGCAGGTTATGAATGATAGTCTATGGAGGCCCTATGGAGACAAGGAGTAAACAGACAGGAAATTATTGAGGTAAAAAGGGAAATTCTGCTGAGGTTGAAGTTGGGAAAAATTTCGTCACGCAGACCTGGCAACACTGATGTTTAGAGCAGCAGCAGCAGCAGAATTTGTTGTTTGTTTACGTTGACATTGCTTGATAAGAAGTTTTTTTTTTACTTGTTTGTTGTAACGTTAAACACACAACACAGACACCTATAGCAACACACAACACAGGTAAATAATAAGAATAAGAAGAAAAAGAAAACATATATGTGGTAATAATAATTTCCATAGCATATGGATAGTAAAGATAAAATAATAACACTGAAAAGGTGTACAATAATAATAATAATAATAAGGTAAATTTACAGAAGTATTGTGTTCACTATATTGTATATTTTAGTATCACTACCCACTATTTTGGACCATTCTAACACACTTTTAATCTATGGTGTTTCTCTTGGAGGTGTCCCGTTTTAGCGTTTTACAAAAATAATTTGGAAATTAGTCAGACCTAACCAAACCTAGACCACAGTAGACAGCAGACTACCGGGACCTAACCTGGGCAAACTACTGGGACCTAACCTGGGCAAACTACCGGGACCTAACCTGAGCAAACTACTGGGACCTAACCTGGGCGAACTTCTGGGACCTAACCTGGATAAACTACTGGGACCTAACCTGGATAAACTACTGGGACCTAACCTGGATAAACTACTGGGACCTAACCTGGGCAAACTACCGGGATATAACCGGTTTAAACTATCATAAAGTGACCGGTGCAAATTCCCGGGAGCTAGCCGGATGTGGTAACACTGTGCGGCCCTAGCCAAGAACACAGTACTTCTGTAATAATACCCAGCAGGTAAGTAGTAATGATAATAGAGGGGTGTAGGTACAGTAATTCAGCTCTCGATATAATAAGATAATTAAATAGAATAATTCAATATATCTGTAATTATCAATTTTTTTTCCCATTTTCTATTATGATGTTTTTACCTTCTTTACCCATTAATTTAGACTATTCTAAGACACATTTCTTCTATGGCATTTTTTAGGGCATATTTAAATGGGGCATTTTGGAATTAGACTGACCTACCTAACCTTACCTAACCTAACCAAGACCGCAGCAAACTACCGGGACCTAACCAGGTTAAACTACCGGGACCTAACCTGGGCAAACTACCGGGGCCTGACCGGGACAAACTACCGGGACCGAGCCAGATGTGGCAACACTGTTACAAAATGGCAATAGTCTGTAAATAACGAATGATACCATAAACAATAACAAACACACACACACATTACAGCTACGATGGTAACTGAAACACACACACACATTAAAGCTATGATGGTCACTGAAACACACACACACACATTACAGCTACGATGGTCACTGAAACACACACACACAGAGGAGATATGATTATGGTTACAAATGTGTCACATACACACACACGTCAACAAGGAATACACTCACACACACACACGTCAACAAGGAATACACACACACACACACACACGCATATGTCAACAAGGAGTACCTGCAATGAGAGGACACAGTAAGAAATTAATTGTGTTTTGTAAGCACGCAAACGAAAGAATGTTAGCTATTTAAATGACTTATGGCTGAATTATTTAATGAATTTGGTGAGTAAACTATGCAGTTATTATTATTATTATTATCTAACTGTTGGATAGGTTTTGTGAATGTGGATACTCAGCTTTTGGAAAATAATGAAGCCTTACAAGTGTGGTTGGTTAGGAAGCTAACAAACCAATACCACTGTGGAATCAACCCTTGATTAATGAAGCCTTACAAGTGTAGTTGGTTGGGAAGCTAACAAACCAATAACACTGTGGAATCAACCCTAAAATAATTATCTAAGCCTTACAAGTGTGGTTGGTTGGGAAGCTAACAAACCATAATATTTACAGGTACAGCAGCAGACATCATGGGAACCCTAATGCGTTCGGTTGGGGACAGATTAAAGCAATTGGACTTCTACCCTAAAACCCTAGATGACTTCAGAATTAAGACCATCTCTGGTGGAGCAGGTAACTAACTAACTGACTGACTCTGGGGGAGCAGGTAACTAACTAATTAAGACCATGTCTGGTGGAGCAGGTAATTAACTAACTAATTAATGAACTAACTAATTAACGAACTAAATAACTAACTAGATAACTAACTAACTAACTGATGAACTAACTACTGTAGCAGGTACATAACTGACTAACTAACTAACTACTATAGCAGGTAAATAACTAACTAACTAACTACTGTAGCAGGTAAATAACTAACTAACTAACTACTGTAGCAGGTAAATAACTCACTAGCTGACTAATTAACTAACTAAATGATTTACTGAACCTGTGTGTGTGTGTGTGTGTGCAAAAAATTTATCATCTTAAATCTGTGTTAAAAGGTGAGAGAGAGAGAGAGTGTGTGTGTGTGTGTTTCAGTAACCATCATAGCTGTAATCTCTGTGTGTGTGTCTCTCTCTCTCTCTCTCTCTCTCTTTCTCTTTCTCTCTGTGTGTGTTTGGAGGAATCATGGCACTCCAATGTTTGTTAATGTGTGTGTGTGTTTTCTATCTATCTATAGCTACGACTCCTCGTTCCCTCTGGGAACTCCCACCTAGGAGGTGGCCACAGCAGAAGTGTCTCCAGTTTTCCCTGTTCCAACACTCCCTCCTCACTTGCTCCATCCCCCTCCCCCACTCACACTTCTCTCTCTCACATACTCTTCCACTCTATTCTGCCATCTAACCAGAGGTCTGCCTCTCACTCCAGGTCCCACAACTTCACTCTTGTATCCTACACCTTCTTTACAAACTCCACACTTTGCATTCTCTCTACATGTCCAAACCATCTCAATGTATTACGCTTCACTCTCTCAACCACTCCACACTCAATACCAATTGCCTTCTCACTCATACCACATCTCTCATACACATTCTCATTACTTTCTCCATCCCACCTAGTAAGTCCACATGCTCCTCTCAGATAACTCATTTCCACAGCACCTATTCTATACTGATGAGCCCTACTCCATGTCCATGTCTCTGATGCATATGTCAGTGTTGACAGGATTATACTATTTCTCAGTTCCTTTTTCACTTCCATACTCACACTCCTACCCTTCATGATCCTCCCCAGTGATCCTATGTCCTGCCTGCCCCTCACTGCTCTCTCCCTGATTTTTCCTTCCATACTTCCATGTTTACACAAAACTGTTCCCAGATACTTGAATTCCCTCACCTCCTCCATCCTCTCACCCTCTAAAGTTATCTCACATTCCGTCCCAGTTGTTGTTGTTGAAGTTCCTCAAGCTGTCTGGCCGAGCAGCCCCGAGCTCCTGAGGAAGGCCATGGCCTGAACCGGGCTTTCCCACAATGCCCTCAGAAAGTGTATGTTGTTTGTTGGCGAGTGTGGTTGTGTGCGTTGCAGTCTTCAATAATGTGTATAATAGAATGGGGTGCTGTGTTGCATCCCGGACAGGCATCCGCAATGGCTCCATCCAGCCTCTTCTGATATGTCAAAAGGGCCGGGTGTTGACCACACCGCAGCCTGGCCAGGTGGACTCTATCCTCACAGGGAAGGGATGATTCAGATGGGTGGATGTTAGGAGATCGTGCATGCAGCTGTGTGTTGTTTTTGAGTGTTTGGATGGACTGATGAGTGATTTGAGTATGGATATGTTTCTGGAGACTGGTTTGGGGTGGGCAGGGTGTAAGAGATGAGAGTATTTGTGTATGGTATCGTGTACTGGGTGTTGTTTTGATGTTTCTTGGCATGTGTGGGTGTTGTGCCATGTAGTGTAGTGGGTGGTGTGGGTTTGTGGAGGCTGCAGCAAGTGTTTGTGTGCCTCTCATATCAAGATGATACTTGATTTTGATGACTTTGGTTTCATGGTGTAGGTGGTCTGTAGGTGTGGTTGCTGTGCAGCCTGTGATTGTCTTCAGGGCTCTGTTCTGTATGGTTTGAAGTGTGTTATGATGAGTCTCAGCGAGGTTTGAGGCCCAGGCAGGGCTTGCATAATCCATCACTGATCGAATATATTGTTTGTATACTGTGATTGTGGATTCTTTGTTGTGTCCGAATGTTGTGCTGGCAAGTGATTTGAGGGCTTTAAGTCTTTGCATGCATTTGTTTTTGATGGTTGTGATATGTTGTTTGAATGTCATGGATGTATTGTATGTTATGCCAAGTATTTTGGGTGTGTGTATGTGGTATAGGTGTGTTGTTTATGGTGAGGTGTGGTGTGTAGCGGTGTTCTGCGTTCCAGTTGGTGAGAAAGGTGACAGTTAACTTGGTGGGTGCTATTTTAAGTCTGTTTGTGGTGAACCAGGCATTAAGTGTGTTGAGGTAGGGTTGGAGGATGTGAGTGGCTGTGTCTGCGTTTCTGTGTGTACATGTGAGTGTTATGTTGTCTGTGTAGGAGGCTATGTGTATTTGTGGTGCCTGGGGTGTTGGTATGTCGTGCATGTATAGGTTGAAAAGGGTGGGTGAGAGTACAGAACCTTGGGGGACACCATTGGTGAAATTTTTAATGTTAGATGACTGACCAACAAATGTAACATGGGCTACTCTTCCTCCCAAGAAGCTTGCCAGCCATCTTTTGGTGTTATTATGCATGTTTGTGTTCTATATTTTGTTTGTGAGGTTATGGCGGGGGATGGCATCAAATGCTTTACTTATGTCTAATATAACTAAGAATGTTCTGTGTGGGGGTCTATCTGAGTTGATGCCATCAAAAATTCTTTGTGTGAGGTCTGTAAAAAGGGTGTTTGTTGAGGGTAGTGGTCTGAAGCCATGTTGTGAAGATGCAAGGGGTATGTGTGGTGTGATTAGTTTAATGATGAGGCGATCAGTGATTTTGGAGGGGGTACAAAAGAGGGTGATGGGACGGTGTGATGAGGGTAGTGTGTGATCTTTGTTGGGTTTGGGGATGGTGATGATGTTTCCGTGTTTCAAGGTGTTGGGTAATGTGTTTTGTGAATAGCTGTAGTTTGCTATGTTACTGAGTTCTTGTATGCCTTGTGGTCCGAGGTGTTTAAGGTGTATGTTACTGATGTTGTTAGGGCCACAGGGAGGTGAGTGTTTTAAGTTGTGAATGATGTGATTCGTCTGATGATTTGTGAATGGTGCATAGTCTGGGTCAGTGGGGAAATGTCTCTTACGTCTAATGATTTGTCTGTCTTCAGGGTGAGGGTGAAGTTGGCTGACGTGTGAAAAATGCTGGATGAGGGTGTTTGCTTGTTGTTTGTTAGAGGGTATAGTGTCTGTTGTTGTGATGGCTGCATGTGATTGTGTAGTGTTGCTGTTGGTCAGTGTGATGCTGTTTAGTGTTTTGTAGAGTTTGCTGGTGTTGGTTGTGTGGTCGAATGTGTTTACAATCTTTTGCCTGTTTAGTGTTTTTTGTTCTTTAATTTTGTTGTTTATTTGTGTGTTTAGTGCTTGTATTTGGTGTACTATGTGTTGTGTAAGAGGAGTTGGGGATGTGTGTTTAAGTGTGTCACATTGTCTGATGAGGTCTTGAATTTCTGATGTAAAGTTGGGGTTGTATTTTCTTCTGTTACCTCTAGGGATGTGGTGTTTGTCTGCGTTTTGTATAATTGTGTTAAATTTTTGAACAGCTATGTTGATGTTTGTGATGGGTGTATTGTTCAGTGTTTCGAAGTGTTCTGTTTCAGTGGTGAAGGCTTCCCAGTTGGCACTTTTGTAGTTTGTGTATGTGACTCTGTGGCCAACTGGGATGATTCTTATTTTTGTGGTGATTATGATTGGGAGGTGGTTGGATCCTAGAGTTCCTACCTCTCTCCATGATGTTGTGTGGGCGAGGTTGGGGGATGAAGATGTAATGTTGGGAGATGATGGGTGATAGAGGGCTTGATGTGGGATGTGGGTGTGGGTATGGATGTCGTTCAGTGTGGTAAGGTCATCTGTCTGTGATTCTATGTCAAGTCCTCTGTTTGTGTCGGGGTTGTTAATGTACCAGGCTGACGTCTTGGCGTTGAAGTCACTACCCAGGATGAGGTTAGGTGTGTTTGATAAGCGTTGTAGTTGGGGGGAGTAATTGTCGGGAACATGCTGTGAATGTGTTTTGTGTTCCCTATCCTAACGTTTATTGCTTGTATTTCTGTTGTTGTGTCGTTGTTTGGTATAAGGGATTTGATGTGAGTGTCAGCTGATGTGTAGATAATTGATTTGTGTACAAGGGTGATGAGTCCACCGCCAATGCCGCCAGCTCTGTCCTATCTGATGACTGTGAAGTTTTTGAATGAAGGGGTGTTTTGTGTGCTGCGGAGTTTGGTCTCCTGGATGAGTGCTATGTGTAAGTTCGTGTTGTTTTGATGTGATGCCGTCTATGTTTATCTGTAAAATGTTTATGTTATGTGAACAGTTTCTGTTTCTGTGAGGTTGAGGATGGGGATGAAGTGGTGGTGGTGGTGATGGGGGTGGCGGTGATGGGGCCGGTGGTGGTGAGGATGGGGTTAGGGATGATGATGATGGTGAGGATGATGGTTGGGGTGAGGATGGGTTTAGAGGTGAGGATGGATGTGGGAGAGGTGCTGGATGGGATGGGAAAGGAGTGGGGGAAGAGGTACATGAGGAACAGGTCCATGTGTTTGTGTAGTGTTTGATGGAAACAAGTGTTGTACATGTGAGGTGGGGCCAGTGCTTGCATAAGTTGCATAGCACTGAGCCCCTTGTCTGTCGACTCGAGGTGATGGGTTTTGAGCAGGTTGGACATGTGTGTTTGTATGTGGGTCCTGGATTGCTCTCAATGTCTCCGGCTAGGAGAAGTAAAGGAGAAATAACAGCCGGAGAGTTATTTCTCGGTGTGGAAAAAATTTGTTGCTGTGGTATGTTGTGTGAGAGGGATGTGTGAATGCCCGGGCGACCAAAGCCACTCCCAGGTTCACGTGCCCCAAAATGGGGCAGGGGTTGGTTGTGACGGTTTGGCCTCCACTGGGCGCCTCTCCTCCATCCGGCGGAAACTTGCTCCATGTTAGGCTCGTCCCGTCGGTCGGGAGGGTCAGTCCAGCGGGGGGGTGGTCCCACGATGAAGACTCCGCCACTCCAGGACCTCCCTCCCAGTTGGTACAGCCACTCTATAGGGTGTAGCAAAGTCAATTACTTCTGGTTTGGTCCTCTCAAATACCATCACCTTACTCTTACCAACATTCATTCACCTTCAGTTTTCTTCGCTTACACACAGACTGAAACTCATCCACCACCCTCTGTAACTCCCTTTCACTCTCGGCCAGCAGCACAGTGTCATCCGCAAATAAGCTTGCAATCAAGGACCAATCTACTCCATTCAACCTCAGTTTCGCACCCAGGCCCTCCACCTTTTGTCTTCATCTCTCTTATGTTAATGTCTGTCTGTGTGTGTGTTTCAGTGACCATCATAGCTGTAATCTGTATGTGTATCTCCTCTGTGTGTGTGTGTTTCTGTGACCACTGTAGCTGTAATCTGTGTGTGTATCTCCTCTCTGTGTGTGTGTTTTATGTTTGTTAATGTCTGTGTGTGTGTGTTAATGTATGTGTGTGTGTGTGTTTCAGTAACCATCATAGCTGTGATCATCATGGGGTTACTGTTCCTGTCTGAGTTATACAGTTACGTCACTCCCAAGATAGCCGAGGACCTTTTCGTTGACACCACCAGAGGGAGTAAACTCAAGATTAACCTTGATGTGGTCTTTCCAAAAATTCCATGTAATTGTGAGTATTTGTGTTATTATTATTATTTGTGTTATTATTATTATAATTATTATTTGTGTTATTATTATTATTATTATTATTATTATTATAATTGTTATTATTTGTGTTATTTTTATTATTATTATTATTTGTGTGTTATTATTATTATTATTATTATTAATAAAAATTTCTGTGTTATTATTATTATTATTATTATTATTATTTGTGTGATTTATTATTATTATTATTATTTGTGTGTTATGCCGCGTGGTAAAGTGGTATTGGTTTGTTAGTTTCCCAACCAACCACACTTGTAAGGCTTCATTATTTTAGGGGTGATTCCACAGTGGTATTGGTTTGTTAGCTTCCCAACCAACCACACTTGTAAGGCTTCATTATTTTCCAAAAGCTGAGTATCCACATTCACAAAATCTATCCAACAGTTAAAAATGATGATCACTGTATAGTTTATTCACCAAATTCATTGAATAATTCACCCATAAGTCATTAACACGGCTAACATTGTTTCGTTTGCGTGCTTACAAACCACTACCAACCACTGTGGAATCGACCCATAGTGTGCTTCTGTACTGTTCTTTACTTGGTAACAAATCACAATTACCAAATGCTATACTGTACCCTACATATTGACATATAAGAATATATACAGAATACATATATACAGAGAAAGAGACAAAAGACATAATTATGAAAGAAGGAATTGAGATAAAAATAATAACAAGGAAATGAAAAGGAGGAAAGAAATAATGAAATAGGAGAGGAGAAAGAGAGAAAATCGAATGAAAACAAGAGAGGGAAGGGGATGAAAGATTGAAGGAAGGGAGAAGTCAGAGAAAAAGGAAAATAAAGAGAATTGAACACGGAAGAGAAAGAAATGGGGAGGAGACAGGAGACGGAAGAAGAGAGTTAAGAGAGATGTACAGCCACAATCAAATAACCACCGACACTTGCCTTCCATCGTGCAAATAAAGCAGTATCATATCAAAATATAATCATACAACACCTTATGTCAACTCAACCCCCTCAATTATTATTATGAGGTGCTGCAAAATCATACACGTGTTGTTCTTTATACCCAAGATACTTACTACGATGGAAGGAAAGTGTCGGTGGATATTTGATTGTGGCTGTACTTTTCCCCATATAATCATGTATTCAGACAAAGCATTTTCCTTTTAAGCAAACACCTCTGTCGCTTAATTAAATAGGTGGGTAATATTGTACTGTACTGTATCCTGCATATAGGGAATCACCAGAAACACACACACACACACACACACACACACACACAGAATGAATTTACAGTACAGGAGCTGCTGTGAATGCATCTCCTTCCTCCTCATAATCATTGCCTGATGAGGCAATGTTGGTTATACAAGGGATTCACCAAACACACCCACACACTCAGGAGAAAAATGTCGGTTGGGTGTATATCTATCTATCTATCTATAGCTCTGATGCCTCGTTCCCTCCGGGAACTCCCCCCAAGGGGGTGGCCACAGCAGAAGTGTCTCCAGTTCTCCCTGTTCCAACACCCCCTCCTTACTTCCTCAAGCCCTCCTCTGCCCCTCACTTTTCTCTCCTTTACATACTCTTCCACTCTGTTCTGCCATCTAACAGGCGGTCTGCCTCTCACACCAGGTCCCACAACTTCACTCCCATACACCTTCTTTACAAATTCCTCACCTTGCATTCTCTCTACATGTCCAAACCATCTCATTGTATTACGCTTCACTCTCTCAACCACTCCACACTCAATATCAATTGCCTTCTCACTCATACCACATCTCTCGTACACATTCTCATTACTTTCTCCATCCCACCTAGACACCCCACATGCTCCTCTCAAGTAACTCATTTCCACAGCACCTATTCTAGACTGATGCACCCTACTCCATGTCCATGTCTCTGATGCATATGTCAGTGTTGGCAGGATTATACTATTTCTCAGTCCCCTTTTCACCTCCATACTCACACTTCTACCCTTCATAATCCTTCCCAATGATCCTATGACCTGTCTACCCTTCACTGCTCTCTCCCTAATTTCTCCTTCCATACTTCCATGTTTACACAGAACTGTACCCAGGTACTTAAACTCCTTCACTTCCTCCATCCTCTCACCCCTCAGAGTTATCTCACATTTAGTCCCAGTTTGTACTCCCACTCTGTAAGGTGTAGCAAAGTCAATCACTTCAGTTTCTGCTCTCTCAAACACCATCACTTTACTTTTGCCAACATTCACCTTCAGTTTCCTTCGTTTACACACAGACTGAAATTCGTCTACTACTCTCTGTAACTCCCTTTCACTCTCAGCCATCAACACAGTGTCATCCGCAAACAAACTTGCCACCAAGGACCAATTTGCTTCATTCAGCCTCAACTTCACCCCCAGACCATTCACATTGGCTTTCATCTCTCTCATACAACCATCCATATATATATTGAACAACCATGGTGACATAACACATCTTTGTCTCAGCCCTACACTAATATTAAAACTCTCACTTAGATCACCCTCTACCCGCACACATGCTGTTGCCTCTGCATAAAAGGCCTCAATGCCTTTCAGCAAAGACCCCCCAACACCATAAATTCTCAACACCTCTGACATAGCTTTCCTATCAACCCTATCGTATGCCTTCTCCAAGTCCATGAAGGCAGCATACAACTTCCTACCCGTCCCAATATATTTCTCCACTATTGATTTTAATGCAAATATTTGGTTCACACATCCTCTACCCTTTCTGAACCCTCCCTGCTCCTCACTAACTTTATTCCCTGTTACTTCAATCAGTCTTTCAGTAATAACCTTCCCGTAAACATACAAAAACTAAGAAGGCTTATTCCCCTATAGCTCCCACACTCCTCCTTACTCCCCTTCCCCTTATACAAAGGTACAATTATGGCTCTCCTCCAATCCTCTGGCACCTCTCCCTGCCTCCAAGCCAAAGTGCATATAAGCAACATCCACTCCACCACTACCTCCCCCCCCACACTTTAACATTTCAACAGTTATCCCATCCACCCCCAGTGCCTTTCCCATCTTCAACTTCCCTATTGCTTTCCTAACCTCTTCCCGTCCTAATTCTCCCTGTACGCCCTGTCGTCTACCACCTGCCTCCATCCCCATGCATGTCACCACCGCCTCCCCTCCCGTCCCCCCATTCATCAGACCATCAAAATGTATCTTCCACACTTCTTTCACTTCCTCACTTCTACTCACAGTAACTCCATCCTCTCTCTTCATTCTCACGCTACCAGACTTTCCTTCTCCTCTTTCTCTTTTAACCTCCTTCCAGAATAATTTCTTGTTCTCTTTAAACTTTTCACTCAGTTTCCTGCCAAACTCCTCATCCACTCTCCTTTTACTCTCACTCACCATCCTTTTCACTTGTCTCTTACATACATTATATTCTCTCTTCCACCTCTCTCACTTCTTCCAACACATTCCTCTGTAATGTTCTCCTATATGCCTTCCTTTTCTCCTTTACGGCATCTTTCACTTCTGACCACCAAACACTCCCTTTCTTGCCCCTCTTCTGTGACTTATATCCCACTATCTCTGCTGCTGTCTTCAATACTATTGTCTTAAACATTTCATACATATCATTCATTCCCACTCCCTCCCCCATACTCAGCCTTGCATCCTCCAACACCTCACCCACCCTCCTCTCATATACCTTTCTGTACTCACTGTCATTTAATCTTCCACTTGCCACCTGCCTCTTGTTCTCAAGAGGTTGGGTGTATAACGTCTCTATAAATTGTCAGTGTGAGGCAGTGATTGCCCACAAGTATTTATTTCATTTATTTTGATGCAGTGTTAAGCCTTGATGCAATGGACCTGAGTGGAGCCCAACACGTCAACATCCAACATAACATATACAAGAGGAAGCTGGATACAAACGGATATCCCATTGAGGAGCCACAGAGACAGGAGAGTGAGTACCGTATGTAACTTTAACACACACATACATACATTTCTATATATATATCTACCCTATCTACACACATACATACATACACATATATATACACATACATACATATATATATATATACAGTACACACATACACACACATACATACATACACACACACATACATACATACATATATATACATACATACATGCTCTGACCACTATGCAGTGTTGGCAAGGATTAGAGTCAGGGCAAAATGGGAGTATGGTAGGAAGGATAGAGGGGGGAACAAGAGGGAGGTGGCAAGTGGAAGATTGAATGACAGTGAGTACAGAGAGGTATATAAGAGGAGGGTGGGTGAGGTGCTGGAGGATGCTAGGCTGAGTATGAGGGAGGGAGTGGGAGTGAATGAGGTATATGAAATGTTTAAGGCAATAGTAATGAGAACAGCAGCAGAGGTAGTCGGATATAAGACACAGAAGAGGTGCAAGAAAGGGAGTGCTTGGTGGTCAGATGAAGTGAAAGATGCTGTAGAGAAGAAAAGGAAGGCGTATAGGAGAACATTACAGAGGAATGTGTCAGAGGAAGTGAAAGAGAGGTGGAAGAGAGAATACAATGTATGTAAGAGACAAGTGAAGAGGATGGTGAGTGAGAGTAAAAGGAGAGTGGATGAGGAGTTTGGCAGGAAACTGAGTGAAAAGTTTAAAGAGAACAAGAAATTATTCTGGAAGGAGGTTAAAAGAGAAAGAGGAGAAGGAAAGTCTGGTAGTGTGAGAATGAAGAGAGAGGATGGAGTTACTGTGAGTGGAAGGGAGGAAGTGAAAGAAGTGTGGAAGAGGCATTTTGATGGTCTGATGAATGGGGGGACGGGAGGGGAGGCGGTGGTGACATGCATGGGGATGGAGGCAGGTGGTAGACGACAGGATGTACAGGGAGATTTAGGAAGAGAAGAGGTTAGGTAAGCAATAGGAAAGTTGAAGATGGGAAAGGCACCGGGGGTGGATGGGATAACTGCTGAAATGTTAAAGTGTGGGGGGGAGGTAGTGGTGGAGTGGATGTTGCTTATATGTACATTGGCGTGGAGGCAGGGAGAGGTGCCAGAGGATTGGAGGAGAGCCATAATTGTACCGTTGTATAAGGGGAAGGGAAGTAAGGAGGAGTGTGGTAGCTATAGGGGAATAAGCCTCCTTAGTGTACCAGGGAAGGTGTATGGGAAGGTTCTTACTGAGAGACTGGTTGATGTAACAGGGAATAAAGTTAGTGAGGAGCAGGGAGGGTTCAGAAAGGGTAGAGGATGTGTGGACCAGATATTTGCATTAAAATCAATAGTGGAGAAATATATTGGGAAGGGTAGGAAGTTGTATGCTGCCTTCATGGACTTGGAGAAGGCATACGATAGGGTTGATAGGAAAGCTATGTCAGAGGTGTTAAGAATTTATGGTGTTGGGGGGTCTTTGCTGAAGGGCATTGAGGCCTTCTATGCAGGTGCAAAAGCATGTGTACGGGTAGAGGGTGATCTAAGTGAGAGTTTTAATATTGGTGTAGGGCTGAGACAGGGATGTGTTATGTCACCGTGGCTGTTCAATATATATATGGATGGTTGTATGAGAGAGATGAAAGCCAAAGTGAATGGTCTGGGGGTGAAGCTGAGGCTGAATGAAGCAAATTGGTCCTTGGCAGCAAGTTTATTTGCGGATGACACTGTGTTGATGGCTGAGAGTGAAAGGGAGTTACAGAGAGTGGTGGACGAATTTCAGTCTGTGTGTAAACGAAGGAAACTGAAGGTGAATGCTGGTAAAAGTAAAGTGATGGTATTTGAGAGAGCAGAAACTGAAGTGATTGACTTTGCTACACCTTACAGAGTGGCTGTACCAACTGGGACGAAGTGTGAGATAACTCTGAGGGGTGAGAGGATGGAGGAAGTGAAGGAGTTTAAGTACCTGGGTACAGTTATGTGTAAGCATGGGAGTATGGAAGGAGAAATTAGGGAGAGAGCAATGAGGGGTAGACAGGTCATAGGATCACTGGGGAGGATTATGAAGGGTAGAAGTGTGAGTATGGAAGTGAAAATGGGACTACGAAACAGTATAATCCTGCCAACACTGACATATGCGTCGGAGACATGGACATGGAGTAGGGCGCATCAGTCTAGAATAGGTGCTGTGGAAATGAGTTACTTGAGAGGAGCATGTGGACTTACTAGATGGGATGGAGAAAGTAATGAGAGTGTATATGAGAGGTGTGGTATGAGTGAGAAGGCAATTGGTATTGAATGTGGAGTGGTTGAGAGAGTGAAGCGTAATACACTGAGATGGTTTGGACATGTAGAGAGAATGCAAGGTGAGGAGTTTGTAAAGAAGGTGTATGGAAGTGAAGTTGTGGGACCTGGTGTGAGAGGCAGACCTCCGGTTAGATGGCAGAACAGAGTGGAAGAGTATGTAAAGGAGAGAAACATGAGGGGCAGAGGAGGGCTTGAACAAGTAAGGAGGGAGTGTTGGAACAGGGAGAACTGGAGGCACTTCTGCCGTGGCCACCCCCTTGGGGGGAGTTCCCGGAGGGAACGAGGCGTCAGAGCTATAGATAGATAGATAGATAGACATACAAGAGAGGCAGGAGAGTGAGTATAGAACTTTAACTCACACTTGCACACACGCACACTTATTACACACACACACACACACACACACACACTTGTTGCACACACACACACACACTTGTTACACACACATTCACCCACTTGTTACACACACACACACACTTGTTACACACACACACACTTGTTACACACACACACACACACACACACACGCACACACATTCTTTCCTTTTTATACAGGCTGTTTGTAATGAATGTGTGTTCAGTAACACCTTCTTTATACATTACACAGCCACAATCAAATAACCACCAACACTTTCTTTTCATTGTTGCAAATAAATCAGTATCATAAGAAAATATAAACATACAACAACACCTTACGTCAACTTAACCCCCTCAATTATTATTATGAGGTGCTGCAAAATCATACATGTGTGTTGTTCTTTATTACCAAGATATTTACCGTACTTCATACAACACTTTATGTTATTTCAACCCCCTCAATTATTATTATTATGAGGTGCTGCAAAATCATACACATGTTCTTCTTTATTACCAAGATATTTACTATGATAGATAATCATACAACACCTTACGTCAACTCAACCCCGTCAATTATTATTATGAGGTGCTGCAAAATCATACATGTGTTGTTATTACCAAGATATTTACTACAATCAGTTTCATATCAAAATATAATCATACAACATGTTGCATCAACTCAACCCCCTCAATTATTATTATGAGGTGCTGCAAAATCATACACGTGTTGTTCTTTATTACTGTACTAAGATATTTCTTACTATGATGGATAATCATACAACAACACCTTGCGTCAACTCAGCCCCCTCAATTATTATTATGAGGTGCTGCAAAATTATACACGTGTTGTTCTTTATTACCAAGATATTTACTACGATGGAAGGAAAGTGTCGGTGGATATTTGATTGTGGCTGTACAATGAGGGTTTACTGTACACACATTCATTACAAACAGTACAATACACACACACCCATAATAATCTCCAACAGTTAAAAACAAGGCATTTTCATATAAACTCTGTATTGGTGATGTGGGCAATACTTTAAGGGTTGTGGCGCCCCTTTGGCCCCAGACACTAGCTTTTAGTTCTTCAACTGTCCCTCTTTTCTTTCTATTTCCTTCCTTCTTGTTGTCTCACCTCTCTATCACCTTTCTCTGGTGCTATATGACCTCGCTGTTGCGGCACCTAATATCAATCAGTCAATCTCTCTATCACCTTTTTCTGGCGCTATATGACCTCGTTGCGGCACCTAATATCAATCAATCATTATCATATATTCACAAAAACTACTACTACTGGATCATCGACTCTTTCAGAAATTGGCCACGAAGTCATTGAAGGTGACAACGAAAACAACAATAACGATAACAAGACAGAGGTGGCAGCGGCTCCCAAGTGTGGCAGTTGTTATGGCACTGGCAAGGAGTAAGTTGTTGTTGTTGCAGTTGTTGTAGTTCCCGAGTCTGATTGACTGTAGCCGCACAGATGCTCGGGCCCCCAAAGCAAGGAGTAAGTTGTTGTTTTTGTTGTAGTTCCCGAGTCTGGTTGACCGAAGCGGCGCAGATGCTCGGGCCCCCAAAGGAAGGAGTAAGTTTATGATGTTATGGATAAATTTAGCACTTGTATCCTTTTAACACAGGCTCAGTAAATCACTTAGTTAGTCTGGAAACACACACACACACACACACACACACGCACACGCACACACACATGTCGGGTGGTCCTATAACGTAGGAACTACATTTGCAGCACAGCTCTGAGTCATACACACACAAACCCACTTGTATGAAGACCCAGACACTGAGTAGGTACATTTGCAGCACAATCCTCACTAGCTCTGAGTTATCACTCTGAGTGGAAGAGGTATATCTGTGGAGTAAAGCAGGGTCACACACACACACACAGTAGATTTCGAGCAGAAGTCATCACTAGCTCTGAGTGGAAGAGGTATATCTGTGGAGCAAAGCAGGGTGATTGTGTGTGACAGAAACAAGTGGAGGAAGGTGGTGAATGCTTGAAGAGTGGACTCGGCTTCACGGTCCTTAGAGGAGGGGCCTGCATTGAGTGTTGCCCATGGACCGGCTGGGTGAGGGAGGGTTGTGGCCCATGGACTGGCTGGATGAGGGAGGGTTGTGGCCCATGGACCGGCTTGATGAGGGAGGGTTGTGGCCCATGGACTGGCTGGATGAGGTAGGGTTGTGGCCCATGGACCGGCTGGATGAGGTAGGGTTGTGGCCCATGGACCAGCTGGATGAGGTAGGGTTGTGGCCCATGGACCGACTGGATGAGGGAGGGGTTTGGCCCATGGACTGGCTGGATGAGGTAGGGTTGTGGCCCATGGACCGGCTGGATGAGGGAGGGGTGTGGCCCATGGACCGGCTGGATGAGGGAGGGGTGTGGCCCATGGACCGGCTGGATGAGGGAGGGTTGTGGCCCATGGACTGGCTGGATGAGGGAGGGTTGTGGCCCATGGACTGGCTGGATGAGGGAGTGGAGGAAGGTGGTGAATGCTTGAAGAGTGGACTCAGCTTCACGGCCCTTGGAGGAGTGGCTTGCATTGAGTGTGGCCCATGGCTGGCTGGATACTGGAGGGGGAGTTTACCCTGTAGTGAAGTGGCAGGGGTAAACCAGCTTTTGCTGTCTGACCTTGCTATGGATGTAAACATGGCTGTACCCCTTGTAGTCCCACAAGGAGATGCAGTTGTGCTGTGGGGGTTGCTCCCTCCTCCAACAGGGACTGGGGGGATGAGATACGGAGTGTGTGTGTGTGGGTGGGGGGGGGGGGAGTTCTACATTTGGGCATTTGTGTTTGGGAGGGTGTGCGACGTGCCGGGGCTACCTCCACCGTGGAGATGAAGGCCTCGTATATGTAAGTATGTATGTACAGTTGCCAAAATATGTTCATTTTCTATTTTTTCTTGAATTATTTAATGGAAGGTGAAATATAATAATAATAATAATAATAATAATAAACAAAATAATAATAATAATAATAATAATAATAAACAAAATAAAAATAATAATAATGAAAATAGTAAACAAAATAATAAACAAAATCATAATAATTAATAATAATAATAATAATGAAATTAAAAATAATAATAATAATAATGATAATAATAATAATAATAATAATAATAATAATAATAATAATAATAATTAACAAAATTAAAATAACAATAATAATAATAGTAATAAACAAAATAAAAATAATAGTAATAATGAAAATAGTAAACAAAATAATAATAATAATGAAAATAGTAAACAAAATAATAAAAATAATAATAATAAACAAAATACTAATACTAAGGATAAATTGACTGCCAGATGCTGCAACAAGTGTGAGGAAGTGAAGGACGCTCTATAATAATAATAGTAATAATAATAATAATAATAATAAAGAAAATAATAATAATAATAATAATAAACAATATAAAAATAATAATAATAGAAATAATAAACAAAATAATAATAATAGTAATAATACTAATACTAATAATAATAATAATGAATTGACTGCCAGATGCTGCAACACGTGTGAGGAAGTTAAGGACGCGTATCGTACCAAAGGCTGGGCCCTGCCACCACTCCCAGACATAGAGCAGTGTGTCAAGGAAGGTCAACTGGTGGAAAGTACTGACCTGCCCCAAGAAGGTTGTCAAATATATGGTTACTTAGAAGTGAATAGGGTAAGTTATTATTATTATTATTATTATATAAGGAAGATGCAGTTATTATTATTATTATTATTATGATTATATAAGGAAGATGCAGTTATTATTATTATTATATAAGGAAAATGCAGTTATTATTATTATTATTATTATTATTATTATTATTATATAGTGAAGGTTGTCAAATATATGGATACTTAGAAGTGAATAGGTAAGTTATTATTATTATTATATGAGGAAAATGCAGTTATTATTATTATTAGTATTATTATTATTATTCTATAAGGAGAATGCAGTTATTATTATTATTATAATATAGCGAAAGTTGTCAAATATATGGATACTTAGAAGTGAATAGGGTAAGTTATTATTATTATTATTATACAAGGAGAATGCAGTTATTATTATTATTATTATTATTATATAAGGAAAATGCAGTTTTTATTATTATTATTATTATATAAGGAGAATGCAGTTATTATTATTATTATATAAGGAGAATGCAGTCTCTCTCTCTGTCTCTCTGTATGTATGGTAATATCAATCAATCAATCAATTATTCATTACCATACAGAGAGAAAGAGGATTGACAGGGAGAGTAGGGTGCCAAGTCCATGAATGGATACAAGTATTAATTCTTTGTATGGGCGAGGGTCAACAGTATCTGTATTTCTTTATCTATATTATTTCTCACCTTGGAGAATTATAACAACAAGGTGTCTCTCTGTTCCTACAGGTTGCTGGTAATTTCCATCTGGCCCCGGGTAAATCATTCCAACACAACCACCTTCACAGTAAGTGGTTTGTCACACACACACACACAGAAGTTGTTTGTGTCCTGCCTTCACACACACACACACACACACAGTAAGTTGTTTGTGACCTGCCTCCACACACACACACACACACAGCCAGCCCGGTGGTGTAGTGGTTAGCGCGCTCGGTTCACATCCGAGAGGTCCTGGGTTCGAATCCCCGGTCGGGTGGAGACAATTTGGGATTGTTTCCTTAAATGTGTAACCCCTGTTCACCTAGCAGAGAATAGGTACGGGACGTAAGTCGAGGAGTTGTGACCTCGCTACTCCGGTGTGTGGAAAAAGGTTCCAATCTTACCCAAAGATCGGTCACTACGAGCTCTGAGCTCATTCCGGGAGGGTAACAGTTGGTGAGCACGTGTCCAGGACGTGATCAAGACCAGGTGAAACAAACAAACAAACAGAAGTTGTTTGTGACCTGCCTTCACACACACACACACACACACACACACAAAAGAGGAGAGAAATATGTATGGAAGTATATCTTTCCTAAAGAGTAATAGATGGAACACATTACTAGAAGAAGTGGTGTGTGTCAAAACCATACAGTACAAGCAAGTCAGTCAGACCCAGAAATTGATCCATTTTAATTCTAGTACCCACGGGGAATCGAACCCCGGACCAGAGAAATCTCAGGCAGTGATTCTACCGGGTAAGCCATAAGAGTACTCCACTGGCCTAGCTTTTGAATTTTACCTGTAACTCTCAGGTTCAGCCAATACATACATAACTTTAATTAAAGAAAAATATGATAATCGAGTTTTAAAAATCGGGACATTACGATCTTAATTCAATCCTGCAAAGATACAAATAGGTGAGAACAAATAGGTAAAAACACATGTTTTGCACCTGTACAGTAAGTTGTTAGTGACCTGCTTTCACACACACACACACACACACACAGAAAATTTTAAGGTAAATATTGAAAGAATTGCCGTTATCGCATACTGTTTTTCTACCTTCATTACCCACTTATTTAGACCATTCTAAGACTATTTTCTTCTATGGCATTTCCTCTGCAAATGCCCCATTTCCAAGATGGGGATATTCAAATTAGTCTGACCTTACCTGACCTTACCTAACCTAACCTAGACCACAGCAGACTACTGGGACCTAACCTGGGCAAACTACCGAGACCTAACCTGGGCAAACTACCGGGAAATAACAGTGGTAAAGTACAGGAAATGACCGGGCAATATACTGGGACCTAGCCGGATCTGGCAACACTGCTACATAACGGCAATTCTTTCAATAAATACCGAAAATTATCCGATACGCATCGATGTGTTAGTCTCTTCTCTGTAATCATCTTCCTAAGATTATTCGAATGCAATTGCTAGTTATAATTGTCTATAATTTCATTTCAAGTTGAAATATGATATTATTTAGTAATTGTTTCATAGTTTACCTGCAAATTACTTAAGGGGACGGTATACTTTTGATAGACTGGAGTGCCTTGATTCCTGCAAAGTATGCCAGGAAACAGACCCACATGAAGAAAAATAATGGTATCCTGTTGCCTGGAATAATTTGGAGGAATCATTTGCTCCAGATTTACCACCCAAAACAATGTGCTATTTTATTTCCTTCCTGCTTGCTGTCACACCTCTGTATCATCTTTCTCTGGCGCTATATGACCTTGCTGTTGCGGCACCTATTATCAATCGATCAAGGGTTATCTGGTTTAGATTTTACGGATTATTTTTACCTAGGCAATGTTTCATTCAGTTCAGTGGCAGTATAGGTTTAGTATGAATGGGTTACTCCAGTGATAAGTGTGATTATTTGATACACACACACACACACACACACACACACACACACACACACACATACACATTCTTACATACATACATACATACCTACATACATACAAGAGGAAGCTGGACACAAACAGATATCCCATTGAGGAACCACTGAGACAGGAGAGTGAGTATGTAGCATATATACATACATACATACATACATACATACGGTGGTGGTATCAAGTGAATGTATTTAAGGCCTTAAGGGCTTATTAACAGTCTGCTGAAGTGCTGAGCCTGGCTGGCGTTGAGCGTGATTGTGTGAGAGAATGGTGTGATTGTTATTATTCTATACAATGTACAGCCACAATCAAATAACCAACGACACTATCGTTCCATCATAGTAAATATCTTGGTAATAAAGAACAACACGTGTATGATTTTGCAACACCTCATAATAATAATTGAGGGGGTTGAGTTGACGTAAGGTGTTGTTGTATGATTATATTTTGATATGATACTGATTTATTTGCATGATGGAAGGAAAGTGTTGGTGGTTATTTGATTTTATTGGTGGTCATTTATCCTGATATTATTGTTATGATTATCCCACCTCCTTAAACTTATCTATCTATCTATCTATAGCTCTGACGCCTCTTTCCCTCTGGGAACTCACCCCAAGGGGGTGGCCACGGCAGAAGTGTCTCCAGTTTTCCCTGTTCCAACACTCCCTCCTTACTTGGTCAAGCCCTACTCTGCCCCTCATGTTTCTCTCCTTTACATACTCTTCCACTTCCACTCTGTTCTGCCATCTAACCGGCGGTCTGCCTCTCACACCAGGTGCCACAACTTCACTTCCATTACACCTTTACAAACTACTCACCTTGCATTCTCTCTACATGGTATTATAATCATGGTACTGTATACAGGGTGTCCGGAATTTTTTGCCCGAAAATTTGGCAAATGCATCCTTTATTAATTCTGAAAAGAAAATACTCTATTGATGTGGTCTTTTTTTTTCTCTAGTTTAGCGGTAATTGAGACTTTTAAACGTGTGACAGAACGGAAATTTCCGTCGGTATTCCCTCACTGATGCTTCAGCACTCCCTCCACAGAAGCCGTAGATGAGCACCATATCTGTGTACTCAGCGTTGGTGAAGGTGAATGGCATTGTAGTAAAATGAGTGGGAGAACGCCGTAGAATACTTCTTCCTTCCACCCTCGCTACAGGAGAATGCTGCTGGGTGTCAGGTGTGTCAGTGACTGTGGCAGGCGGTGAGGCGGGAAATCTCTCCACCCCTCGGGTGCCATCTGCCGTATAACCTACTTATTTTATTCGAATTTCTTGAACTTTATGAAGCCTACCCTGTTTTCAAGTGACATACTCTCGTATAAAAATGCCCTGTCTAATGATTATTGATTGATAAGTATAACACAGTTTTGAGAATAACGTGTAAAATTTGAAATAAAATGTACGTTTATTCCGACTTGGCAACTCAACGGGCTGCGGGGAGCGGCGCGGGGCTGCCTCTGTGTACATTACCTAACGTTCTGTCACACATTTAAATGTCTCAATTACCACTAAACTAGAGAAAAAAAAAGACCACATCAATAGAGTATTTTCTTTTTAGAATTAATAAAGGATGCATTTGCCAAATTTTCGGGCAAAAAATTCCGGACACCCTGGATAATTATATTGAATTATCACACCTTCCATTACACCTTCCAGTACTCCATTACACCTTCCAGTACATTTCCATTACACCTTCCATTAACATTTCCCAGTAACATATCCCAGTAACATTTTCCAGTACATGATGTCCAGCAGTACCGTACAGCGGACTTTGACCTCTCACACCGCATCCGACACCTAAGCTTTGGGGTCAACATCCCCGGCAAGACCAACCCGTTCGACGGCACCGAGCTCAGCACCGGCAAGGGACCCAAGAGTATCAACTACTATGTTAAGATTGTTCCCACCACATACGAGAAGGTTGACGGCTCCACACTACTCACTAACCAGTTCTCTATTACACAGCATCAGAAGGTTAGTGTGAGAGAGAGAGAGGTGTGTGTGTGTGTGGCTGAGAGAGAGAGAGAGAGAGAGAGAGAGAGAGAGAGAGAGAGAGAGAGTTGTTGTGTGAGAATATTTAGTCTATGGGTTGATTCCACAGTGGTATTGGTTTGTTAGTTTCCCAACCAACCACACTTGTAAGGCTTCATTATTTTATGGTTGATTCCACAGTGGTATTGGTTTGTTAGCTTCCTAACCAACCACACTTGTAAGGCTTCATTATTTTCCAAAAGCTGAGTATCCACAAAATCTATCCAACAGTTAGATAATAATAATAATAATAATAATAATAATAATAATAATAATAATAATGATGATTACTGCATAATTTACTCACCAAATTCATTAAATAATTCACCAATAAGTAATTTAAACGGCTAACATTCTTTCGTTTGTGTGCTTACAAACCAATACCAACCACCGTGGAATTGTCCCTATCTATGTAATTTTTAACACATGTTATTTTGTTATAATTTCCATATAATGTTATTGTTCCCCCAGGACCTACAGATGGGTTTGATGGGTGATGGTGGCCTGCCTGGCGTGTTCTTCACATACGAACTCTCACCCATGATGGTCAAGTACTCGGAGAAGCAAAGGTACACTAACCTAACCTAACCTTACCTAATCTAAGCTAACCTAACCTGACCTGACCTAATCTAACCTTACCTAATCTAAGCTAACCTGACCTAACCTAACCTAACCTAACCTAACCTAACCTAACCTAACCTAACCTAACCTAAGCTAACCTAACCTAAGCTAATCTAACCTAAGCTAATCTAACCTAACCTGTACATTTATTATTAATTAACATTGCATTGTTACCTTTATAACAGAGAGAGAGAGAGAGAGAGAGAGAGAATTGTTGTTGTTGTTTGGTTTACCAACACCCCCATAAATAAGGGGTGGGGTGGGGTGTTGGAGTGAGCCTTTGCCTTAGGCAGCTCAACAGAGAGAGAGAGAGAGAGAGAGAGAGAGAGAGAGAGTACACAGAAGTAGAAGTTAGCATAGTACAATACGACCTTGTGTACATTCATTATTTAAAACATTACATTATTACAGTATATATGTTTTTTGTATATATGTATAAAACTTCACTATATAATATTTATTTCATAACCAGCGTTGTATTACCTGCCATAGTCACTGCATAGGAAAAACTTTGATATGAAATTGCAAATATGTTCTGTAGTCATTATTATTTATACACGTCACTATACAGGAGACAAGAGAAGTTACACACACACACACACACACTACAGTAGATGAGACAGTGGAGCTTCGTGGTGATGTTGTTTGTACAATAGCTTCTCTTCTGCCCCATTAGATGACCACACCTTATTTATATTTCATGGTCTACAGTAATCACAGTACTGCAGTTGATTTTTATCCCGGATTATGTGACGTAATCATTAAAGGGGCCAGATGATGGATAGTTCATGATGCCGACGCTTGGATTATCTAATATTCTCAGTTCTTATGTAATGGTCGCTCAAGTGTCAGCGAAGTCAGGAAGGTAAAGGTTGTTGCTCGCAAATATCACAGTGCTGAGTCGCACCCCGGAGCAAGAAAAAGTGCTCTGCTACCTAATATGTCAATAATTATCAGAACATCCATAAACTGGTTACACATGCATGGAATATGTTCCCATAATATGATCTCCTCCATTTATCATCTTAATAGTAAGTCAACAACTGATTTATTGAGCATTACAATGTAATATTCTGCACCATGAAATGTAGCAAATTAATTTATACATCAGGAATGAATTTGTGTCTATTGTTGCATACACATAATAACAAAATTGCTCACATACATATTATTATTTCATTGTCATTCGTTTCGCTCAGCATACAAGCCTGCCAACCCCCATTCCCATCTCTCTGTCACTAATGAGTGCTTCAGATGTATTTTTCGGACCAAAGTTTGTGGTTCACCCCTAGGAGAGTGAGCGCTGACAAAAATGCAGTGGCCCTCGTGGCACTGGAGCCGGCTGTACATAAACTCTCGTACCTCCTCCATCCTCTCACCCCCTACAGTTATCTCACACTTAGTCCCAGTTTTCACTCCCACTCTATAGAGTGTAGCCAAATCAATCCCTTCAGTTTCTGCCCTCTCAAATACCAGCACATTACTTTTACCAACATTCACCTTCAGTTTCCTTCGTTTACACATGGACTGAAACTCATTCACCATCCTCTGCAACTCCCTTTCACTCTCAGCCATCAGCACTGTGTCCTCAGCAAATAAACACTACTCCATTCAGCATTAGCTTGGCACCCAGGCCATCCACTTTGGCCTTCATCTCCCTCATACAACCATCCATACAGACATTGAACAGCCACGGTGAAATAACACTTCCTTGCCTCAAAGCTATACAATAATATCAGAATTGTCACTCAGATCACCCTATACCTATACCTCTCTATTAAAGGCCTCAATGTCTTCCAGCAAGTGCCCACTAACACTATAAATCCTTAGCACATCTGTCGTAGCTCTCCTATCAACGCTTATCGTATGCCTTCTCCAGGTCCATGAAGGCACCATACAGCTTTCTACCCTTTCTAATATGTTTCTCCATTGTTGATTGTATTGTAAATATCTGGTCCACACATCCTCTTTCCTTTCTGACCCCTCCTTGCTCCTTACTAACTTTATTCCTCCCTGTTACTTCACTTGGTCTCTCGGTAAGAACCTTCCCATACACCTTCCCCGGTACACTGAGAAGGCTTATTCCCCTATAGCTACCACACTCATACCTACTCCCCTTCTCCTTATACAAAGGTACAATTATGGCTCTTCTCCAATCCTCTGGCACCTCTCCCTGCCTCCAAGCCAATGTGCATATAAGCAACATCCACTCCACCACTACCTCCCCCCCACATTTTAATATTTCAGCAGTTATCCCATCCACCCCCGGTGCCTTTCCCATCTTCAACTTTTCTATTGCTTTCCTGACCTCTTCCTTCCCTAGTTCTCCCTGTACACCCTGTCGTCTACCACCTGCCACTATCCCCATGCATGTCACTACCACCTCCCCTCCCGTCCGTCCCTTCATTCATCCAACTATCAAAATACCTTTTGCACAGTCTCACCTCCACTCACAGTGACTCCATCCTCTCTCCTTATTCTCATACTACCAGACTTCTCTTCTCCTCTTTATTTTCTTACCACTTTCCAGAATAGTTTCAGAATAGGTGTGTAATGAAACTGTGTACTGTAAACCTTCATTGTCCAATACACTGGTATTATGGGTGTGGAATGTAGTGTACAATAAGTGTCTACAGTGTATACATTCATTACACAGATTCTATTTTTCATACATTATCCCAGTGTAAAATTTGAGTTTACTGTAAGAAAAGTTTCAAATTAAAGGTACACAGAATTTCTTACACAGTGTATATGGAAAGTGAGGTCGTTATTGTGGAAGTACTGCAATGAATGGTCTACCAAGTGACTCGGTGATTAGCAAAACAACAAACCGATTAATGATGCTGTATTGCAGTGTTGTAGTCTTTCATTTTCTTTATGTTGTAAGCCCTCGACACCAACAGCTTGTGTACGAATTCTTGTGGCCAACAGTACAGTGGGCCTCAGGAATTGGTTGTACTGTACACCACTCAAGGGTTCGTAACAACTAGAAAATTTAGTACCGTAAAACACCCTAACTTTGGACAGCGGCCAAACTTTGGACATTTCGCAAGTAAATTTAGTAATTCAAATGTATTGGAGAGTGTTATATTTGCAATAAATAATGATGTTGGTAGGTAGGGTAATCTACAAAGACTATTATGTATAAATTATATTACACTAGCTTGAATATGTGCGGGTGAAAAAATTTGATGAATTCAATGGAAAAAGAATCTGCATTTTTTAACCCTGCAAAACTTTGTTCACACGGAACAGAGAGTTTCAAATTGTAAGAACGTGAATGGTACGATTATACGTGGAAAATTGCTATAAGTTCTGGCCAGTAAACTATTTTGAAATATATATGTATGTATAACCTTGCTATGACTGTTTTAATGAATATTTCTTGAATTTACAGAAAAAATTCCTAACTTCGGACAGACAAAATACTTAAATAATTATCCCTGATATTATCTCTGTGTACAGGCTAATTAATCCTGATATTATCTCTGTAATACCCCCTTAATTAACTCTGATATTATCTGTGTAATAACCCATTAATTAACTCTTGATATTATCTCTGTGTACAGGTCTCTTGGACATTTCCTGACTGGTGTGTGTTCCATCATTGGTGGAGTGTTTACCGTGGCCGGACTCATTCACTCAGCATCATACAGTGTTTACAGACAACTACAGAAAAAAGTGGAAATTGGAAAAGCGTCATAGATGAAGAGAGAGAGAGAGAGAGAGAGAGAGAGAGAGAGAGAGAAGAGGTTGGGGAAGAGAGATATAGAAAGGAGGGAAAAAGGTTAAATTATGCAACAAAATAAAATTGAAATTGGAAAAGCATCATAGGAGAGATTTTTTTTTCATGTTAAATTATACAAAAAAAAAAGTAAGATTTGGAAAGGCTTAATTCATAGAGATGATTATTATTATTATTATTTATATTTATACTGTACTGTATGTTAGATTAGGCTGTATTTATTGATATCTGCAGAAAAATGTAGAAATTGGAATATAAATCATAGATAATGTTGTGGACTTTATATATTACATTTTGCGCGAAGAAGAAATAAGTAGGAATTGGAAATGCTTCATAGAGAAAATTTTTTATGTACAGCCACAATCAAATATCCACCGACACTTTCCTTCAATCGTAGTAAATATCTTGATAGTAAAGAACAACACGTGTGTAATTTTGCAGCACCTCATGATAATAATTGAGGGGGTTGAGTTGACGTAAGGTGTTGTTGTATGATTATATTTTGATATGATACTGATTTATTTGCACAAGTTGAGAGAGTGAAACGTAATACATTGAGATGGTATGGACATGTGGAGAGAATGCAAGGCGAGGAATTTGTAAAGAAGGTGTATGGAAGTGAAGTTGTAGGACCTGGTGTGAGAGGCAGACCACCGGTTAGATGGCAGAACAGAGTGGAAGAGTATGTAAAGGAGAGAAACATGAGGGGCAGAGGAGGGCTTGAACAAGTAAGGAGGGAGTGTTGGAACAGGGAGAACTGGACACACTTCTGCCGTGGCCATCCCCTTGAGGGGAGTTCCCGGAGGGAACGAGGCGTCGGAGCCATAGATAGATTGATAGATAAGGAAGGTGTCGGTGGATATTTGATTATGGCTGTACATATATATTAAATTATGCAACAAAACACAAAACAAAAGTAGAGAAGTACAGTACAGTTAGATTTGTGTACAATATCTATCTATCTATCTATAGCTCTGACGCCTCTTTCCCTCCGGGAACTCCCTCCAAGAGGGTGGCCATGGCAGAAGGGTCTCCAGTTCTCCCTGTTCCGACACACCCTCCTTACTTGGTCAAGCCCTCCTCTGCCCCTCTCGTTTCTCTCCTTTACATACTCTTCCACTCTGTTCTGCCACCTAACCGGCGGTCTGCCTCTCACACCAGGTGCCACAACTTCACTTCCATACACCTTCTTTACAAATTCCTTGCCTTGCATTCTCTCTACATGTCCAAACCATCTCAGTGTATTACGCTTCACTCTCTCAACCACTCTACACTCAATACCAATTGCCTTTTCACTCATACCACATCTCTCGTACACACTTTCATTTCTTTCTCCATCCCACCTAGACACCTCACATGCTCCTCTCAAGTAACTCATTTCTACCACACCTATTCTAGACTGATGCTCCCTACTCCATGTCCATGTCTCTGATGCATATATCAGTGTCGGCAGGATTATACTATTTCTCAGTCCCCTTTTCACCTCCATACTCAAACTTCTACCCTTCATAATCCTTCTCAATGATCCTATGACCTGTCTACCCTTCACTGCTCTCTCCCTAATTTCTCCTTCCATACTTCAATGTTTACACAGAACTGTGCCCAGGTACTTAAACTCCTTCACTTCCTCCATCCTCTCACCCCTCAGAGTTATCTCACACTTAGTCCCAGTTGGTACTCCCACTCTGTAAGGTGTAGCAAAGTCAATCACTTCAGTTTCTGCTCTCTCAAACACCATCACTTTACTTTTACCAACATTCACCTTCAGTTTCCTTCGTTTACACACAGACTGAAATTCGTCTACCACTCTCTGTAACTCCCTTTCACTCTCAGCCATCAACACAGTGTCATCCGCAAATAAACCAAATAAACCAATTTGCTTCATTCAGCCTCAATTTCACCCCCAGACCATTCACTTTGGCTTTCATCTCTCTCATACAACCATCCATATATATATTGAACAGCCATGGTGACATAATACATCCCTGTCTGAGCCCTACAATAATATTAAAATTCTCACTTAGATCACCCTCTACCCGCACACATGCTGTTGCCTCTGCATAAAAGGCCTCAATGCCTTTCAGCAAAGACCCCCTAACACCATAAATTCTCAACACCTCTGACATAGCTTTCCTATCAACCCTATTGTATGCCTTCTCCAAGTCCATGAAGGCAGCAACAACTCTACCCTTCCCAATATATTTCTCCACTATTAATTTTAATGCAAATATCTGGTCCACACATCCTCTACCCTTTCTGAACCCTCCCTGCTCTTCACTAACTTTATACCCTGTTACATCAATCAGTCTCTCGGTAAGAACCTTCCCATACACCTTCCCCGGTACACTAAGAAGGCTTATTCCCCTATAGCTCCCACACTCCTCCTTACTCCCCTTCCCCTTATACAAAGGTACAATTATGGCTCTTCTCCAATCCTCTGGCACCTCTCCCTGCCTCCAAGCCAATGTGCATATAAGCAACATCCACTCCACCACTACCTCCCCCCCACATTTTAACATTTCAACATTTATCCCATCCACCCCCGGTGCCTTCCCCATCTTCAACTTTCCTATTGCTTTCCTAACCTCTTCCCTTCCTAGTTCTCCCTGTACAACCTGTCGTCTACCACCTGCCTCCATCCCCATGCATGTCACCACCTCCTCCCCTCCCGTCCCCTCCTTCATCAGGCCATCAAAATGCCTCTTCCACACTTCTTTCACTTCCTCATTTCTACTCACAGTAACTCCATCCTCTCTCTTCATTCTCACGCTACCAGACTTTCCTTCTCCTCTTTCTCTTTTAACCTCCTTCCAGAATAATTTCTTGTTCTTTTTAAACTTTTCACTTGGTTTCCTGCCAAACTCCTCATCCACTCTCCTTTTACTCTCACTCACCATCCTCTTCACTTGTCTCTTACATACATTATATTCTCTCTTTCATCTCTCTCACTTCTTCTGACACATTCCTCTGTAATGTTCTTCTCCTATATGCCTTCCTTTTCTACTCTACGGCATCTTTCACTTCTTCTGACCACCAAGCACTCCCTTTCTTGCCCCTCTTCTGTGTCTTATATCCCACTGCCTCTGCTGCTGTCCTCAATACTATTGTCTTAAACATTTCATACATATCATTCACT
The DNA here is from genome assembly GCA_033782935.1 of Petrolisthes cinctipes. NCBI lineage: Eukaryota > Metazoa > Arthropoda > Malacostraca > Decapoda > Porcellanidae > Petrolisthes > Petrolisthes cinctipes. Next base: position 1,297,232 of record JAWQEG010000271.1, on the reverse strand, counting down.
CCCACTCCCTCCCCCATACTCAGCCTTGCATCCTCCAGCACCTCACCCACCCTCCTCTTATATACCTCTTTGTACTCGGTGTCATTCAATCTTCCTCTTGCCACCTGCCTCTTGTTTTCCCCTTCATCCCTCCTACAGTACTCCCACTTAACCCTGACCTTCATCCTTACTAAGACAGCAAAATGGTCAGAGCACTGAACCATTCCTCTCACTACTTTCGCATCCATCACACATCTTTCCGTAGTCTTTCATCCACTGCTATATAATCAATTAAACTCTTTTGTTCTCCTCTATCATCCCTTCTCCTCCATGTATACCGGTGGATCATCTTGTGCTCAAAGAAGGTGTTAGCCAAGAACAACCCCCTCTCAGCACAGACGTCCACCAGATATTCACCATTCTCATTCACTCCTTCCACACCCCATTTACCGACAATACTTCCTACTCTCTCATTTCCTACTTTCCCATTCATATCGCCCATCATTACAATCTTCCTCCAACTCTCAAATTTCCTCAAACACCCATTCAGCTTCTCCCAGATATCTCATTTTCTCTCTCCCCACCTTATTCCTCTCATTCTCAGGTGCATACGCACACACCCATGCATACTTAACCATTCCAATCTTTCCTGTCATCCATGCCACTCTCGTCCCACACCATCCATGTCCCTCAACTCTCTTCCATATCCTTGGTGCTACCAGCACTGCACACCCCTCCCTCCCTCTTCTTTTACACTTCTCACTCATTCCTGTCCACACTACACCTCCCTCCACTCCCTCCCACATCACACACTCTCCTCCACTCCCCATCCTTTCATGTGTGTCTCAGTCACTCCCATCACATCCACTCCTCCATTATTAAAACATTCAAAGTACAATAATGCCATGTTATACACTGTTGTTGTTGTTGATGTTCTCCCGGGGCAGAATGGCCTCCTGCCCCACAGACCCCTGGTACGCTCTGGTCGCAGTGAAAAAACAAATTAAAATAAAGGAGGGGCTGGTCCTATATGCCTGGAAATGGGACCACAGCTTACTGGGCCAGGGAGTCTGTATGGCCCTATATGCCTGGGCTACCAAAGCACATCCCAGGGAAATGGGACCACAACTTACTGGACCAGGGAGTCTGGGGGGCTCCGACCGCCAGGGAGATTGGGGAGAAGGTCTTTGATCCCACAGCCAGTGCTGTGTGCTGGCAGTCCACACAGCAGTTAGAAAAAAAGAAAAGAACCTCCGGTTGCAGTACAACTCGCATGTCTACAGATCTTGTCAAATCCACCAGAAAGTATCCACTGTTGTTGTTGTTGTTTAGGGTGTGTATTATACTAGTGTCTATAAATCTATTGTACAGTAAACCCCATATTATACTTATTATTATCCACCACTGGGTTTATGAGTGTGTGTGTAATGTACAAAGAGGTTTTACTGTCCATACATTATTTACAAACAATACAATACACAGCCATAACACCAACAGTACAAATCAAGGCAATACTGTACATGGGTGTGTAATGTACAAAGAGGATTTGATGTACACTCGCCAGCACTGCCACGTGGTACAGGGGCTCACACATATTCAGAGATGTAGCACCACTGTGATTATTTAGCTTGAAACAATCCACGTGTGTGAGATGGAGTATCCTCGATACACTAGTACATGAAGTGAACTTTGTTGCTTAAGGAATTAAATCACTTAAATCTCTTAAACAGGGCCCAATGGGGCTGACTTTATTCTCTGTGAATATTAGTTATCCCCCAAAGGGCTAGAATAAAGATTGTTGTAGGATCTGGTCACTTTCTAGTGGATTTGACGAGATCTGCCCACATGGATTAAAAATCCACGTGAGGTGTACTGCAACCGGAGGCTCCTTTTTTTTTTTTTTTTCCCACTGCTGTGTGGATTGCCAGCACACAGGGGGTGCATTTCCCTTTGCATGCAACAGTGTAAACTCCCTCCCCTTTATGGTCCCCTCAGGGCTGGTCTCATAGAAGGTGCGGCCCCACTTGTAGCTCTTGTGGTAACGTGGACTTGGGCCCACAGCACTGGCTGTGGTATCAAAGACCTCCCCAATCTCCCTGGTGGTCGGAGGCCCCCAGACTCCCTGGTCCAGTAAGCTCTGGTCCCATTTCCCTGGGATGTGCTTCGATAGCACAGGCATATAGGGCTAGCCCCTCCTTAATTTTAATTTGTTTTTTCACTACGACCAGAGCGTACCGGGGGTCTGTGGGACAGGAAGCCATTCTGCCCCGGGAGAACAACAACAACAATATCTTAAACATGTGAGCCCCTGTACCATGCAGCAGTGCTGGCGACTGTACAAACATTCATTACTGTATATGGGTGTATATTGTACAAACAGAGAGTTTACTGTATACACATTATTCATAAACAGTACAATACACACCCATAAGACCAACAATATAATATAAAGTGAGGCATTACTGTATATGGGTGTGTACATTATTCATATGATTGTGGCATTCATTGACAGTTGAAGACAAAAGTAGAAATTGCAAAGGCACCATAGACTCAATACAATAGTTAATATAGTGTATGTTAAGTGTATATTAAGTTAAAATAGACCCTGGATATTCAATGAATAAATACTTGTATCCATCCACCTCTTACTTCATTTTACACTCATTGAAGACCACTAATATACTGTATGCTTTCCCAAGCTTGTGTGTTTCATTACCATACACACTTAATAGGCTATTACATGAGCGGCTTTTGCACAGCAAGCAGCAAGTGCTGAGTAGTGATGTGTCGTTCGCGAACAAGCCGGCTCTTTCAATTCAACGGTAAAAGCCGGATCTCAAGACTGAAAGAGAGCCATTTGAGATCCGTTTCCACTTAAATTTTATTAAGGCATCTTTTTGTCGTCCGAGCGCAGGATTGGGATACGAAGACCGTGTAACGTCGGGAGGTCGTTACTTCCCAAGGGTGTTATAGTAGACTACCAATACTAGGCACGGTTTTATTCAGTAGTATAACAGGGATGTGGAGTGGACCCCAGCACAACGTTGTGGAGACTTCTGTAGTCTTGCTCGTCAGTGTTGCCTATCAGTAGCTTGCAGGATGATTGCCGTGTTGCTTGGAGAGTACCAGCGTTGCATGTAGTGTACCAGAACATTGCTTGAGGCGGCTTGTAGCGTGTGGGTGAGTGCAAGCAGGGCGTAGGGAGGCTGGGTGGTTAGGCGGGAGAGTGGGGCTGGTGACTATACCCTGTGCTAGCTTCTAGGTAACTGGTCAAGCGGCCGTCGTCCTGGGGTGGCAGGCTTGTCTAGCTGGGTTAGGTATGAAAAGACATAGCAAAATATGGTAAACCAAGGCTTGGGTCCACTACAATACCTCCCCCCCCCTCCCCCAACAAACAAGGGGAGAGGTAGGGGTATGATACATAAGATACAAGATACATAAAAAAAACATATACAGACATGGTACAGGTAAGGCACATAAATATGATGTAAGTGGTACATAAGATGAACAATACACACACAAAAAAAAAATATATATAAAGCATAATAATGTAAAGCACAAAATTATATCTATAGTTTCTATACAATGTAAATGCTACTATCGCCTCCAATAATTATGACCCACCCTCCTCGATACCTCTATGTCCCTGGTGGCCCTTTTCTGCGTGACAGGTTACATGGGGTACTGGGGGAAGAGAGTCTATTTGTTGGGGATATCTCAATGGTATCCCACATGATGAATTGAATCCCCGATTACGAGGGAGATCTTTCACTGTGTTAATTTGGTTTGAGATATATGGATTAAGAAATCTTGTGTGTTATGATCAGTTATATCTTATTTACCTCAGACAGCCTACACATGTTTGACAATAATATGCTAATCGTCACAGTTAATCACTTCAACAGTGAGGGTTTTACCCTATCTGATTTACATTTCTAGAAAAGGAGGTTTTAAACAAGTCATGTATTTACATCATCTGAATTTCCAATTCAGTATACAACAAGTATCGATATGAGTCACCAGTGTTTAACACAACTCATTCTCGTGCAAACCGGTACTGGTGTCGATATTCGAACCCCACATAATAAAAATGGAATTCGATAAAGCACATGTTGACTAGTATTACATTTCCCTTACATGCATACTGAATGGGAAATTCAGATAATGTAAATACATAACTTTTGCGAGAAACTTTAATTCATTTGGGTTGCAAATGTTCACTGAAATCAACAAAACAGTCTTTAGTTAAGGACCCTGTGATCGTGTGTGACTTGGTGGCTTCTGATTCCTTCTGACTATGCCTCGAAACAAGCTCCTTCAATATAGATGGTGTTTCGTGGCAATATTTGAAGGACTCAATAACCTCAAATATTCTGACTACATCACAGGGTCCCTTAATCATAGAGTTACGCAGAGCCATCACTCAGAATTACTGATACCCTAGGGAAGCATCATAGATGTAATCATTATAATATTATATGTCGCCAATTCACATTCTGTATTTTAATTTCTATACTGTAAGTGTTCCCATCATCATTCTATATTTTGCAGCACCGATTATGTCAGGAACCTTGGAAACAGTGGTGTTGCTGAAGGGTAGTTATCTTTTTATTACTGTTAATATAGATTATGAAACTAAATAAAAAAAAGTGCATACAGAAAATATCAGAAGCTATAATTTTAAGTAATGCATTGATTAATTTCCCCTCAACTTAGCATTAGTAGTCATATATAGTGAGACAGTAAGGAAGCTCCTTATGCATCTACCCGGGTGAACAGACTCTAGAATACATGGTACAGTTTATTTGGTAACATACAAAGGTGCAGGACATATGGTATGGGGGAAGGCCAGTCTGCCGAGTGCCGATGTTGCATCTTGGAGAGTCGGTAGTTACAGTGTCGCTTGTGTAGTAGTGTAGGGGAGGGGAACAGCGTGTGGACGTAGTGCGAACACGTGGACTTCAGGTGTGTGAGGATGGCAGGTACAGTTGGTCCTTCCTCCTTAGTAGCTCGCTGGAATCTCTGGCTCACAAGCGCCAGCCCGCTCTTTTATATCCTTTCTCTAGGTTCCAGTATGTGGCATCAATCACGTGATCACGCCATCCCCTGACCGGCTGCACCCACCTTAGTTCATACCTGGAGGAAGCGGAAGGCTGGCGGCTAGGGTTCCCAAGGGTATGCAAAGCTGTACCAGGGGACGGGATTAATCTAAACCGCCAGACTGGCTTGTCACAAAGAAACAGGGAGCGGCGCACCAGCACATAGAATATAATATAGAAATACAGAGTGGTGCGTATGCCACCACTACAATAGACAACTTTGACAGTCTCAACTATAGATTGTATGCTCATCAGTTATTCACCAGTCAGGTCCTTTTACCATCCATCAATGTGATGGAAGTCATGTTTCCGTGGAATATAATATTGGTTGGTAATGTCCAGTTCATGTGACAAACTTGGGTACCGTAAGTAGTAAACTTTAGAGAAAAAATGCGTGTGACTATACAGTTCACTACATCTTTGGTTCTGTTAAATGAAGGAGATTACACTTGGTGTTGTTGGCATCTGCTTCTTTAAATCCTCCTTTTCTAAATCTCTAAATCAGATGGGTAAAACCCTCACTGTTCAAGTGATATAACTGTGACGATTCAAGCAACATGTCGTTAATTATTGTTTTTATAAATTAGCATGTTATTGTCAAACATGTGTAGGCTGTCTGAGGTAAATAAGATATAACTGATCATAAGACACAACGACAAGTTTTCTTAATCCATATATCTCAAACCTAATTAACACAATGAAAGATCTTCCTCGTAATTGGAAAGTCGGAGATTCGATTCATCATGTTGGATACCATTGAGATATCCCCCACAAATAGACTCTCTTCCCCCAATAGCCCATGTAACCTGTCACGCAGAGAAGGGCCACCAGGGACATAGAGGTATCGAGGAGGGTGCGTCATAATTATTGGAGGCGATAGTACATACGATACAAAATACAAGAAAATAGTATGCAACATACAAACATAGTACTGGTAAAGCACAAAGGTGCATACATATGATGTAAATGGTACAGAAGGGCATACAAAAACGATGAATAGACATGTCAAATATCAATGTGGTAGAATAAATACATGGATAATATATGCAGCAGACATACATGAAAGAAACATAAACATTACAAAAATACAAGGTGGAATAAGTGTTGTACAGCTCCGGACAGATCAAGCGTCCACACCCCATCCATCAGCAACTTGGTTTAGGCCTCGTCGGATCTGGCGACAGTTGCAGGTGGAGGGAGGGGGGATGTTAGTGGGAGAGGAGGAGAGAAATGTGGGCGGGGCTATATAGGAGGTAATGTGGAAGGGTAACGAATGATCAGGTAGAGAGACGTGTGTCAAGAGGAATGAATGAAGCTGTGAACGGTATCGAATCACCAATAATTTAAAGCAGGGTTCTTCAAACTTTTTCAGTCGTGACACAGTTTTTACTATGACATCAATCTCGCGACCGATACAGAAAGATCTTTTACAAATGACCAGAATTATCAACCTAAGAAAATACAAGGCCAGAAACTGAAATGCAATTATTATGATAAAAAGGCATTCTAATCAGAATTATAAACAAAATTATATACACTGCCTCACCTACCCCTCCCTCTATTTCTCTCAGGGTGTGTTGAACCTGAATTTGAGCTATAAACGGGTACAGATAATGCATGCACATATCGACTTTGGGCAACTAAAATATCGATTTTCAGCATGTTTTGGGCCTGTATTTTGAAAACATTCTAGCACTGAGTAGGCATGTACAGAACGTTTCTGGGACCAAAAAATATCGAATTTTCGGGTGTTTTGAGCATGAATTTGGGATATAAATGCGTACAGATGATGCATGCACATATCGACTTTAGGCACCTAAAATATCGATTTTCGGCATGTTTTAGGGCTATATTTTTAAAATATTCTAGTACTGAGTAGGCATGTACAGATCGCTTCTGGGACCCAAAAATATCAAATTTTCGGATGTTTTGATCCTGAATTTGAGATATAAACGTGTACAGAAGACGCAAGCACATATTGACTTTGGGCACCTAAAATATAGATTTCCAGCATGTTTTGGGCTTGTATTTTGAAAATATTTTAGCACTGAGTATGCATGTACAGATTGCTTCTGGGACCCCAAAATATCGAATTTTCGGGTGTTTGGGCCTGAATTTGGGATATAAACGAATATAGAAGATGCATGCACATATCGACTTTTTCCACCTAAAATATCGATTTATAGCATGTTTTGGGCATATATTTTGAAAATATTCTAGCACTGAGTATGCATGTAGAGATCACTTTGGGACCTAAAAATATCGATTTTTTTGGGCGTTTTGAACCTGAAATTAGGATATAAACGAGTACAGAAAATGCATGAATTTATCGACTTTAAGGGCCTAAAAAATCGATTATCAGCATGTTTTTGACCTGTATTTTTAAAATATTCTAGCACTGAGTAGGCATGTACAGATCGCTTCTGGAACCCAAAAATATTGAATTTTCGTAGGTTTTGTGCATGAATTTAGGTTATAAACGGGTACAGATGACGCATGCACATATCGACTTTGGGCACCAAAAACACCGATTTTCAGCATGTTTTGGACTGTATTTAGACAATATTCTAGCACTGGGTATGCATGTACAGATCGTTTCTGGGACCCAAAAACATCGTATTTTCGGGTGTTTTGAGCATGAATTTGGGATATAAACGCGTACAGAAAATGCATACACATATGGTCTTTGAGCACTTAAAATATCGATTTTCAGCATGTTTTGGGCCTATAATTGGAAAATATTCTAGCACTGAATATGCATGTACAGTTCGCTTGTGGGACCCCAAAATATCGATTTTTTGGGTGTTCGGAGCTTGAATTTGGGATATAAACGGGTACAAAAGATGCATGCACATATTGACTTTAGGCATCTATAATATCGATTTTCAGCATGTTTTGGGCCTGTATTTTGAAATTTTTCTTACACTGAGTAGGCATGTTCAGATCGTTTCTGGGACCCTAAAATATCGAATTTTCGGGTGTTTTGAGCTTGAATTTCAGATATAAACGGGTACAAAAGATGCATGCACATATTGACTTTGGGCACCAAAAATATCGATTTTCAGCATGTTTTAGGCCTATATTTTGAAAATATTCTAGCACTGAGTAGGCATTTACAGATCGCTTCTGGGACTTAAAAATATTGAATTTTCGGGTGTTTTGAGCCTGTATTTGGGATATAAATGGGTATAGATGATGCATGCACATATCGACTTTGGGCACCTAAAATATCGATTTTCAGCATGTTTTGGGCCTATATCTTGAAAATATTCTAGCACTGAATATGCATGTACAGATCGATTCTGGGACCCAAAAATATCGAATTTTCGGGTGTTTTGAGCCTGAATTTGGGATATAAACGGGTACAGAAGATACATGCACATATCGACTTTAGGCACCTAAAATATAGTTTTTTATCATGTTTTGGACCTATATTCTTAAAATATTCTAGCACTGAGTAGGCATGTACAGAACGCATCTGGGACCCCAAAATATCGAATTTTCTGATGTTTTGATCCTGAATTTGAGATATAAACGGGTACAGAAAATGCATACACATATGGACTTTGAGAAACTAAAAAATCGATTTTCAGTATGTTTTGGGCCTATATTTGGAAAATATTCTAGCACTGAATATGTATGTACAGATCGCTTGTGGGACGCCAAAATATCGAATTTTCTGGTGTTTTGAGTCTGAATTTGGGATATAAACGGGTACAAAAGATCCATGCACATATTGACTTTGGGCATCTAAAATATCGATTTTCAGCATGTTTTTGGCCTGTATTTTGAAAATATTCTAGCACTGGGTATGCATGTACAGATCACTTCTGCGACCCCAAAATATCGAATTTTCGGGTGTTTTGAGCTTGAATTTGAGATATAAACGGCTACAGAAGATTCGTGCACATATCAACTTTGGGCACCAAAAATATCGTTTTTCAGCATGTTTTAGGCCTATATTTGGAAAATATTCTAACACTGAGAAGGCATGTACAGATTGCTTCTGGGACCCCCAAATATCGAATTTTGGGGTGTTTTGAGCCTGAATTTGGGATATAAACGGGTACAGAAGATGCATACACCTATGGACTTTGAGCACCTAAAATATCGATTTTCAGCATGTTTTAGGCCAATATTATGAAAATATTCTAGCACTGAGTAGGCATGTACAGATTGCTTCTGGGACGCAAAAATATCGAATTTTCGGATGATTTGATCCTGAATTTGAGATATAAACGTGTACAGAAGATGCAAGCACATATCGACTTTGGTCACCTAAAATATCGATTTCAGAATGTTTTGGGCTTATATTTTGAAAATACTTTGACACTGAGTAAACATGTACATATCGCTTTTTGGCCCCCAAAATATCGAATTTTTGGATGTTTTGATCCTGAATTTGAGATATATACGGGTACAAAAGACGCAAGCACATATTGACTTTGGGCACCTAAAATATAAATGTTCAGCATGTTTTGGGCTTGTATTTTGAAAATATTCTAGAACTGAGTAGGCATGAACAGATCGCTTTTTGGACCACATAATATCGAGTTTCCGGGTGTTTGGGCCTGAATTTGGGATATAAACGAAGAGAGAAGATGCATGCACATATCGACTTTTTCCACCTAAAATATCGATTTATAGCATGTTCTGGGCCTATATTTTGAAAATATTCTAGCACTGAGTATCGCTTTGGGACCTAAAAATATAGATTTTTTTGGGCGTTATAAACCTGAAATTGGGATATAAACGAGTACAGAAAATGCATGAATTTATCGACTTTGGGGACCTAAAAAATCGATTATCAGTATGTTTTTGACCTGTATTTTGAAAATATTCTAGCACTGAGAAGGCATGTACAGATCGCTTCTGGAACCCAAAAATATCGAATTTTCGTGGGTTTTGTGCATGAATTTCGGTTATAAACGGGTACAAAAGATGCATACGCATATGGACTTTGAGTACCTAAAATATCGATTTTCAGCATGTTTTGGGCCTATATTTGGAAAAATATTCTAGCACTGAATATGCATGTACAGTTCGCTTGAAGGACCCAAAAATATCAAATTTTCGGGTGTTTTGAGCTTGAATTTGGGATATAAACGGGTACAAAAGATACATGCACATATTGACTTTAGGCACCTAAAATATAGATTTTCAGCATGTTTTGGGCTTGTATTTTGAAAATATTCTAGCACTGAGTAGGCATGAACAGATCGCTTCTGGGACCCCAAAATATCGAATTTTCGGGTGTTTGGGCCTGAATTTCGGATATAAAAGAATACAGAAGATGCATGCACCTATGGACTTTGAGCACCTAGAATATCGATTTTCAGCATGTTTTAGGCCTATATTATGAAAATATTCTAGCACTGAGTAGGCATGTACAGATTGCTTCTGGGACGCAAAAATATCGAATTTTCGGATGATTTGATCCTGAATTTGAGATATAAACGTGTACAGAAGATGCAAGCACATATCGACTTTGGTCACCTAAAATATCGATTTCAGAATGTTTTGGGCTTATATTTTGACAATACTTTGACACTGAGTAAACATGTACATATCGCTTTTTGGCCCCCAAAATATCGAATTTTTGGATGTTTTGATCCTGAATTTGAGATATATACGGGTACAAAAGACGCAAGCACATATTGACTTTGGGCACCTAAAATATAAATGTTCAGCATGTTTTGGGCTTGTATTTTGAAAATATTCTAGCACTGAGTAGGCATGAACAGATCGCTTCTTGGACCACATAATATCGAGTTTCCGGGTTTTTGGGCCTGAATTTGGGATATAAACGAAGAGAGAAGATGCATGCACATATCGACTTTTTCCACCTAAAATATCGATTTATAGCATGTTCTGGGCCTATATTTTGAAAATATTCTAGCTCTGAGTATCGCTTTGGGACCTAAAAATATAGATTTTTTTGGGCGTTTTAAACCTGAAATTGGGATATAAACGTGTACAGAAAATGCATGAATTTATCGACTCTGGAGACCTAAAAAATCGATTATCAGTATGTTTTTGACCTGTATTTTGAAAATATTCTAGCACTGAGAAGGCATGTACAGATCGCTTCTGGAACCCAAAAATATCGAATTTTCGTGGGTTTTGTGCATGAATTTCGGTTATAAACGGGTACAAAAGATGCATACACATATGGACTTTGAGCACCTAAAATATCGATTTTCAGCATGTTTTGGGCCTATATTTGGAAAAATATTCTAGCACTGAATATGCATGTACAGTTCGCTTGAGGGACCCAAAAATATCAAATTTTCGGGTGTTTTGAGCTTGAATTTGGGATATAAACGGGTACAAAAGATACATGCACATATTGACTTTAGGCACCTAAAATATAGATTTTCAGCATGTTTTGGGCTTGTATTTTGAAAATATTCTAGCACTGAGTAGGCATGAACAGATCGCTTCTGGGACCCCAAAATATCGAATTTTCGGGTGTTTGGGCCTGAATTTGGGATATAAAGGAATACAGAAGATGCATGCACCTATGGACTTTGAGCACCTAAAATATCGATTTTCAGCATGTTTTAGGCCTATATTTTGAAAATATTCTAGCACTGACTAGGCATGTACAAATCGTTTCTGGGACCCAAAACCATTGCAATAATTTCCGGGTGTTTTGATCCTGAATTTGGGATATAAAAGAATACAGAAGATGCATGCACATATCGACTTTTTCCACCTAATATATCGATTTATAGCATGTTCTGGGCCTATATTTTAAAAATATTCTAGCACTGAGTATGCATGTAGAGATCGCTTAGGGACCCAAAAATATCGATTTTTTCTGGCGTTTTGAACCTGAAATTGGGATATAAACGAGTACAGAAGATGCATGAATTTATCGACTTTGGGCACCTAAAAAATCGATTTTTAGAATATTTAGAATATTTTCAAATTACAGGCGTAATTTGAAAATATTCTAGCACTGAGTAAGCATGTACAGATCGCTTCTGGAACCCCAAAATATCGAATTTTCGGGTGTTTTGAGCTTGAATTTGAGATATAAACGGGTACAGAAGATTCGTGCACATATCAACTTTGGGCACCAAAAACACCGATTTTCAGCATGTTTTTAAACTGTATTTTGATAATATTCTAGCACAGGGTATGCATGTACAGATCGTTTCTGGGACCCAAAAATATCGAATTTTCGTGTGTTTTGAGCAAGAATTTGGGATATAAACGGGTACAGAAGATGCATACACCTATGGACTTTGAGCACCTAAAATATCGATTTTCAGCATGTTTTAGGCCAATATTATGAAAATATTCTAGCACTGAGTAAGCATGTACAGATTGCTTCTGGGACGCAAAAATATCGAATTTTCGGATGATTTGATCCTGAATTTGAGATATAAACGTGTACAGAAGATGCAAGCACATATCGACTTTGGTCACCTAAAATATCGATTTCAGAATGTTTTGGGCTTATATTTTGACAATACTTTGACACTGAGTAAACATGTACATATCGCTTTTTGGCCCCCAAAATATCGAATTTTTGGATGTTTTGATCCTGAATTTGAGATATATACGGGTACAAAAGACGCAAGCACATATTGACTTTGGGCACCTAAAATATAAATGTTCAGCATGTTTTGGGCTTGTATTTTGAAAATATTCTAGCACTGAGTAGGCATGAACAGATCGCTTCTTGGACCACATAATATCGAGTTTCCGGGTGTTTGGGCCTGAATTTGGGATATAAACGAAGAGAGAAGATGCATGCACATATCGACTTTTTCCACCTAAAATATCGATTTATAGCATGTTCTGGGCCTATATTTTGAAAATATTCTAGCAATGAGTATCGCTTTGGGACCTAAAAATATAGATTTTTTTGGGCGTTTTAAACCTGAAATTGGGATATAAACGAGTACAGAAAATGCATGAATTTATCGACTTTGGGGACCTAAAAAATCGATTATCAGTATGTTTTTGACCTGTATTTTGAAAATATTCTAGCACTGAGAAGGCATGTACAGATCGCTTCTGGAACCCAAAAATATCGAATTTTCGTGGGTTTTGTGCATGAATTTCGGTTATAAACGGGTACAAAAGATGCATACGCATATGGACTTTGAGCACCTAAAATATCGATTTTCAGCATGTTTTGGGCCTATATTTGGAAAAATATTCTAGCACTGAATATGCATGTACAGTTCGCTTGAGGGACCCAAAAATATCAAATTTTCGGGTGTTTTGAGCTTGAATTTGGGATATAAACGGGTACAAAAGATACATGCACATATTGACTTTAGGTACCTAAAATATAGATTTTCAGCATGTTTTGGGCTTGTATTTTGAAAATATTCTAGCACTGAGTAGGCATGAACAGATCGCTTCTGGGACCCCAAAATATCGAATTTTCGGGTGTTTGGGCCTGAATTTGGGATATAAAAGAATACAGAAGATGCATGCACCTATGGACTTTGAGCACCTAAAATATCGATTATCAGCATGTTTTAGGCCTATATTTTGAAAATATTCTAGCACTGACTAGGCATGTACAGATCGTTTCTGGGACCCAAAACCATTGAATTTCCGGGTGTTTTGATCCTGAATTTGGGATATAAAAGAATACAGAAGATGCATGCACATATCGACTTTTTCCACCTAATATATCGATTTATAGCATGTTCTGGGCCTATATTTTGAAAATATTCTAGCACTGAGTATGCATGTAGAGATCGCTTAGGGACCCAAAAATATCGATTTTTTCGGGCGTTTTGAACCTGAAATTGGGATATAAACGAGTACAGAAGATGCATGAATTTATCGACTTTGGGCACCTAAAAAATCGATTTTCAGCATGTTTTTGGCCTGTAATTTGAAAATATTCTAGCACTGAGTAAGCATGTACAGATCGCTTCTGGGACCCCCAAATATCGAATTTTGGGGTGTTTTGAGCCTGAATTTGGGATATAAACGGGTACAGAAGATGCATACACCTATGGACTTTGAGCACCTAAAATATCGATTTTCAGCATGTTTTAGGCCAATATTATGAAAATATTCTAGCACTGAGTAGGCATGTACAGATTGCTTCTGGGACGCAAAAATATCGAATTTTCGGATGATTTGATCCTGAATTTGAGATATAAACGTGTACAGAAGATGCAAGCACATATCGACTTTGGTCACCTAAAATATCGATTTCAGCATGTTTTGGGCTTATATTTTGAAAATACTTTGACACTGAGTAAACATGTACATATCGCTTTTTGGCCCCCAAAATATCGAATTTTTGGATGTTTTGATCCTGAATTTGAGATATATACGGGTACAAAAGACGCAAGCACATATTGACTTTGGGCACCTAAAATATAAATGTTCAGCATGTTTTGGGCTTGTATTTTTAAAATATTCTAGCACTGAGTAGGCATGAACAGATCGCTTTTTGGACCACATAATATCGAGTTTCCGGGTGTTTGGGCCTGAATTTGGGATATAAACGAAGAGAGAAGATGCATGCACATATCGACTTTTTCCACCTAAAATATCGATTTATAGCATGTTCTGGGCCTATATTTTGAAAATATTCTAGCACTGAGTATCGCTTTGGGACCTAAAAATATAGATTTTTTTGGGCGTTTTAAACCTGAAATTGGGATATAAACGAGTACAGAAAATGCATGAATTTATCGACTTTGGGGACCTAAAAAATCGATTATCAGTATGTTTTTGACCTGTATTTTGAAAATATTCTAGCACTGAGAAGGCATGTACAGATCGCTTCTGGAACCCAAAAATATCGAATTTTCGTGGGTTTTGTGCATGAATTTCGGTTATAAACGGGTACAAAAGATGCATACACATATGGACTTTGAGCACCTAAAATATCGATTTTCAGCATGTTTTGGGCCTATATTTGGAAAAATATTCTAGCACTGAATATGCATGTACAGTTCGCTTGAGGGACCCAAAAATATCGAATTTTCGGGTGTTTTGAGCTTGAATTTGGGATATAAACGGGTACAAAAGATACATGCTCATATTGACTTTAGGCACCTAAAATATAGATTTTCAGCATGTTTTGGGCTTGTATTTTGAAAATATTCTAGCACTGAGTAGGCATGAACAGATCGCTTCTGGGACCCCAAAATATCGAATTTCCGGGTGTTTTGAACCTGAAATTGGGATATAAAAGAATACAGAAGATGCATGCACATATCGACTTTTTCCACCTAATATATCGATTTATAGCATGTTCTGGGCCTATATTTTGAAAATATTCTAGCACTGAGTATGCATGTAGAGATCGCTTAGGGACCCAAAAATATCGATTTTTTCTGGCGTTTTGAACCTGAAATTGGGATATAAACGAGTACAGAAGATGCATGAATTTATCGACTTTGGGCCCCTAAAAAATCGATTTTCAGCATGTTTTTGGCCTGTAATTTGAAAATATTCTAGCACTGAGTAAGCATGTACAGATCGCTTCTGGAACCCCAAAATATCGAATTTTCGGGGGTTTTGTGCATGAATTTAGGTTATAAACGGATACAAAAGATGCATGCACATATCGACTTTGGGCCCCTAAAATATCGATTTTCAGCATGTTTTGGGCCTATATCTTGAAAATATTCTAGCACTGAATATGCATGTACAGATCAATTCTGGGACCTAAAAATATCGAATTTTCGGGTGTTTTGAGCCTGAATTTGGGATAATAAACGGGTACAGAAGATGCATGCACATATCGACTTTAGGTACCTAAAATATCGTTTTTTATCATGTTTTCGGCCTATATTTTAAAAATATTCTAACACTGAGTAGGCATGTACAGATTGCTTCTGGCACCCCAAAATATCGAATTTTGGGGTGTTTTGAGCCTGAATTTGGGATATAAACGGGTACAGAAGACGCAAGCACATATCGACTTTAGTCACCTAAAATATCGATTTCAGAATGTTTTGGGCCTATATTTTGAAAATACTTTGACACTGAGTAAACATGTACATATCGCTTTTGGGCCCCCAAAATATCGAATTTTTAGATGTTTTGATCCTGAACTTGAGATACAGACTGGTACAAAAGACGCAAGCACATATCGACTTTGGGCACCTAAAATATAGTTTTTTATCATGTTTTGGACCTATATTCTTAAAATATTCTAGCACTGAGTAGGCATGTACAGATCGCATCTGGGAACCAAAAATATCGAATTTTCGGATGTTTTGCTCCTGAATTTGAGATATAAACGGGTAAAAAAAATGCATACACATATGGACTTTGAGAAACTAAAATATCGATTTTCAGCATGTTTTGGGCCTATATTTGGAAAATATTCTGGCACTGAATATGTATGTACAGATCGCTTGTGGGACCCCAAAATATCGAATTTTCTGGTATTTTGAGCCTGAATTTTGGATATAAACAGGTACAAAAGATCCATGCACATATTGACTTTGGGCATCTAAAATATCGATTTTCAGCATGTTTTTGGCTTGTATTTTGAAAATATTCTAGCACTGGGTATGCATGTACAGATCGCTTCTGCGACCCCAAAATATCGAATTTTCGGGTGTTTTGAGCTTGAATTTGAGATATAAACGGGTACAGAAGATTCGTGCACAAATCAACTTTGGGCACCAAAAACACCGATTTTCAGCATGTTTTTAAACTGTATTTTGATAATATTCTAGCACAGGGTATGCATGTACAGATCGTTTCTGGGACCCAAAAATATCGAATTTTCGGGTGTTTTGAGCAAGAATTTGGGATATAAACGGATACAGAAGATTTATACACATATGGACTTTGAGAAACTAAAATATCGATTTTTAGCATGTTTTGGGCTTATATTTGGAAAATATTCTAGCACTGAATATGTATGTACAGATCGCTTGTGGGACCCCAAAATATCGAATTTTCGGGTGTTTTGAGCTTGAATTTGAGATATAAACGGGTACAGAAGATCCATGCACATATTGACTTTGGGCACCAAAAACACCGATTTTCAGCATGTTTTTAAACTGTATTTTGATAATATTCTAGCACAGGGTATGCATGTACAGATCGTTTCTGGGACCCAAAAATATCGAATTTTCGGGTGTTTTGAGCCTGTATTTGGGATATAAACGGGTACAGAAGATTTATACACATATGGACTTTGAGCACCTAAAATATCGATTTTCAGCATGTTTTAGGCCTATAATATGAAAATATTCTAGCACGGACTAGGCATGTATAGATCACTTCTGGGACCCAAAAATATCGAATTTTCTGGTGTTTTGAGCCTGAATTTGGGATATAAACGGGTACAGAAGATGCATGCACATATCGATTTTAGGCACTTAAAATATCGTTTTTTATCATGTTTTGGACCTATATTCTTAAAATATTCTAGCACTGAGTGCCTGTACAGATCGCTTCTGGGAACCAAAATTATCAAATTTTCAGATGTTTTGATCTAGAATTTGGGATATAAACGGGTACAGAAGATGCATACACCTATGGACTTTGAGCACCTAAAATATCGATTTTCAGCATGTTTTAGGCCAATATTATGAAAATATTCTAGCACTGAGTAGGCATGTACAGATTGCTTCTGGGACGCAAAAATATCTAATTTTCGGATGATTTGATCCTGAATTTGAGATATAAACGTGTACAGAAGATGCAAGCACATATCGACTTTGGTCACCTAAAATATCGATTTCAGAATGTTTTGGGCTTATATTTTGAAAATACTTTGACACTGAGTAAACATGTACATATCGCTTTTTGGCCCCCAAAATATCGAATTTTTGGATGTTTTGATCCTGAATTTGAGATATATACGGGTACAAAAGACGCAAGCACATATTGACTTTGGGCACCTAAAATATAAATGTTCAACATGTTTTGGGCTTGTATTTTGAAAATATTCTAGCACTGAGTAGGCATGAACAGATCGCTTCTGGGACCCCAAAATATCGAATTTTCGGGTGTTTGGACCTGAATTTGGGATATAAAGGAATACAGAAGATGCATGCACCTATGGACTTTGAGCACCTAAAATATCGATTTTCAGCATGTTTTAGGCCTATATTTTGAAAATATTCTAGCACTGACTAGGCATGTACAGATCGTTTCTGGGACCCAAAACCATTGCAATAATTTCCGGGTGTTTTGATCCTGAATTTGGGATATAAAAGAATACAGAAGATGCATGCACATATCGACTTTTTCCACCTAATATATCGATTTATAGCATGTTCTGGGCCTATATTTTGAAAATATTCTAGCACTGAGTATGCATGTAGAGATCGCTTAGGGACCCAAAAATATCGATTTTTTCTGGCGTTTTGAACCTGAAATTGGGATATAAACGAGTACAGAAGATGCATGAATTTATCGACTTTGGGCACCTAAAAAATCGATTTTCAGCATGTTTTTGGCCTGTAATTTGAAAATATTCTAGCACTGAGTAAGCATGTACAGATCGCTTCTGGAACCCCAAAATATCGAATTTTCGGGGGTTTTGTGCATGAATTTAGGTTATAAACGGATACAAAAGATGCATGCACATATCGACTTTGGGCACCTAAAATATCGATTTTCAGCATGTTTTGGGCCTATATCTTGAAAATATTCTAGCACTGAATATGCATGTACAGATCGATTTTGGGACCTAAAAATATCGAATTTTCGGGTGTTTTGAGCCTGAATTTGGGATAATAAACGGGTACAGAAGATGCATGCACATATCGACTTTAGGTACCTAAAATATCGTTTTTTATCATGTTTTCGGCCTATATTTTAAAAATATTCTAACACTGAGTAGGCATGTACAGATTGCTTCTGGCACCCCAAAATATCGAATTTTGGAGTGTTTTGAGCCTGAATTTGGGATATAAACGGGTACAGAAGACGCAAGCACATATCGACTTTAGTCACCTAAAATATCGATTTCAGAATGTTTTGGGCCTATATTTTGAAAATACTTTGACACTGAGTAAACATGTACATATCGCTTTTGGGCCCCCAAAATATCGAATTTTTAGATGTTTTGATCCTGAACTTGAGATACAGACTGGTACAAAAGACGCAAGCACATATCGACTTTGGGCACCTAAAATATAGTTTTTTATCATGTTTTGGACCTATATTCTTAAAATATTCTAGCACTGAGTAGGCATGTACAGATCGCATCTGGGAACCAAAAATATCGAATTTTCGGATGTTTTGCTCCTGAATTTGAGATATAAATGGGTAAAAAAAATGCATACACATATGGACTTTGAGAAACTAAAATATCGATTTTCAGCATGTTTTGGGCCTATATTTGGAAAATATTCTGGCACTGAATATGTATGTACAGATCGCTTGTGGGACCCCAAAATATCGAATTTTCTGGTATTTTGAGCCTGAATTTTGGATATAAACGGGTACAAAAGATCCATGCACATATTGACTTTGAGCATCTAAAATATCGATTTTCAGCATGTTTTTGGCTTGTATTTTGAAAATATTCTAGCACTGGGTATGCATGTACAGATCGCTTCTGCGACCCCAAAATATCGAATTTTCGGGTGTTTTGAGCTTGAATTGGAGATATAAACGGGTACAGAAGATTCGTGCACATATCAACTTTGGGCACCAAAAACACCGATTTTCAGCATGTTTTTAAACTGTATTTTGATAATATTCTAGCACAGTGTATGCATGTACAGATCGTTTCTGGGACCCAAAAATATCGAATTTTCGGGTGTTTTGAGCAAGAATTTGGGATATAAACGGGTACAGAAGATGCATACACCTATGGACTTTGAGCACCTAAAATATCGATTTTCAGCATGTTTTAGGCCTATAATATGAAAATATTCTAGCACGGACTAGGCATGTATAGATCACTTCTGGGACCCAAAAATATCGAATTTTCGGGTGTTTTGAGCCTGAATTTGGGATATAAACGGGTACAGAAGATGCATGCACATATCGATTTTAGGCACTTAAAATATCGTTTTTTATCATGTTTTGGACCTATATTCTTAAAATATTCTAGCACTGAGTGCCTGTACAGATCGCTTCTGGGAACCAAAATTATCAAATTTTCAGATGTTTTGATCTAGAATATGGGATATAAACGGGTACAGAAGATGCATGCACATATCGACTTTGGGCACCAAAAATATCGATTTTCAGCATGTTTTGGGCCTATATTTGGAAAATATTCTAACACTGAGAAGGCATGTACAGATTGCTTCTGTGACCCCCAAATATCGAATTTTGGGGTGTTTTGAGCCTGAATTTGGGATATAAGCGGGTACAGAAGATGCAAGCACATATCGACTTTGGTCACCTAAAATATCGATTTCAGAATGTTTTGGGCCTATATTTTGAAAATACTTTGACACTGAGTAAACATGTACATATTGCTTTTGGGACCCCAAAATATCGAATTTTTGGATGTTTAGATCCTGAATTTGAGATATAAACGGGTACAAAAGACTCAAGCACATATTGACTTTGGGCACCTAAAATATAAATGTTCAGCATGTTTTGGGCTTGTATTTTGAAAATATTCTAGCACTGAGTAGGCATGAACAGATCGCTTCTTGGACCACATAATATCGAGTTTCCGGGTGTTTGGGCCTGAATTTGGGATATAAACGAAGAGAGAAGATGCATGCACATATCGACTTTTTCCACCTAAAATATCGATTTATAGCATGTTCTGGGCCTATATTTTGAAAATATTCTAGCACTGAGTATCGCTTTGGGACCTAAAAATATAGATTTTTTTGGGCGTTTTAAACCTGAAATTGGGATATAAACGAGTACAGAAAATGCATGAATTTATCGACTTTGGGGACCTAAAAAATCGATTATCAGTATGTTTTTGACCTGTATTTTGAAAATATTCTAGCACTGAGAAGGCATGTACAGATCGCTTCTGGAACCCAAAAATATCGAATTTTCGTGGGTTTTGTGCATGAATTTCGGTTATAAACGGGTACAAAAGATGAATACGCATATGGACTTTGAGCACCTAAAATATCGATTTTCAGCATGTTTTGGGCCTATATTTGGAAAAATATTCTAGCACTGAATATGCATGTACAGTTCGCTTGAGGGACCCAAAAATATCAAATTTTCGGGTGTTTTGAGCTTGAATTTGGGATATAAACGGGTACAAAAGATACATGCACATATTGACTTTAGGCACCTAAAATATAGATTTTCAGCATGTTTTGGGCTTGTATTTCGAAAATATTCTAGCACTGAGTAGGCATGAACAGATCGCTTCTGGGACCCCAAAATATCGAATTTTCGGGTGTTTGGGCCTGAATTTGGGATATAAAAGAATACAGAAGATGCATGCACCTATGGACTTTGAGCACCTAAAATATCGATTTTCAGCATGTTTTAGGCCTATATTATGAAAATATTCTAGCACTGACTAGGCATGTACAGATCGTTTCTGGGACCCAAAACCATTGAATTTCCGGGTGTTTTGATCCTGAATTTGGGATATAAAAGAATACAGAAGATGCATGCACATATCGACTTTTTCCACCTAATATATCGATTTATAGCATGTTCTGGGCCTATATTTTGAAAATATTCTAGCACTGAGTATGCATGTAGAGATCGCTTAGGGACCCAAAAATATCGATTTTTTCGGGCGTTTTGAACCTGAAATTGGGATATAAACGAGTACAGAAGATGCATGAATTTATCGACTTTGGGCACCTAAAAAATCGATTTTCAGCATGTTTTTGGCCTGTAATTTGAAAATATTCTAGCACTGAGTAAGCATGTACAGATCGCTTCTGGGACCCCCAAATATCGAATTTTGGGGTGTTTTGAGCCTGAATTTGGGATATAAACGGGTACAGAAGATGCATACACCTATGGACTTTGAGCACCTAAAATATCGATTTTCAGCATGTTTTAGGCCAATATTATGAAAATATTCTAGCACTGAGTAGGCATGTACATGTACGGACAAAGGCAAAGACTAGAAGGAACAACAGATCAGATGGCAAAGTCATTAATAGCCAGACAGATATTAGACACTCCAGCACAGATGTCCTTCCTTCCTTCCTTCTCTCCACACACACACACACACACACACACACACACACACACACACCACTCCATACACACACACAAACACGTGCAGTGACTCGCCTTTCGGGACCTGACAGGTAGTTCAAATTCCACATACATACATACACACAGACAAGCCAGCTGCACTCACTAGACGTGACTTGATCTGACCGAGATCATTTTTCTCTCTGTCCAACACACACACATATACACGTACACAGAGTTACCCTCGCTTGACCAGTCTCCAATGACATCTCTCTGCTTCAAGTTGTGGTAAGAGGATATAGCAGAAACCATTAACCCCTTCCTCCTCTCTCTAGTTTCAGAGAAAGAGAGAGAGAGAATGGGAGAATAAATGAATAAGGAATAAATAGGGAGAGAAGAGGAGTAGACAGACATACAGAATTAGATTGACCATTCACAGGCAACAGTTGTCACTCCAGCTATTTCTGTAAACTATGGAGTTTGAAATGTATATAAGCAGAGGAGGTACACTAGGAGTTAGGATACCACACTGACTCCCTAAGGGCTATAAACTGTCTCCATAGAGAGAGACATAATACCATATAAGACAAGACAAGGCACATCAATATAACTCTCTGTATAGATATAAGAACATATTAATAAATTAAGCCTTAAGAAACCTGTGAAGTCAATCACCTAAGAAAGCACCCGTCTTCCACGTTACCTAAAACAACAACAACAACAACAACAACTACTACAACTACAAGAATTACATACAAGTAAGTTACCAAGTTCTGCCCAGAGTTCAAGCCTTCAGAACTGGTACATTTGATGGCAGCGGTGTTTTTGCAATAAGGCAAATTGCAAGGTATAGACTTCACGGGAGTACAGTGACTAACATTGTTCAAGGACAAGTTGAAGGAATTTACTTGTAAATCCTCTCAAGTAATTTCTTCTGTGGGTATAATCTTACGACCTCTAACGAGGGAGATAAACCACAAATTCTTCACCTACAAGAAGCACCTGCTTCAATAGAATTGCAACTGACCTACAAGGGGTCCTCATCTACTTCACAACAAACAATCATCACTTCATCACTACCATATCGGCGTCCCTGCGTAAATGCTCTCGTCAGGACAACGCCACGACCTCCATCACCTCCACGCTGACGCCTCGTTACGTAAATGCTCTCGTAAAGGCAAGTCAACGTTCATCATCTTCACTCCAATAACGACTGTTAGTGTGTTAGTGTGCGAGCTAACTAATAATCGCTTCGCCTCTCCACCGACGTCGCCTCTTCACCACATCGTCGTCATCGTCGTTGCAACTAGAGTCAACTAAAAGTAGGTACACATCACATGTTACATTACATTATTTTTCACTTGTCCACGAACATGTTAGAATAGATTAGGTTCCTCAATTACAGCCCAGAAAGAAAGAAAAGAAGTGCCAAATTACAACAAAGGTAAAGATATTCTCCCCCATTAATCCAAAGGTATCATAACTAACTTCGAATATCCCTGATAATGATTCATTAGTCTCCAAGCTAGATTTCCCTGCCTCCCTAAGCCTCGTTTGTGGTGCCAACACATTCGAGTACATTTTCTGCTTCTACCTTACCCCCATTAAAAACTTAATCTGGTATACTATATTAACCTGTATTTTCTCCAACAATGGCTACTCCTCCACAATCTCCTACTGTCTCTGCTCTTCATACAACTTCTTCTAACCCCACTACCTCTTCTATGCATACAATGACAAGCTTACCCACCCACAAGTATTTAAAGTATTATACGGGAGATAATCCAAGATATGGGATTCATCTCTTCTTGCGTCATTTGGAGGATGTGTTTAATCAAACTAATATAGAGCAGGAC
Organism: Petrolisthes cinctipes; assembly: GCA_033782935.1. NCBI lineage: Eukaryota > Metazoa > Arthropoda > Malacostraca > Decapoda > Porcellanidae > Petrolisthes > Petrolisthes cinctipes. The sequence goes on along the minus strand of JAWQEG010000271.1, from coordinate 1,273,231 downwards.
TTACATAAGATAAGATTCGTGAGAGTGCATATTGCACCAGATAGTCCAGCCAGCTATATGTTAACTACAAGTGCTTTTTCTGATCCAGAGAATTTAACGTCATATGCTACATTCAGACAGTCACTTATTGATGTTTTTGGGGATGGTAAAATTCATAATTCATTATCATGGGTTCAGAGAATGATTCTAACAAAGGCAGATAACATACCTACAAGTAAACCAACAAAAGCACTTGCATTATCAGGGTCTCTAACTTTAAATTCGAAGGAATCTCGTATCATACATCGTGAATTACAGATTACTCAATCCATGGGGACGAAGAATTTTAATTTTGATGCCACACCTACTCAAAGGGAATCACAGGGAAAACGTTGCAAACACTGTAACGGAAATAATAATATTACCAGTGATTGTTATTACTTACATAATACTAAAGGCAATGATCAAGGGAAAAGTAATAATAAATACAGTCATTTACATGAATCAAAGTCGCATTCCTTAGATGAATGCATGATCCTTAACAGAATGAAATGGGACTTGCACAATCATAATATGATGTATGAAACGAGACTGCCACAATATTAAAACATCCCGAAAATAAAACTGTAGGCCCTGTCGTCGCATTTACCGTTAATATACTATAATTCCCTGTCCTAGTATAACATAGTAACACCCCCTTAATGATAGACACAGGCGCCGCAGTTTCCTTGTTATCGGATAATTCCTTTAACATATTATGCAAATTAGCTCCACAGCGGCATTTATAAACCAAGATTGAACAGGTGACATAGCATTGTCAACCATGACAGGCAATAAATTACAGGTATTAGGGACACTTTAACCCTTCCTGTACGGTTAGCCAAGGGAACTAACCATATACATATTGCATTTTATATAATACAAAATTATAAACTAGGTTTATCATACCTTATCAAACAAACCATATTAATTAACCCTAAATATAAAATAATACATTTTAGGAATTAATGTATTCCTATACAGGATTGTCCAGGCCAATATATAAATCCATGTAATGTTAATTCTATACATATTAAAAAAAATGAGGGAAACGACCCCGGTATCATAAAGGCCATTGCTGCATATAATATTATATTAACTCCAAATTTCGTCCATTAATTGAAGGTAAAGCTTCCATCTCATGTACAGCCACATACTACCGTTCTATTCTCAATAGAACCAGTAAAATAATATATAATCAGGGATTGATTTACTTTACCCAATGTAAACAGTGAAAATATCACTGATATTAATAAATCATCTACCAATATGCATGTAAAGAAAGGAACATATCTATGTGATCTGTACAGATGGAAGTTAGACCAATACCACAAGGAAATATTGTATCGGTTCTTACCGAAGGATAAAGTGATAGTTACATAAGTCAACAACTTAGAAATTTTGTCAGTGGACACGATTTTCCACTTTATCGTGATAATCTCATCACCATACTAGCCACATATTGAATACGATTGCCCTACTTGGTGAATCCTTAGGATGAACCAACATTATAAAGCATGCCATTACACTAACATCTCCTCAACCCATTTATTCGAACATATAGACTACCGTACCTCGTAGTAGGCAGAAAGTTGTAAAGAAAATTATAAATGAAATGATGGATGAAGGCATTATTAGGAATTCTAACTCCCCTTTTAACAGCCCAATGTTTTTGGTTTCAATAATAATGGTGAATTTACGCCAGTAATTGATTACGGACATATAAATAATGCTACAATTAAAGATAAATATCCCCTCCCTCCTTTAAGATGTTTTGTCTAACATTGGTGAATCAAAGCCTATGATATTCTCCACCTTAAACTTGGTCGGTGGAAACTGGCAAGTAGCATTAGATGATAAAAGTCAACCCATTACAACATTTAGTACTTCCCATGGTTATTATGAATACATTCGTAGACCATTTGGGTTATGTAATGCTTCATCCACATTTCAACATATGGTCAATTTTCGTATTGGCGTTCTTAATAACGTAGTCATCGCTAATCTCAACGATTTGATTAATTTTTCTATAGAAGTACATTCATAATAAGTAACAATAAAGAAGCTTATCCAGAGATTACATTAGGTAGGCCTCAAACTTTAACTGCCTATGTGTCATTTTATTAACCAGGAAATTATAATTTTAGGTTATACATTAACCGCCACGGTGCTCCATACACAATCTGGTAAAATACGAGCAATGAAAGTATTCACTATTCCTAATAAATGCTACTAACGTAAAATAATTCTTGGGTTTATGTTCTTATTATAGAATCTTTGTAGAGCATTTTTCCCAAGTAGCTAAACCCCTAAATAATCAACTCGAGATTTTGTATGGAGGCCAGAAAAAATAGCTAAGCTTTGAAATATTAAAGGTTAATTAATGTCAGCTTCAATTTTGCGTTCCCAAGTATTCATTAACTTTTATCAAGTGTACAGATGCTTCTTCAGTAGGCTTAGGCGCTGTACTTATGTAAGAGATAGCTTTGGGTCTATGTCAGGTATGTGCTTATGCTTAGAGAATATTAAGTGCACAGGGAACTCTTTACTCTGTAACAAAACAGGAAATTTAAGCAATATTATGGGCACTTCGTACTTTTAGAGAAATCGTATTAGGCTATCCTTTACAAGTTTTCGCGAATTACCAAACGATCCTTGGCTTACTATAACCTCAACCCCTAACGGGAAAATTAGCCAGATAAAATCTAACAATTCAGGAATTTCTCCCACATATAGATATTAAATACCTTCCAGGACGATTAGATAAAGTAGCAGATCCCTTAAACAATTATCTTGTCCTTTTAGTTCCGAGGACACCCATGGACTTTGACATTAATACGGTTCCTAAACATTAGCAAACGGATTCTATGATGAATGTAATAAGATATTCATTAAAAACCCTGAGGATGATAATAATGGACCATAATTACCCAGTCACTTAAATATCTTTTCCCTTCATGATGATATTATTTACAGAAAACTAAGGAAACGTGACGTACAAACCAATCACATAGTGATATAACAAATAATAATTCCCTCAGTATTAATTACCCTTATATCATAAGGCAATAGGACAGCCTGATAGAGGCAGGTACCTAACCACTCTCCATACAATATACTATTAACATAAACTAAGGGTAGATGATGAAACACATATATCGCTCAGTGCGAAACATACAATGCAAATCAAGGCCATACATTTGGACCTCTGTTCCATGACGGGAATCCCTAATCCTGGACGAATCATGGGACATAGTTGGATAGATCTACTTTCCTTACCAATTTAGAATCAGGACACAGATAAGTTTTTACCTATGGTTAACCATTTTCTAGATTTAGTGGCGGCACCACTAGGGAAAAACCCCGCAAAAGTAAGTGCACATATATTTAAAAACCAAATTCATATGACCATATACATGTCTCGATATTATAAAAGGTATCTGATTTCTACTACATTAAGCAAACGTTTGTATTACCATATTTCCCAGCATCTAATGGGTTAACAAAACGGCAAAACCGTAACACTACTAGAAGTACTTCGTGGCACAGAAACAATGAAGATCCCTCCACATGGGAAGACTGCATCGATATGACGGTCAATAACCACTACAAAATACGAAAATAAAAGGAAAAACTCCACATGCAATACTATATGGCGTATGGATACGTCTTTCATATGATATAACAATTGCCACGAAGAAGCCATGCTACAACATGGACAACTATGCTGAACGACAGTGAGTTGCATTTCCACAATTTCATCATGATGAACAAAGCAATTTATCGGCTTGCAAGAAAAATGCGTGATCGCCGACATAACAAAGCAATTTATCGGCTTGCAAGAAAAATGCGTGATCGCCGACATAACAAAGCAATTTATCGGCTTGCAAGAAAAATGCGTGATCGCCGACATAACAAAGCAATTTATCGGCTTGCAAGAAAAATGTGTGATCGCCGACAGAACAAAACAAATTATAGGCTTGCTAGAAAAAAAAAAAAAATGCGTAATCGCCAACATAATGGGTACCCGATCGAACTTCACACAGTCATGTCTTTAGTAGGCATAACCTTATAATAATGAATAATTTTACCAGGCGGATGATATTGTTTATGTAAACAGAATAAAGAAATTGGTAAAATGCGCGCAAAAATCCTAACATCCAAAATAAAACCAATCAATATCTCTGCAACAGCAACAATGTCCTCTTCCTCGTAATATTATCCCTACTATTGATGATAATAAAATAAACACTTACAAACACAAACTCCGATCAGTTTCCAATGAAAAATAATATTTCTTCTTACAAATGTGGCCCAAATCAACCTATATAACGGTTTTCATGTCTATAGGCCTACTCGCGGCAGCTACAGGCTCCGACGAGGTGCATAACACAGATAAAGATGACGTCTTACAATCCGAGAGCTCTCGTTTACAATTTTATCAAACAGTTGAAAAGAAAAGGAAAATAAATAAAATATTGGTGATGAACGATATGATCCCTATTTCTTACTCTTTACTGGATATATGAATTATTACCAAAATTTCTGCCATTGAGCAGTAATTACAGATAAAATACTTAATGATACACTAGTTTTGGTTGACAGGTATCACACAACTGAATTTACCTATATAAGTGCATTATATTCTATAGTGTCCTTGCACTATTGGGCGACCTAGAAATGGATTCAGCGACTCAGCTAATATTGCTAACTTATTATACAAAAAAAAAAATATAATGGCTTAGAGCCATCATCACAGCCCAGAGCGTGATTTAGATAATTTTTAAGTGAAATTTCATGAGCACTATTTGGTAATGCTTAGAGGTATAGTGGTATACAAGCATTATCCCATACATAAAAGGTTGCAGGACAAGCCTTTGCAAATCAAGGTAAGATAGAGTAACAGGTATATACTGTATTAGAGAGTAAATCATTGCACAGAAATTAAATACGATTTAGATAGTTTATATGAGCAACGAATGAAATGAACTACATATATGAAATAATCACATCATATTTTTAGGCTTCTATTTTATTTCTGTGAGTTTGCGGAAAAATTATAGCAGGTGAGGAACTTAGAGAGGAATTACAACCACTTATTAAGAGAATATTTACTGCGGGTAAAATAAGATCAACTCACAATATTATTACCACTCCAATAGCTACGAGATGCAATGGTACAATCAATGATGAAATCTCATCTTCCTTATTATCTTTCATGAAATATTATTATCCAGTCATGCGTAGTATTTTAATACAAGATCATATACTCATTATTATTCCCATAAAAGGTAAAATGTTATTCACAAGCTACGCACTTCTACAATTCCCTATGAAAATGGAAGTAATCATTTAATATTCCATTTTCATCCAATAAGTATTATACTTAGTGAGGATGTCATCAGTGACACACAACACTTCAAGTGCCATGTTGCATATCTTCATATATGTTTGTCTTGCATATTTCCTTGCATTTAAGTTGCATTTAAGTCTCCAAAGGATGCAAAATCTCCACTTGCTTAGAATCATAAGTACTACTAATCAGGCACTATATGCATGTATATTCATATCTATTACTAATCAAACTCTCTTTCATCATCAATTTTAATTTCCACTATCTATACTTACCTGCTAATACATAATTAACATTAATTTGCCCTAATCACCCTACATATGGTATGGTTCAAGGCAACTATAAAGAAGCAGACTCATAGGAAATACGATCCAAGGGAATCGTCCCTTGCCTAGTAAACATAATTTGCTAGAAAACATAGCACAATCTCTTCCACCTTTTCAACATATTTCATTTAAAGTTGAATTGTTTAACATCTCCTAATTCATTATCAGTTGTATCAGACAAAATGAAACTATTATGTGACTCAAGGAGAATAGGATTCAATCATCCTTATTATATCATTTGATTCCTCCATATAGTGATCAAAATAAAACTTGGTACCAATGTTTATTATCCCATGTCTTATCTTTCTGGCATGTACTATAAAATTTATGTATTGTATAAGACAGTCTAAAGTACTATTTTTGTATTGAAAAAAAAAAAAAAGAACTATCGAAGTATACTGAATTATCTTGTGTTGAAAAGAACAAGACTGTTATTCCACAGCTACAACATAGCAACACGGGCCCCCCCTTATTAATGTGTGAATTTTTAGCATAGTTTAGATTATATACACACAATAACATGCACCTAGCTAAACACATTAATATTAAGATGAAATTTTATGTAACAATGTATTCATGTTCATGTATTTATATTCATGTATTACCGGTAATGTTAATTTTAAGTATATGGTGTGCCAATGTCTTAATGTCTATTTTTATGTTACTATACATGTATTCATTGTTAATGTCTTAGTATTATGTACCCTACCAACATTGTGAACTGGCCTTCTATTAAATAAAGCATAAAGCAACGCCTGGAGGCCAGGCGAGGGTAGCGTGGTTCGAGCGATGTACGGACAAAGGCAAAGACTAGAAGGAACAACAGATCAGATGGCAAAGTCATTAATAGCCAGACAGATATTAGACACTCCAGCACAGATGTCCTTCCTTCCTTCCTTCTCTCCACACATACACACACACACACACACACACACACACACCACTCCATACACACACACAAACACGTGCAGTGACTCGCCTTTCGGGACCTGACAGGTAGTTCAAATTCCACATACATACATACACACAGACAAGCCAGCTGCACTCACTAGACGTGACTTGATCTGACCGAGATCATTTTTCTCTCTGTCCAACACACACACATATACACGTACACAGAGTTACCCTCGCTTGACCAGTCTCCAATGACATCTCTCTGCTTCAAGTTGTGGTAAGAGGATATAGCAGAAACCATTAACCCCTTCCTCCTCTCTCTAGTTTCAGAGAGAGAGAGAGAGAGAGAATGGGAGAATAAATGAATAAGGAATAAATAGGGAGAGAAGAGGAGTAGACAGACATACAGAATTAGATTGACCATTCACAGGCAACAGTTGTCACTCCAGCTATTTCTGTAAACTATGGAGTTTGAAATGTATATAAGCAGAGGAGGTACACTAGGAGTTAGGATACCACACTGACTCCCTAAGGGCTATAAACTGTCTCCATAGAGAGAGACATAATACCATATAAGACAAGACAAGGCACATCAATATAACTCTCTGTATAGATATAAGAACATATTAATAAATTAAGCCTTAAGAAACCTGTGAAGTCAATCACCTAAGAAAGCACCCCGTCTTCCACGTTACCTAAAACAACAACAACAACAACAACAACTACTACAACTACAAGAATTACATACAAGTAAGTTACCAAGTTCTGCCCAGAGTTCAAGCCTTCAGAACTGGTACATACAGATTGCTTCTGGGACGCAAAAATATCGAATTTTTGGATGATTTGATCCTGAATTTGAGATATAAACGTGTACAGAAGATGCAAGCACATATCGACTTTGGTCACCTAAAATATCGATTTCAGAATGTTTTGGGCTTATATTTTGAAAATACTTTGACACTGAGTAAACATGTACATATCGCTTTTTGGCCCCGAAAATATCGAATTTTTGGATGTTTTGATCCTGAATTTGAGATATATACGGGTACAAAAGACGCAAGCACATATTGACTTTGGGCACCTAAAATATAAATGTTCAGCATGTTTTGGGCTTGTATTTTGAAAATATTCTAGCACTGAGTAGGCATGAACAGATCGCTTCTTGGACCACATAATATCGAGTTTCCGGGTGTTTGGGCCTGAATTTGGGATATAAACGAAGAGAGAAGATGCATGCACATATCGACTTTTTCCACCTAAAATATCGATTTATAGCATGTTCTGGGCCTATATTTTGAAAATATTCTAGCACTGAGTATCGCTTTGGGACCTAAAAATATAGATTTTTTTGGGCGTTTTAAACCTGAAATTGGGATATAAACGAGTACAGAAAATGCATGAATTTATCGACTTTGGGGACCTAAAATATCGATTATCAGTATGTTTTTGACCTGTATTTTGAAAATATTCTAGCACTGAGAAGGCATGTACAGATCGCTTCTGGAACCCAAAAATATCGAATTTTCGTGGGTTTTGTGCATGAATTTCGGTTATAAACGGGTACAAAAGATGCATACACATATGGACTTTGAGCACCTAAAATATCGATTTTCAGCATGTTTTGGGCCTATATTTGGAAAAATATTCTAGCACTGAATATGCATGTACAGTTCGCTTGAGGGACCCAAAAATATCGAATTTTCGGGTGTTTTGAGCTTGAATTTGGGATATAAACGGGTACAAAAGATACATGCTCATATTGACTTTAGGCACCTAAAATATAGATTTTCAGCATGTTTTGGGCTTGTATTTTGAAAATATTCTAGCACTGAGTAGGCATGAACAGATCGCTTCTGGGACCCCAAAATATCGAATTTCCGGGTGTTTTGAACCTGAAATTGGGATATAAAAGAATACAGAAGATGCATGCACATATCGACTTTTTCCACCTAATATATCGATTTATAGCATGTTCTGGGCCTATATTTTGAAAATATTCTAGCACTGAGTATGCATGTAGAGATCGCTTAGGGACCCAAAAATATCGATTTTTTCTGGCGTTTTGAACCTGAAATTGGGATATAAACGAGTACAGAAGATGCATGAATTTATCGACTTTGGGCCCCTAAAAAATCGATTTTCAGCATGTTTTTGGCCTGTAATTTGAAAATATTCTAGCACTGAGTAAGCATGTACAGATCGCTTCTGGAACCCCAAAATATCGAATTTTCGGGGGTTTTGTGCATGAATTTAGGTTATAAACGGATACAAAAGATGCATGCACATATCGACTTTGGGCCCCTAAAATATCGATTTTCAGCATGTTTTGGGCCTATATCTTGAAAATATTCTAGCACTGAATATGCATGTACAGATCAATTCTGGGACCTAAAAATATCGAATTTTCGGGTGTTTTGAGCCTGAATTTGGGATAATAAACGGGTACAGAAGATGCATGCACATATCGACTTTAGGTACCTAAAATATCGTTTTTTATCATGTTTTCGGCCTATATTTTAAAAATATTCTAACACTGAGTAGGCATGTACAGATTGCTTCTGGCACCCCAAAATATCGAATTTTGGGGTGTTTTGAGCCTGAATTTGGGATATAAACGGGTACAGAAGACGCAAGCACATATCGACTTTAGTCACCTAAAATATCGATTTCAGAATGTTTTGGGCCTATATTTTGAAAATACTTTGACACTGAGTAAACATGTACATATCGCTTTTGGGCCCCCAAAATATCGAATTTTTAGATGTTTTGATCCTGAACTTGAGATACAGACTGGTACAAAAGACGCAAGCACATATCGACTTTGGGCACCTAAAATATAGTTTTTTATCATGTTTTGGACCTATATTCTTAAAATATTCTAGCACTGAGTAGGCATGTACAGATCGCATCTGGGAACCAAAAATATCGAATTTTCGGATGTTTTGCTCCTGAATTTGAGATATAAACGGGTAAAAAAAATGCATACACATATGGACTTTGAGAAACTAAAATATCGATTTTCAGCATGTTTTGGGCCTATATTTGGAAAATATTCTGGCACTGAATATGTATGTACAGATCGCTTGTGGGACCCCAAAATATCGAATTTTCTGGTGTTTTGAGCCTGAATTTTGGATATAAACAGGTACAAAAGATCCATGCACATATTGACTTTGGGCATCTAAAATATCGATTTTCAGCATGTTTTTGGCTTGTATTTTGAAAATATTCTAGCACTGGGTATGCATGTACAGATCGCTTCTGCGACCCCAAAATATCGAATTTTCGGGTGTTTTGAGCTTGAATTTGAGATATAAACGGGTACAGAAGATTCGTGCACAAATCAACTTTGGGCACCAAAAACACCGATTTTCAGCATGTTTTTAAACTGTATTTTGATAATATTCTAGCACAGGGTATGCATGTACAGATCGTTTCTGGGACCCAAAAATATCGAATTTTCGGGTGTTTTGAGCAAGAATTTGGGATATAAACGGATACAGAAGATTTATACACATATGGACTTTGAGAAACTAAAATATCGATTTTTAGCATGTTTTGGGCTTATATTTGGAAAATATTCTAGCACTGAATATGTATGTACAGATCGCTTGTGGGACCCCAAAATATCGAATTTTCGGGTGTTTTGAGCTTGAATTTGAGATATATACGGGTACAAAAGACGCAAGCACATATTGACTTTGGGCACCTAAAATATAAATGTTCAGCATGTTTTGGGCTTGTATTTTTAAAATATTCTAGCACTGAGTAGGCATGAACAGATCGCTTCTTGGACCACATAATATCGAGTTTCCGGGTGTTTGGCCCTGAATTTGGGATATAAACGAAGAGAGAAGATGCATGCACATATCGAGTTTTTCCACCTAAAATATCGATTTATAGCATGTTCTGGGCCTATATTTTGAAAATATTCTAGCACTGAGTATCGCTTTGGGACCTAAAAATATAGATTTTTTTGGGCGTTTTAAACCTGAAATTGGGATATAAACGAGTACAGAAAATGCATGAATTTATCGACTTTGGGGACCTAAAAAATCGATTATCAGTATGTTTTTGACCTGTATTTTGAAAATATTCTAGCACTGAGAAGGCATGTACAGATCGCTTCTGGAACCCAAAAATATCGAATTTTCGTGGGTTTTGTGCATGAATTTCGGTTATAAACGGGTACAAAAGATGCATACGCATATGGACTTTGAGCACCTAAAATATCGATTTTCAGCATGTTTTGGGCCTATATTTGGAAAAATATTCTAGCACTGAATATGCATGTACAGTTCGCTTGAGGGACCCAAAAATATCAAATTTTCGGGTGTTTTGAGCTTGAATTTGGGATATAAACGGGTACAAAAGATACATGCACATATTGACTTTAGGCACCTAAAATATAGATTTTCAGCATGTTTTGGGCTTGTATTTTGAAAATATTCTAGCACTGAGTAGGCATGAACAGATCACTTCTGTTACCCCAAAATATCGAATTTTCGGGTGTTTGGGCCTGAATTTGGGATATAAAGGAATACAGAAGATGCATGCACCTATGGACTTTGAGCACCTAAAATATCGATTTTCAGCATGTTTTAGGCCTATATTTTGAAAATATTCTAGCACTGACTAGGCATGTACAGATCGTTTCAGGGACCCAAAACCATTGCAATAATTTCCGGGTGTTTTGATCCTGAATTTGGGATATAAAAGAATACAGAAGATGCATGCACATATCGACTTTTTCCACCTAATATATCGATTTATAGCATGTTCTGGGCCTATTTTTTGAAAATATTCTAGCACTGAGTATGCATGTAGAGATCGCTTAGGGACCCAAAAATATCGATTTTTTCTGGCGTTTTGAACCTGAAATTGGGATATAAACGTGTACAGAAGATGCATGAATTTATCGACTTTGGGCCCCTAAAAAATCGATTTTCAGCATGTTTTTGGCCTGTAATTTAAAAATATTCTAGCACTGAGTAAGCATGTACAGATCGCTTCTGGAAACCCAAAATATCGAATTTTCGGGGGTTTTGTGCATGAATTTAGGTTATAAACGGATACAAAAGATGCATGCACATATCGACTTTGGGCACCTAAAATATCGATTTTCAGCATGTTTTGGGCCTATATCTTGAAAATATTCTAGCACTGGGTATGCATGTACAGATCGCTTCTGCGACCCAAAAATATCGAATTTTCGGGTGTTTTGAGCTTGAATTTTAGATAGAAACGGGTACAGAAGATTCGTGCACATATCAACTTTGGGCACCAAAAACACCGATTTTCAGCATGTTTTTAAACTGTATTTTGATAATATTCTAGCACAGGGTATGCATGTACAGATCGTTTCTGGGACCCAAAAATATCGAATTTTCGGGTGTTTTGAGCAAGAATTTGGGATATAAACGGGTACAGAAGATTTATACACATATGGACTTTGAGCACCTAAAATATCGATTTTCAGCATGTTTTAGGCCTATAATATGAAAATATTCTAGCACGGACTAGGCATGTATAGATCACTTCTGGGACCCAAAAATATCGAATTTTCGGATGATTTGATCCTGAATTTGAGATTTAAACGTGTACAGAAGATGCAAGCACATATCGACTTTGGTCACCTAAAATATCGATTTCAGAATGTTTTGGGCTTATATTTTGACAATACTTTGACACTGAGTAAACATGTACATATCGCTTTTTGGCCCCCAAAATATCGAATTTTTGGATGTTTTGATCCTGAATTTGAGATATATACGGGTACAAAAGACGCAAACACATATTGACTTTGGGCACCTAAAATATAAATGTTCAGCATGTTTTGGGCTTGTATTTTTAAAATATTCTAGCACTGAGTAGGCATGAACAGATCGCTTCTTGGACGACATAATATCGAGTTTCCGGGTGTTTGGGCCTGAATTTGGGATATAAACGAAGAGAGAAGATGCATGCACATATCGACTTTTTCCACCTAAAATATCGATTTATAGCATGTTCTGGGCCTATATTTTGAAAATATTCTAGCACTGAGTATCGCTTTGGGACCTAAAAATATAGATTTTTTTGGGCGTTTTAAACCTGAAATTGGGATATAAACGAGTACAGAAAATGCATGAATTTATCGACTTTGGGGACCTAAAAAATCGATTATCAGTATGTTTTTGACCTGTATTTTGAAAATATTCTAGCACTGAGAAGGCATGTACAGATCGCTTCTGGAACCCAAAAATATCGAATTTTCGTGGGTTTTGTGCATGAATTTCGGTTATAAACGGGTACAAAAGATGCATACACATATGGACTTTGAGCACCTAAAATATCGATATTCAGCATGTTTTGGGCCTATATTTGGAAAAATATTCTAGCACTGAATATGCATGTACAGTTCGCTTGAGGGACCCAAAAATATCAAATTTTCGGGTGTTTTGAGCTTGAATTTGGGATATAAACGGGTACAAAAGATACATGCACATATTGACTTTAGGCACCTAAAATATAGATTTTCAGCATGTTTTGGGCTTGTATTTTGAAAATATTCTAGCACTGAGTAGGCATGAACAGATCGCTTCTTGGACCCCAAAATATCGAATTTTCGGGTGTTTGGGCCTGAATTTGGGATATAAAAGAATACAGAAGATGCATGCACCTATGGACTTTGAGCACTTAAAATATCGATTTTCAGCATGTTTTAGGCCTATATTTTGAAAATATTCTAGCACTGACTAGGCATGTACAGATCGTTTCTGGGACCCAAAACCATTGCAATAATTTCCGGGTGTTTTGATCCTGAATTTGGGATATAAAAGAATACAGAAGATGCATGCACATATCGACTTTTTCCACCTAATATATCGATTTATAGCATGTTCTGGGCCTATATTTTGAAAATATTCTAGCACTGAGTATGCATGTAGAGATCGCTTAGGGACCCAAAAATATCGATTTTTTCGGGCGTTTTGAACCTGAAATTGGGATATAAACGAGTACAGAAGATGCATGAATTTATCGACTTTGGGCCCCTAAAAAATCGATTTTCAGCATGTTTTTGGCCTGTAATTTGAAAATATTCTAGCACTGAGTAAGCATGTACAGATCGCTTCTGGAACCCCAAAATATCGAATTTTCGGGGGTTTTGTGCATGAATTTAGGTTATAAACGGATACAAAAGATGCATGCACATATGGACTTTGAGCACCTAAAATATCGATTTTCAGCATGTTTTAGGCCTATAATATGAAAATATTCTAGCACGGACTAGGCATGTATAGATCACTTCTGGGACCCCAAAATATCGAGTTTTCGGGTGTTTTGAGCCTGAATTTGGGATATAAACGGGTACAGAAGATGCATGCACATATCGACTTTAGGCACCTAAAATATAGTTTTTTATCATGTTTTGGACCTATATCCTTAAAATATTCTAGCACTGAGTAGGCATGTACAGATCGCTTGTGGGACCCCAAAATATCGAATTTTCGGGTGTTTTGAGCTTGAATTTGAGATATAAACGGGTACAGAAGATCCATGCACATATTGACTTTGGGCACCAAAAACACCGATTTTCAGCATGTTTTTAAACTGTATTTTGATAATATTCTAGCACAGGGTATGCATGTACAAATCGTTTCTGGGACCCAAAAATATCGAATTTTCGGGTGTTTTAAGCAAGAATTTGGGATATAAACGGGTACAGAAGATTTATACACATATGGACTTTGAGCACCTAAAATATCGATTTTCAGCATGTTTTAGGCCTATAATATGAAAATATTCTAGCACGGACTAGGCATGTATAGATCACTTCTGGGACCCAAAAATATCGAATTTTCGGGTGTTTTGAGCCTGAATTTGGGATATAAACGGTTACAGAAGATGCATGCACATATCGATTTTAGGCACTTAAAATATCGGTTTTTATCATGTTTTGGCCCTATATTCTTAAAATATTCTAGCACTGAGTGCCTGTACAGATCGCTTCTGGGAACCAAAATTATCAAATTTTCAGATGTTTTGATCTAGAATTTGGGATATAAACGGGTACAGAAGATGGATGCACATATCGACTTTGGGCACCAAAAATATCGATTTTCAGCATGTTTTGGGCCTATATTTGGAAAATATTCTAACACTGAGAAGGCATGTACAGATTGCTTCTGTGACCCCCAAATATCGAATTTTGGGGTGTTTTGAGCCTGAATTTGGGATATAAGCGGGTACAGAAGATGCAAGCACATATCGACTTTGGTCACCTAAAATATAGATTTCAGAATGTTTTGGGCCTATATTTTGAAAATACTTTGACACTGAGTAAACATGTACATATTGCTTTTGGGACCCCAAAATATCGAATTTTTGGATGTTTTGATCCTGAATTTGAGATATAAATGGGTACAAAAGACTCAAGCACATATTGACTTTGGGCACCTAAAATATAGATGTTCAGCATGTTTTGGGCTTGTATTTTTAAAATATTCTAGCACTGAGTATGCATGAACAGATCGCTTCCTGGACCACATAATATCGAGTTTCCGGGTGTTTGGGCCTGAATTTGGGATATAAACGAATACAGAAGATGCATGCACATATCGACTTTTTCCACCTAAAATATCGATTTATAGCATGTTCTGGGCCTATATTTTGAAAATATTCTAGCACTGAGTGTCGCTTTGGGACCTAAAAATATAGATTTTTTGGGGCGTTTTGAACCTGAAATTGGGATATAAACGAGTACAGATGATGAATGAATTTATCGACTTTGGGGACCTAAAAATTCGATTTTCAGTATGTTTTTGACCTATATTTTGAAAATATTCTAGCACTGAGAAGGCATGTACAGATCGCTTCTGGAACCCCAAAATATCGAATTTTCGTGGGTTTTGTGCATGAATTTCGGTTATAAAAGGGTAAAAAAGATTCATACACATATGAACTTTGAGCACCTATAATATCGATTTTCAGCATGTTTTGGGCCTATATTTGGAAAAAGTTCTAGCACTGAATATGCATGTACAGTTCGCTTGAGGGACCCAAAAATATCAAATTTTCGGGTGTTTTGAGCTTGAATTTGGAATATAAACGGGTACAAAAGATACATGCACATATTGACTTTAGGCACCTAAAATATAGATTTTCAGCATGTTTTGGGCTTGTATTTTGAAAATATTCTAGCACTGAGTAGGCATGAACAGATCGCTTCTGTTACCCCAAAATATCGAATTTTCGGGTGTTTGGGCCTGAATTTGGGATATAAAAGAATACAGAAGATGCATGCACATATCGACTTTTTCCACCTAATATATCGATTTATAGCATGTTCTGAGCCTATATTTTGAAAATATTCTAGCACTGTGTTTGCATGTAGAGATCGCTTTGGGACCCAAAAATATCGATTTTTTCGGGCGTTTTGAACCTGAAATTGGGATATAAACGAGTACAGATGATGAATGAATTTATCGACTTTGGGCACCTAAAAAATCGATTTTCAGCATATTTTTGGCCTGTAATTTGAAAATATTCTAGCACTGAGTAAGCATGTACAGATCGCTTCTGGAACCCCAAAATATCGAATTTTGGGGGGCTTTGTGCATGAATTTAGGTTATAAACGGTTACAGAAGATGCATGCACGTATCGACTTTGGGCACCTAAAATATCGATTTTCAGCATGTTTTGGGCCTATATCTTGAAAATATTCTAGCACTGAATATGCATGTACAGATCGATTCTGGGACCCGAAAACATCGAATTTTCGGGTGTTTTGAGCTTGAATTTGAGATATTTGGTATATAAACGGGTACAGAAGATGCATGCATATATTGACTTTGGGCACCTAAAATATCGATTTTCAGCATGTTTTGGGCCTATATCTTGAAAATATTCTTACACTGAGTAGGCATGTACAGATTGTTTCTGGGACCCAAAAATATCGAATTTTGGGGTGTTTTGAGCCTGAATTTGGGATATAAACGGGTACAGAAGATGCATACATCTATGGACTTCGAGCACCTAAAATATCGATTATCAGCATGTTTTGGGCCTATATCTTGAAAATATTCTAGCACTGAATATGCATGTACAGTTCGCTTGTGGGACCGAAAAATATCGAATTTTCGGATGTTTTGATCCTGAATTTGAGATATAAACGCGTACTGAAGACGCAAGCACATATCGACTTTAATCACCTAAAATATCGATTTCAGAATGTTTTGGGCCTAAATTTTGAAAATACTTTGACACTGAGTAAACATGTACATATCGCTTTTAGGCCCCCAAAATATTGAATTTTTGGATGTTTTGATTCTGAATTTGAGATATAAACGGGTACAAAAGACGCAAGCACATTTCTACTTTGGGCTCCTAAAACGTAGATTTTCAACATGTTTTGGGCATGTATTTTGAAAATATTCTAGCACTGAGTAGGCATGAACAGATCGCTTCTTGGACCACAAAATATCGAATTTTCGGGTGTTTGGGCCAGAATTTGGGATATAAACGAATACAGAAGATGCATGCACATATCGACCTTTTCCACCTAAAATATCGATTTTAAGCATGTTTTGGGCATATATTTTGAAAATATTCTAGCACTGACTATGCATGTAGAGATCGCTTTGGTACCTAAAAATATCGATTTTTTTT
The DNA here is from genome assembly GCA_033782935.1 of Petrolisthes cinctipes. Classification (NCBI taxonomy): domain Eukaryota; kingdom Metazoa; phylum Arthropoda; class Malacostraca; order Decapoda; family Porcellanidae; genus Petrolisthes; species Petrolisthes cinctipes. Next base: position 1,255,989 of record JAWQEG010000271.1, on the reverse strand, counting down.
GGGTGTTTTGAACCTGAAATTGGGATATAAACGAGTACAGAAAATGCATGAATTTATCGACTTTGGGGACCTAACAAATCGATTATCAGCATGTTTTTGACCTGTATTTTGAAAATATTTTAGCACTGAGTAGGCATGTACAGATCGCTTCTGGAACCCAAAAATATCGAATTTTTGTGGGTTTTGTGCATGAATTTAGGTTATAAACGGGTACAGAAGATGCATGCACATATCGACTTTGGGCACCAAAAACACCGATTTTCAGCATGTTTTGGACTCTATTTAGACAATATTCTAGCACTGGGTATGCATGTACAGATCGTTTCTGAGACCCCAAAATATCATATTTTCGGGTGTTTTTAGCATGAATTTGGGATATAAACGCGTACAGAAAATGCATACACTTATGGACTTCGAGCACCTAAAATATCGATTATCAGCATGTTTTGGGCCAATATTTAGAAAATATTCTAGCACTGAATATGCATGTACAGTTCGCTTGTGGGACCGAAAAATATCGAATTTTCGGGTGTTCGGAGTTTGAATTTGGGATATAAACGGGTACAAACGATGCATGCACATATTGACTTTAGGCATCTATAATATCGATTTTCAGCATGTTTTGGGCCTGTAATTTGAAATTTTTCTTACACTGAGTAGGCATGTACAGATCGTTTATGGGACCCTAAAATATCAAATTTTCGGGTGTTTTGAGCTTGAATTTCAGATATAAACGGGTACAGAAGATGCAAGCACATATCTACTTTGGGCACCTAAAACGTAGATTTTCAACATGTTTTGGAAATGTATTTTGAAAATATTCTAGCACTGAGTAGGCATGAACAGATCGCTTCTTGGACCACAAAATATCGAATTTTCGGGTGTTTGGGCCTGAATTTGGGATATAAAAGAATACAGAAGATGCATGCACCTATGGACATTGAGCACCTAAAATATCGATTTTCAGCATGTTTTAGGCCTATATTTTGAAAATATTCTAGCACTGACTAGGCATGTACAGATCGTTTCTGGGACCCAAAACCATTGAATTTCCGGGTGTTTTGATCCTGAATTTGGGATATAAAAGAATACAGAAGATGCATGCACATATCGACTTTTTCCACCTAATATATCGATTTATAGCATGTTCTGGGCCTATATTTTGAAAATATTCTAGCACTGAGTATGCATGTAGAGATCGCTTAGGGACCCAAAAATATCGATTTTTTCTGGCGTTTTGAACCTGAAATTGGGATATAAACGAGTACAGAAGATGCATGAATTTATCGACTTTGGGCCCCAAAAAAATCGATTTTCAGCATGTTTTTGGCCTGTAATTTGAAAATATTCTAGCACTGAGTAAGCATGTACAGATCGCTTCTGGGACCCCCAAATATCGAATTTTGGGGTGTTTTGAGCCTGAATTTGGGATATAAACGGGTACAGAAGATGCATACACCTATGGACTTTGAGCACCTAAAATATCGATTTTCAGCATGTTTTAGGCCAATATTATGAAAATATTCTAGCACTGAGTAGGCATGTACAGATTGCTTCTGGGACGCAAAAATATCGAATTTTCGGATGATTTGATCCTGAATTTGAGATATAAACGTGTACAGAAGATGCAAGCACATATCGACTTTGGTCACCTAAAATATCGATTTCAGAATGTTTTGGGCTTATATTTTGAAAATACTTTGACACTGAGTAAACATGTACATATCGCTTTTTGGCCCCCAAAATATCGAATTTTTGGATGTTTTGATCCTGAATTTGAGATATATACGGGTACAAAAGACGCAAGCACATATTGACTTTGGGCACCTAAAATATAAATGTTCAGCATGTTTTGGGCTTGTATTTTGAAAATATTCTAGCACTGAGTAGGCATGAACAGATCGCTTCTTGGACCACATAATATCGAGTTTCCGGGTGTTTGGGCCTGAATTTGGGATATAAACGAAGAGAGAAGTTGCATGCACATATCGACTTTTTCCACCTAAAATATCGATTTATAGCATGTTCTGGGCCTATATTTTGAAAATATTCTAGCACTGAGTATCGCTTTGGGACCTAAAAATATAGATTTTTTGGGCGTTTTAAACCTGAAATTGGGATATAAACGAGTACAGAAAATGCATGAATTTATCGACTTTGGGGACCTAAAAAATCGATTATCAGTATGTTTTTGACCTGTATTTTGAAAATATTCTAGCACTGAGAAGGCATGTACAGATCGCTTCTGGAACCCAAAAATATCGAATTTTCGTGGGTTTTGTGCATGAATTTCGGTTATAAACGGGTACAAAAGATGCATACACATATGGACTTTGAGCACCTAAAATATCGATTTTCAGCATGTTTTGGGCCTATATTTGGAAAAATATTCTAGCACTGAATATGCATGTACAGTTCGCTTGAGGGACCCAAAAATATCAAATTTTCGGGTGTTTTGAGCTTGAATTTGGGATATAAACGGGTACAAAAGATACATGCACATATTGACTTTAGGCACCTAAAATATAGATTTTCAGCATGTTTTGGGCTTGTATTTTGAAAATATTCTAGCACTGAGTAGGCATGAACAGATCGCTTCTGTTACCCCAAAATATCGAATTTTCGGGTGTTTGGGCCTGAATTTGGGATATAAAGGAATACGGAAGATGCATGCACCTATGGACTTTGAACACCTAAAATATCGATTTTCAGCATGTTTTAGGCCTATATTTTGAAAATATTCTAGCACTGACTAGGCATGTACAGATCGTTTCTGGGACCCAAAACCATTGCAATAATTTCCGGGTGTTTTGATCCTGAATTTGGGATATAAAAGAATACAGAAGATGCATGCACATATCGACATTTTCCACCTAATATATCGATTTATAGCATGTTCTGGGCCTATTTTTTGAAAATATTCTAGCACTGAGTATGCATGTAGAGATCGCTTAGGGATACAAAAATATCGATTTTTTCTGGCGTTTTGAACCTGAAATTGGGATATAAACGTGTACAGAAGATGCATGAATTTATCGACTTTGGGCCCCTAAAAAATCGATTTTCAGCATGTTTTTGGCCTGTAAATTAAAAATATTCTAGCACTGAGTAAGCATGTACAGATCGCTTCTGGAACCCCAAAATATCGAATTTTCGGGGGTTTTGTGCATGAATTTAGGTTATAAACGGATACAAAAGATGCATGCACATATCGACTTTGGGCACCTAAAATATCGATTTTCAGCATGTTTTGGGCCTATATCTTGAAAATATTCTAGCACTGAATATGCATGTACAGATCGATTCTGGGACCTAAAAATATCGAATTTTCGGGTGTTTTGAGCCTGAATTTGGGATAATAAACGGGTACAGAAGATGCATGCATGCACATATCGACTTTAGGTACCTAAAATATCGTTTTTTATCATGTTTTCGGCCTATATTTTAAAAATATTCTAACACTGAGTAGGCATGTACAGATTGCTTCTGGCACCCCAAAATATCGAATTTTGGGGTGTTTTGAGCCTGAATTTGGGATATAAACGGGTACAGAAGACGCAAGCACATATCGACTTTAGTCACCTAAAATATCGATTTCAGAATGTTTTGGGCCTATATTTTGAAAATACTTTGACACTGAGTAAACATGTACATATCGCTTTTGGGCCCCCAAAATATCGAATTTTTAGATGTTTTGATCCTGAACTTGAGATACAGACTGGTACAAAAGACGCAAGCACATATCGACTTTGGGCACCTAAAATATAGTTTTTTATCATGTTTTGGACCTATATTCTTAAAATATTCTAGCACTGAGTAGGCATGTACAGATCGCATCTGGGAACCAAAAATATCGAATTTTCGGATGTTTTGCTCCTGAATTTGAGATATAAAAGGGTAAAAAAAATGCATACACATATGGACTTTGAGAAACTAAAATATCGATTTTCAGCATGTTTTGGGCCTATATTTGGAAAATATTCTGGCACTGAATATGTATGTACAGATCGCTTGTGGGATCCCAAAATATCGAATTTTCTGGTGTTTTGAGCCTGAATTTTGGATATAAACGGGTACAAAAGATCCATGCACATATTGTCTTTGAGCATCTAAAATATCGATTTTCAGCATGTTTTTGGCTTGTATTTTGAAAATATTCTAGCACTGGGTATGCATGTACAGATCGCTTATGCAACCCCAAAATATCGAATTTTCGGGTGTTTTGAGCTTGAATTTGAGATATAAACGGGTACAGAAGATTCGTGCACATATCAACTTTGGGCACCAAAAACACCGATTTTCAGCATGTTTTTAAACTGTATTTTGATAATATTCTAGCACAGGGTATGCATGTACAGATAGTTTCTGGGACCCAAAAATATCGAATTTTCGGGTGTTTTGAGCAAGAATTTGGGATATAAACGGGTACAGAAGATGCATACACCTATGGACTTTGAGCACCTAAAATATCGATTTTCAGCATGTTTTAGGCCAATATTATGAAAATATTCTAGCACTGAGTAGGCATGTACAGATTGCTTCTGGGACGCAAAAATATCGAATTTTCGGATGATTTGATCCTGAATTTGAGATATAAACGTGTACAGAAGATGCAAGCACATATCGACTTTGGTCACCTAAAATATCGATTTCAGAATGTTTTGGGCTTATATTTTGACAATACTTTGACACTGAGTAAACATGTACATATCGCTTTTTGGCCCCCAAAATATCGAATTTTTGGATGTTTTGATCCTGAATTTGAGATATATACGGGTACAAAAGACGCAAGCACATATTGACTTTGGGCACCTAAAATATAAATGTTCAGCATGTTTTGGGCTTGTATTTTGAAAATATTCTAGCACTGAGTAGGCATGAACAGATCGCTTCTTGGACCACATAATATCGAGTTTCCGGGTGTTTGGGCCTGAATTTGGGATATAAACGAAGAGAGAAGATGCATGCACATATCGACTTTTTCCACCTAAAATATCGATTTATAGCATGTTCTGGGCCTATATTTTGAAAATATTCTAGCACTGAGTATGCATGTAGAGATCGCTTAGGGACCCAAAAATATCGATTTTTTCGGGCGTTTTGAACCTGAAATTAGGTTATAAACGGATACAAAAGATGCATGCACATATGGACTTTGAGCACCTAAAATATCGATTTTCAGCATGTTTTAGGCCTATAATATGAAAATATTCTAGCACGGACTAGGCATGTATAGATCACTTCTGGGACCCCAAAATATCGAGTTTTCGGGTGTTTTGAGCCTGAATTTGGGATATAAACGGGTACAGAAGATGCATGCACATATCGACTTTAGCCACCTAAAATATAGTTTTTTATCATGTTTTGGACCTATATCCTTAAAATATTCTAGCACTGAGTAGGCATGTACAGATCGCATCTGGGAACCAAAAATATCGAATTTTCGGATGTTTTGCTCCTGAATTTGAGATATAAACGGGTACAAAAAATGCATACACATATGGACTTTGAGAAACTAAAATATCGATTTTTAGCATGTTTTGGGCCTATATTTGGAAAATATTCTAGCACTGAATATGTATGTACAGATCGCTTGTGGGACCCCAAAATATCGAATTTTCGGGTGTTTTGAGCTTGAATTTGAGATATAAACGGGTACAGAAGATCCATGCACATATTGACTTTGGGCACCAAAAACACCGATTTTCAGCATGTTTTTAAACTGTATTTTGATAATATTCTAGCACAGGGTATGCATGTACAGATCGTTTCTGGGACCCAAAAATATCGAATTTTCGGGTGTTTTGAGCAAGAATTTGGGATATAAACGGGTACAGAAGATTTATACACATATGAACTTTGAGCACCTAAAATATCGATTTTCAGCATGTTTTAGGCCTATAATATGAAAATATTCTAGCACGGACTAGGCATGTATAGATCACTTCTGAGACCCAAAAATATCGAATTTTCGGGTGTTTTGAGCCTGAATTTGGGATATAAACGGTTACAGAAGATGCAAGCACATATCGATTTTAGGCACTTAAAATATCGGTTTTTATCATGTTTTGGACCTATATTCTTAAAATATTCTAGCACTGAGTGCCTGTACAGATCGCTTCTGGGAATCAAAATTATCAAATTTTCAGATGTTTTGATCTAGAATTTGGGATATAAACGGGTACAGAAGATGAATGCACATATCGACTTTGGGCACCAAAAATATCGATTTTCAGCATGTTTTGGGCCTATATTTGGAAAATATTCTAACACTGAGAAGGCATGTACAGATTGCTTCTGGGACGCAAAAATATCGAATTTTGGGGTGTTTTGAGCCTGAATTTGGGATATAAGCGGGTACAGAAGATGCAAGCACATATCGACTTTGGTCACCTAAAATATAGATTTCAGAATGTTTTGGGCCTATATTTTGAAAATACTTTGACACTGAGTAAACATGTACATATTGCTTTTGGGACCCCAAAATATCGAATTTTTGGATGTTTTGATACTGAATTTGAGATATTAACGGGTACAAAAGACTCAAGCACATATTGACTTTGGGCACCTAAAATATAGATGTTCAGCATGTTTTGGGCTTGTATTTTTAAAATATTCTAGCACTGAGTAGGCATGAACAGATCGCTTCTTGGACCACATAATATCGAGTTTCCGGGTGTTTGGGCCTGAATTTGGGATATAAACGAATACAGAAGATGCATGCACATATCGACTTTTTCCACCTAAAATATCGATTTATAGCATGTTCTGGGCCTATATTTTGAAAATATTCTAGCACTGAGTGTCGCTTTGGGACCTAAAAATATAGATTTTTTGGGGCGTTTTGAACCTGAAATTGGGATATAAACGAGTACAGATGATGAATGAATTTATCGACTTTGGGGACCTAAAAATTCGATTTTCAGTATGTTTTTGACCTATATTTTGAAAATATTCTAGCACTGAGAAGGCATGTACAGATCGCTTCTGGAACCCCAAAATATCGAATTTTCGTGGGTTTTGTGCATGAATTTCGGTTATAAACGGGTAAAAAAGATTCATACACATATGAACTTTGAGCACCTATAATATCGATTTTCAGCATGTTTTGGGCCTATATTTGGAAAAAGTTCTAGCACTGAATATGCATGTACAGTTCGCTTGAGGGACCCAAAAATATCAAATTTTCGGGTGTTTTGAGCTTGAATTTGGAATATAAACGGGTACAAAAGATACATGCACATATTGACTTTAGGCACCTAAAATATAGATTTTCAGCATGTTTTGGGCTTGTATTTTGAAAATATTCTAGCACTGAGTAGGCATGAACAGATCGCTTCTGTTACCCCAAAATATCGAATTTTCGGGTGTTTGGGCCTGAATTTGGGATATAAAAGAATACAGAAGATGCATGCACATATCGACTTTTTCCACCTAATATATCGATTTATAGCATGTTCTGAGCCTATATTTTGAAAATATTCTAGCACTGTGTTTGCATGTAGAGATCGCTTTGGGACCCAAAAATATCGATTTTTTCGGTCGTTTTGAACCTGAAATTGGGATATAAACGAGTACAGATGATGAATGAATTTATCGACTTTGGGCACCTAAAAAATCGATTTTCAGCATATTTTTGGCCTGTAATTTGAAAATATTCTAGCACTGAGTAAGCATGTACAGATCGCTTCTGGAACCCCAAAATATCGAATTTTGGGGGGCTTTGTGCATGAATTTAGGTTATAAACGGTTACAGAAGATGCATGCACGTATCGACTTTGGGCACCTAAAATATCGATTTTCAGCATGTTTTGGGCCTATATCTTGAAAATATTCTAGCACTGAATATGCATGTACAGATCGATTCTGGGACCCGAAAACATCGAATTTTCGGGTGTTTTGAGCTTGAATTTGAGATATTTGGTATATAAACGGGTACAGAAGATGCATGCATATATTGACTTTGGGCACCTAAAATATCGATTTTCAGCATGTTTTGGGCCTATATCTTGAAAATATTCTTACACTGAGTAGGCATGTACAGATTGTTTCTGGGACCCAAAAATATCGAATTTTGGGGTGTTTTGAGCCTGAATTTGGGATATAAACGGGTACAGAAGATGCATACATCTATGGACTTCGAGCACCTAAAATATCGATTATCAGCATGTTTTGGGCCTATATCTTGAAAATATTCTAGCACTGAATATGCATGTACAGTTCGCTTGTGGGACCGAAAAATATCGAATTTTCGGATGTTTTGATCCTGAATTTGAGATATAAACGCGTACTGAAGACGCAAGCACATATCGACTTTAATCACCTAAAATATCGATTTCAGAATGTTTTGGGCCTAAATTTTGAAAATACTTTGACACTGAGTAAACATGTACATATCGCTTTTAGGCCCCCAAAATATTGAATTTTTGGATGTTTTGATTCTGAATTTGAGATATAAACGGGTACAAAAGACGCAAGCACATTTCTACTTTGGGCTCCTAAAACGTAGATTTTCAACATGTTTTGGGCATGTATTTTGAAAATATTCTAGCACTGAGTAGGCATGAACAGATCGCTTCTTGGACCACAAAATATCGAATTTTCGGGTGTTTGGGCCAGAATTTGGGATATAAACGAATACAGAAGATGCATGCACATATCGACCTTTTCCACCTAAAATATCGATTTTAAGCATGTTTTGGGCATATATTTTGAAAATATTCTAGCACTGACTATGCATGTAGAGATCGCTTTGGTACCTAAAAATATCGATTTTTTTTGGGTGTTTTGAACCTGAAATTGGGATATAAACGAGTACAGAAAATGCATGAATTTATCGACTTTGGGGACCTAACAAATCGATTATCAGCATGTTTTTGACCTGTATTTTGAAAATATTTTAGCACTGAGTAGGCATGTACAGATCGCTTCTGGAACCCAAAAATATCGAATTTTTGTGGGTTTTGTGCATGAATTTAGGTTATAAACGGGTACAGAAGATGCATGCACATATCGACTTTGGGCACCAAAAACACCGATTTTCAGCATGTTTTGGACTCTATTTAGACAATATTCTAGCACTGGGTATGCATGTACAGATCGTTTCTGAGACCCCAAAATATCATATTTTCGGGTGTTTTTAGCATGAATTTGGGATATAAACGCGTACAGAAAATGCATACACTTATGGACTTCGAGCACATAAAATATAGATTATCAGCATGTTTTGGGCCAATATTTAGAAAATATTCTAGCACTGAATATGCATGTACAGTTCGCTTGTGGGACCGAAAAATATCGAATTTTCGGGTGTTCGGAGTTTGAATTTGGGATATAAACGGGTACAAACGATGCATGCACATATTGACTTTAGGCATCTATAATATCGATTTTCAGCATGTTTTGGGCCTGTAATTTGAAATTTTTCTTACACTGAGTAGGCATGTACAGATCGTTTATGGGACCCTAAAATATCAAATTTTCGGGTGTTTTGAGCTTGAATTTCAGATATAAACGGGTACAGAAGATGCAAGCACATATCTACTTTGGGCACCTAAAACGTAGATTTTCAACATGTTTTGGAAATGTATTTTGAAAATATTCTAGCACTGAGTAGGCATGAACAGATCGCTTCTTGGACCACAAAATATCGAATTTTCGGGTGTTTGGGCCTGAATTTGGGATATAAAAGAATACAGAAGATGCATGCACCTATGGACATTGAGCACCTAAAATATCGATTTTCAGCATGTTTTAGGCCTATATTTTGAAAATATTCTAGCACTGACTAGGCATGTACAGATCGTTTCTGGGACCCAAAACCATTGAATTTCCGGGTGTTTTGATCCTGAATTTGGGATATAAAAGAATACAGAAGATGCATGCACATATCGACTTTTTCCACCTAATATATCGATTTATAGCATGTTCTGGGCCTATATTTTGAAAATATTCTAGCACTGAGTATGCATGTAGAGATCGCTTAGGGACCCAAAAATATCGATTTTTTCTGGCGTTTTGAACCTGAAATTGGGATATAAACGAGTACAGAAGATGCATGAATTTATCGACTTTGGGCCCCAAAAAAATCGATTTTCAGCATGTTTTTGGCCTGTAATTTGAAAATATTCTAGCACTGAGTAAGCATGTACAGATCGCTTCTGGGACCCCCAAATATCGAATTTTGGGGTGTTTTGAGCCTGAATTTGGGATATAAACGGGTACAGAAGATGCATACACCTATGGACTTTGAGCACCTAAAATATCGATTTTCAGCATGTTTTAGGCCAATATTATGAAAATATTCTAGCACTGAGTAGGCATGTACAGATTGCTTCTGGGACGCAAAAATATCGAATTTTCGGATGATTTGATCCTGAATTTGAGATATAAACGTGTACAGAAGATGCAAGCACATATCGACTTTGGTCACCTAAAATATCGATTTCAGAATGTTTTGGGCTTATATTTTGAAAATACTTTGACACTGAGTAAACATGTACATATCGCTTTTTGGCCCCCAAAATATCGAATTTTTGGATGTTTTGATCCTGAATTTGAGATATATACGGGTACAAAAGACGCAAGCACATATTGACTTTGGGCACCTAAAATATAAATGTTCAGCATGTTTTGGGCTTGTATTTTGAAAATATTCTAGCACTGAGTAGGCATGAACAGATCGCTTCTTGGACCACATAATATCGAGTTTCCGGGTGTTTGGGCCTGAATTTGGGATATAAACGAAGAGAGAAGTTGCATGCACATATCGACTTTTTCCACCTAAAATATCGATTTATAGCATGTTCTGGGCCTATATTTTGAAAATATTCTAGCACTGAGTATCGCTTTGGGACCTAAAAATATAGATTTTTTGGGCGTTTTAAACCTGAAATTGGGATATAAACGAGTACAGAAAATGCATGAATTTATCGACTTTGGGGACCTAAAAAATCGATTATCAGTATGTTTTTGACCTGTATTTTGAAAATATTCTAGCACTGAGAAGGCATGTACAGATCGCTTCTGGAACCCAAAAATATCGAATTTTCGTGGGTTTTGTGCATGAATTTCGGTTATAAACGGGTACAAAAGATGCATACACATATGGACTTTGAGCACCTAAAATATCGATTTTCAGCATGTTTTGGGCCTATATTTGGAAAAATATTCTAGCACTGAATATGCATGTACAGTTCGCTTGAGGGACCCAAAAATATCAAATTTTCGGGTGTTTTGAGCTTGAATTTGGGATATAAACGGGTACAAAAGATACATGCACATATTGACTTTAGGCACCTAAAATATAGATTTTCAGCATGTTTTGGGCTTGTATTTTGAAAATATTCTAGCACTGAGTAGGCATGAACAGATCGCTTCTGTTACCCCAAAATATCGAATTTTCGGGTGTTTGGGCCTGAATTTGGGATATAAAGGAATACGGAAGATGCATGCACCTATGGACTTTGAACACCTAAAATATCGATTTTCAGCATGTTTTAGGCCTATATTTTGAAAATATTCTAGCACTGACTAGGCATGTACAGATCGTTTCTGGGACCCAAAACCATTGCAATAATTTCCGGGTGTTTTGATCCTGAATTTGGGATATAAAAGAATACAGAAGATGCATGCACATATCGACATTTTCCACCTAATATATCGATTTATAGCATGTTCTGGGCCTATTTTTTGAAAATATTCTAGCACTGAGTATGCATGTAGAGATCGCTTAGGGATACAAAAATATCGATTTTTTCTGGCGTTTTGAACCTGAAATTGGGATATAAACGTGTACAGAAGATGCATGAATTTATCGACTTTGGGCCCCTAAAAAATCGATTTTCAGCATGTTTTTGGCCTGTAATTTAAAAATATTCTAGCACTGAGTAAGCATGTACAGATCGCTTCTGGAACCCCAAAATATCGAATTTTCGGGGGTTTTGTGCATGAATTTAGGTTATAAACGGATACAAAAGATGCATGCACATATCGACTTTGGGCACCTAAAATATCGATTTTCAGCATGTTTTGGGCCTATATCTTGAAAATATTCTAGCACTGAATATGCATGTACAGATCGATTCTGGGACCTAAAAATATCGAATTTTCGGGTGTTTTGAGCCTGAATTTGGGATAATAAACGGGTACAGAAGATGCATGCATGCACATATCGACTTTAGGTACCTAAAATATCGTTTTTTATCATGTTTTCGGCCTATATTTTAAAAATATTCTAACACTGAGTAGGCATGTACAGATTGCTTCTGGCACCCCAAAATATCGAATTTTGGGGTGTTTTGAGCCTGAATTTGGGATATAAACGGGTACAGAAGACGCAAGCACATATCGACTTTAGTCACCTAAAATATCGATTTCAGAATGTTTTGGGCCTATATTTTGAAAATACTTTGACACTGAGTAAACATGTACATATCGCTTTTGGGCCCCCAAAATATCGAATTTTTAGATGTTTTGATCCTGAACTTGAGATACAGACTGGTACAAAAGACGCAAGCACATATCGACTTTGGGCACCTAAAATATAGTTTTTTATCATGTTTTGGACCTATATTCTTAAAATATTCTAGCACTGAGTAGGCATGTACAGATCGCATCTGGGAACCAAAAATATCGAATTTTCGGATGTTTTGCTCCTGAATTTGAGATATAAAAGGGTAAAAAAAATGCATACACATATGGACTTTGAGAAACTAAAATATCGATTTTCAGCATGTTTTGGGCCTATATTTGGAAAATATTCTGGCACTGAATATGTATGTACAGATCGCTTGTGGGATCCCAAAATATCGAATTTTCTGGTGTTTTGAGCCTGAATTTTGGATATAAACGGGTACAAAAGATCCATGCACATATTGTCTTTGAGCATCTAAAATATCGATTTTCAGCATGTTTTTGGCTTGTATTTTGAAAATATTCTAGCACTGGGTATGCATGTACAGATCGCTTATGCAACCCCAAAATATCGAATTTTCGGGTGTTTTGAGCTTGAATTTGAGATATAAACGGGTACAGAAGATTCGTGCACATATCAACTTTGGGCACCAAAAACACCGATTTTCAGCATGTTTTTAAACTGTATTTTGATAATATTCTAGCACAGGGTATGCATGTACAGATAGTTTCTGGGACCCAAAAATATCGAATTTTCGGGTGTTTTGAGCAAGAATTTGGGATATAAACGGGTACAGAAGATGCATACACCTATGGACTTTGAGCACCTAAAATATCGATTTTCAGCATGTTTTAGGCCAATATTATGAAAATATTCTAGCACTGAGTAGGCATGTACAGATTGCTTCTGGGACGCAAAAATATCGAATTTTCGGATGATTTGATCCTGAATTTGAGATATAAACGTGTACAGAAGATGCAAGCACATATCGACTTTGGTCACCTAAAATATCGATTTCAGAATGTTTTGGGCTTATATTTTGACAATACTTTGACACTGAGTAAACATGTACATATCGCTTTTTGGCCCCCAAAATATCGAATTTTTGGATGTTTTGATCCTGAATTTGAGATATATACGGGTACAAAAGACGCAAGCACATATTGACTTTGGGCACCTAAAATATAAATGTTCAGCATGTTTTGGGCTTGTATTTTGAAAATATTCTAGCACTGAGTAGGCATGAACAGATCGCTTCTTGGACCACATAATATCGAGTTTCCGGGTGTTTGGGCCTGAATTTGGGATATAAACGAAGAGAGAAGATGCATGCACATATCGACTTTTTCCACCTAAAATATCGATTTATAGCATGTTCTGGGCCTATATTTTGAAAATATTCTAGCACTGAGTATGCATGTAGAGATCGCTTAGGGACCCAAAAATATCGATTTTTTCGGGCGTTTTGAACCTGAAATTAGGTTATAAACGGATACAAAAGATGCATGCACATATGGACTTTGAGCACCTAAAATATCGATTTTCAGCATGTTTTAGGCCTATAATATGAAAATATTCTAGCACGGACTAGGCATGTATAGATCACTTCTGGGACCCCAAAATATCGAGTTTTCGGGTGTTTTGAGCCTGAATTTGGGATATAAACGGGTACAGAAGATGCATGCACATATCGACTTTAGCCACCTAAAATATAGTTTTTTATCATGTTTTGGACCTATATCCTTAAAATATTCTAGCACTGAGTAGGCATGTACAGATCGCATCTGGGAACCAAAAATATCGAATTTTCGGATGTTTTGCTCCTGAATTTGAGATATAAACGGGTACAAAAAATGCATACACATATGGACTTTGAGAAACTAAAATATCGATTTTTAGCATGTTTTGGGCCTATATTTGGAAAATATTCTAGCACTGAATATGTATGTACAGATCGCTTGTGGGACCCCAAAATATCGAATTTTCGGGTGTTTTGAGCTTGAATTTGAGATATAAACGGGTACAGAAGATCCATGCACATATTGACTTTGGGCACCAAAAACACCGATTTTCAGCATGTTTTTAAACTGTATTTTGATAATATTCTAGCACAGGGTATGCATGTACAGATCGTTTCTGGGACCCAAAAATATCGAATTTTCGGGTGTTTTGAGCAAGAATTTGGGATATAAACGGGTACAGAAGATTTATACACATATGAACTTTGAGCACCTAAAATATCGATTTTCAGCATGTTTTAGGCCTATAATATGAAAATATTCTAGCACGGACTAGGCATGTATAGATCACTTCTGAGACCCAAAAATATCGAATTTTCGGGTGTTTTGAGCCTGAATTTGGGATATAAACGGTTACAGAAGATGCAAGCACATATCGATTTTAGGCACTTAAAATATCGGTTTTTATCATGTTTTGGACCTATATTCTTAAAATATTCTAGCACTGAGTGCCTGTACAGATCGCTTCTGGGAACCAAAATTATCAAATTTTCAGATGTTTTGATCTAGAATTTGGGATATAAACGGGTACAGAAGATGAATGCACATATCGACTTTGGGCACCAAAAATATCGATTTTCAGCATGTTTTGGGCCTATATTTGGAAAATATTCTAACACTGAGAAGGCATGTACAGATTGCTTCTGGGACGCAAAAATATCGAATTTTGGGGTGTTTTGAGCCTGAATTTGGGATATAAGCGGGTACAGAAGATGCAAGCACATATCGACTTTGGTCACCTAAAATATAGATTTCAGAATGTTTTGGGCCTATATTTTGAAAATACTTTGACACTGAGTAAACATGTACATATTGCTTTTGGGACCCCAAAATATCGAATTTTTGGATGTTTTGATACTGAATTTGAGATATTAACGGGTACAAAAGACTCAAGCACATATTGACTTTGGGCACCTAAAATATCGATTTATAGCATGTTCTGGGCCTATATTTTGAAAATATTCTAGCACTGAGTGTCGCTTTGGGACCTAAAAATATAGATTTTTTGGGGCGTTTTGAACCTGAAATTGGGATATAAACGAGTACAGATGATGAATGAATTTATCGACTTTGGACACCTAAAAATTCGATTTTCAGTATGTTTTTGACCTATATTTTGAAAATATTCTAGCACTGAGAAGGCATGTACAGATCGCTTCTGGAACCCAAAAATATCGAATTTTCGTGGGTTTTGTGCATGAATTTCGGTTATAAACGGGTACAGAAGATGCATACACATATGAACTTTGAGCACCTATAATATCGATTTTCAGCATGTTTTGGGCCTATATTTGGAAAAAGTTCTAGCACTGAATATGCATGTACAGTTCGCTTGAGGGACCCAAAAATATCAAATTTTCGGGTGTTTCGAGCTTGAATTTGGGATATAAACGGGTACAAAAGATACATGCACATATTGACTTTAGGCACCTAAAATATAGATTTTCAGCATGTTTTGGGCTTGTATTTTGAAAATATTCTAGCACTGAGTAGGCATGAACAGATCGCTTCTGTTACCCCAAAATATCGAATTTTCGGGTGTTTGGGCCTGAATTTGGGATATAAAAGAATACAGAAGATGCATGCACATATCGACTTTTTCCACCTAATATATCGATTTATAGCATGTTCTGAGCCTATATTTTGAAAATATTCTAGCACTGTGTTTGCATGTAGAGATCGCTTTGGGACCCAAAAATATCGATTTTTTCGGGCGTTTTGAACCTGAAATTGGGATATAAACGAGTACAGATGATGAATGAATTTATCGACTTTGGGCACCTAAAAAATCGATTTTCAGCATATTTTTGGCCTGTAATTTGAAAATATTCTAGCACTGAGTAAGCATGTACAGATCGCTTCTGGAACCCCAAAATATCGTATTTTTGGGGGCTTTGTGCATGAATTTAGGTTATAAACGGTTACAGAAGATGCATGCACGTATCGACTTTGGGCACCTAAAATATCGATTTTCAGCATGTTTTGGGCCTATATCTTGAAAATATTCTAGCAATGAATATGCATGTACAGATCGATTCTGGGACCCGAAAACATCGAATTTTCGGGTGTTTTGAGCTTGAATTTGAGATATTTGGTATATAAACGGGTACAGAAGATGCATGCATCTATGGACTTTGAGCACCTAAAATATCGATTTTAAGCATGTGTTAGGCCTATATTTTGAAAATATTCTAGCACTGAGTAGGCATGTACAGATCGCTTCTGGGACCCAAAAATATCGAATTTTCGGATGTTTTGATCCTGAATTTGAGATATAAACGGGTACAGAAGACGCAAGCACATATCGACTTTAATCACCTAAAATATCGATTTCAGAATGTTTTGGGCCTAAATTTTGAAAATACTTTGACACTGAGTAAACATGTACATATCGCTTTTAGGCCCCTAAAATATTGAATTTTTGGATGTTTTGATCCTGAATTTGAGATATAAACGGGTACAAAAGACGCAAGCACATATCTACTTTGGGCACCTAAAACGTAGATTTTCAACATGTTTTGGGCATGTATTTTGAAAATATTCTAGCACTGAGTAGGCATGAACAGATCGCTTCTTGGACCACAAAATATCGAATTTTCGGGTGTTTGGGCCTGAATTTGGGATATAAACGAATACAGAAGATGCATGCACATATCGACTTTTTCCACCTAAAATATCGATTTTAAGCATGTTTTGGGCATATATTTTGAAAATATTCTAGCACTGAGTATGCATGTAGAGATCGCTTTGGTACCTAAAAATATCGATTTTTTTTGGGTGTTTCGAACCTGAAATTGGGATATAAACGAGTACAGAAAATGCATGAATTTATCGACTTTGGGGACGTAAAAAATCGATTATCAGCATGTTTTTGACCTGTATTTTGAAAATATTTTAGCACTGAGTAAGCATGTACAGATCGCTTCTGGAACCCAAAAATATCGAATTTTTGTGGGTTTTGTGCATGAATTTAGGTTATAAACGGGTACAGAAGATGCATGCACATATCGACTTTGGGCACCAAAAACACCGATTTTCAGCATGTTTTGGACTGTATTTAGACAATATTCTAGCACTGGGTATGCATGTACAGATCGTTTCTGAGACCCCAAAATATCATATTTTCGGGTGTTTTTAGCATGAATTTGGGATATAAACGCGTACAGAAAATGCATACACTTATGGACTTCGAGCACCTAAAATATCGATTATCAGCATGTTTTGGGCCTATATTAAGAAAATATTCTAGCACTGAATATGCATGTACAGTTCGCTTGTGGGACCGAAAAATATCGAATTTTCGGATGTTTTGATCCTGAATTTGAGATATAAACGGGTACTGAAGACGCAAGCACATATCGACTTTAATCACCTAAAATATCGATTTCAGAATGTTTTGGGCCTAAATTTTGAAAATACTTTAACACTGAGTAAACATGTACATATCGCTTTTAGGCCTCCAAAATATTGAATTTTTGGATGTTTTGATCCTGAATTTGAGATATAAACGGGTACAAAAGACGCAAGCACATATCTACTTTGGGCACCTAAAACGTAGATTTTCAACATGTTTTGGGCATGTATTTTGAAAATATTCTAGCACTGAGTAGGCATGAACAGATCGCTTCTTGGACCACAAAATATCGAATTTTCGGGTGTTTGGGCCTGAATTTGGGATATAAACGAATACAGAAGATGCATGCACATATCGACTTTTTCCACCTAAAATATCGATTTTAAGCATGTTTTGGGCATATATTTTGAAAATATTCTAGCACTGAGTATGCATGTAGAGATCGCTTTGGTACCTAAAAATATCGATTTTTTTTGGGTGTTTCGAACCTGAAATTGGGATATAAACGAGTACAGAAAATGCATGAATTTATCGACTTTGGGGACGTAAAAAATCGATTATCAGCATGTTTTTGACCTGTATTTTGAAAATATTTTAGCACTGAGTAGGCATGTACAGATCGCTTCTGGAACAGAAAAATATCGAATTTTTGTTTGTTTTGTGAATCAATTTAGGTTATAAACGGGTACAGAAGATGCATGCACATATCGACTTTGGGCACCAAAAACACCGATTTTCAGCATGTTTTGGACTGTATTTAGACAATATTCTAGCACTGGGTATGCATGTACAGGTCGTTTCTGAGACCCCAAAATATCATATTTTCGGGTGTTTATAGCATGAATTTGGGATATAAACGCGTACTGAAAATGCATACACTTATGGACTTCGAGCACCTAAAATATCGATTATCAGCATGTTTTGGGCCTATATTTAGAAAATATTCTAGCACTGAATATGCATGTACAGTTCGCTTGTGAGACCGAAAAATATCGAATTTTCGGGTGTTCGGAGTTTGAATTTGGGATATAAACGGGTACAAACGATGCATGCACATATTGACTTTAGGAATCTATAATATCGATTTTCAACATGTTTTGGGCCTGTAATTTGAAATTTTTCTTACACTGAGTAGGCATGTACAGATCGTTTATGGGACCCTAAAATATCGAATTTTCGGGTGTTTTGAGCTTGAATTTCAGATATAAACGGGTACAGAAGATGCAAGCACATATCTACTTTGGGCACCTAAAACGTAGATTTTCAACATGTTTTGGGCATGTATTTTGAAAATATTCTAGCACTGAGTAGGCATGAACAGATCGCTTCTTGGACCACAAAATATCGAATTTTCGGGTGTTTGGGCCTGAATTTGGGATATAAACGAATACAGAAGATGCATGCACATATCGACTTTTTCCACCTAAAATATCGATTTTAAGCATGTTTTGGGCATATATTTTGAAAATATTCTAGCACTGAGTATGCATGTAGAGATCGCTTTGGTACCTAAAAATATCGATTTTTTTTGGGTGTTTCGAACCTGAAATTGGGATATAAACGAGTACAGAAAATGCATGAATTTATCGACTTTGGGGACGTAAAAAATCGATTATCAGCATGTTTTTGACCTGTATTTTGAAAATATTTTAGCACTGAGTAGGCATGTACAGATCGCTTCTGGAACAGAAAAATATCGAATTTTTGTTTGTTTTGTGAATCAATTTAGGTTATAAACGGGTACAGAAGATGCATGCACATATCGACTTTGGGCACCAAAAACACCGATTTTCAGCATGTTTTGGACTGTATTTAGACAATATTCTAGCACTGGGTATGCATGTACAGGTCGTTTCTGAGACCCCAAAATATCATATTTTCGGGTGTTTATAGCAAGAATTTGGGATATAAACGCGTACTGAAAATGCATACACTTATGGACTTCGAGCACCTAAAATATCGATTATCAGCATGTTTTGGGCCTATATTTAGAAAATATTCTAGCACTGAATATGCATGTACAGTTCGCTTGTGAGACCGAAAAATATCGAATTTTCGGGTGTTCGGAGTTTGAATTTGGGATATAAACGGGTACAAACGATGCATGCACATATTGACTTTAGGAATCTATAATATCGATTTTCAACATGTT
This sequence comes from Petrolisthes cinctipes, assembly GCA_033782935.1. Taxonomy (NCBI): domain Eukaryota; kingdom Metazoa; phylum Arthropoda; class Malacostraca; order Decapoda; family Porcellanidae; genus Petrolisthes; species Petrolisthes cinctipes. The sequence goes on along the minus strand of JAWQEG010000271.1, from coordinate 1,236,049 downwards.
TTGGGCCTGTAATTTGAAATTTTTCTTACACTGAGTAGGCATGTACAGATCGTTTATGGGACCCTAAAATATCGAATTTTCGGGTGTTTTGAGCTTGAATTTCAGATATAAACGGGTACAGAAGATGCAAGCACATATCTACTTTGGGCACCTAAAACGTAGATTTTCAACATGTTTTGGGCATGTATTTTGAAAATATTCTAGCACTGAGTAGGCATGAACAGATCGCTTCTTGGACCACAAAATATCGAATTTTCGGGTGTTTGGGCCTGAATTTGGGATATAAACGAATACAGAAGATGCATGCACATATCGACTTTTTCCACCTAAAATATCGATTTTAAGCATGTTTTGGGCATATATTTTGAAAATATTCTAGCACTGAGTATGCATGTAGAGATCGCTTTGGTACCTAAAAATATCTATTTTTTTTGGGTGTTTCGAACCTGAAATTGGGATATAAACGAGTACAGAAAATGCATGAATTTATCGACTTTGGGGACGTAAAAAATCGATTATCAGCATGTTTTTGACCTGTATTTTGAAAATATTTCAGCACTGAGTAGGCATGTACAGATCGCTTCTGGAACCCAAAAATATCGAATTTTCGTGGGTTTTGTGCATGAATTTAGGTTATAAACGGGTACAAAAGATGCATACGCATATGGACTTTGAGCACATAAAATATCGATTTTCAGCATGTTTTGGGCCTATATTTGGAAAAATATTCTAGCACTGAATATGCATGTACAGTTCGCTTGAGGGACCCAAAAATATCAAATTTTCGGGTGTTTTGAGCTTGAATTTGGGATATAAACGGGTACAAAAGATACATGCACATATTGACTTTAGGCACCTAAAATATAGATTTTCAGCATGTTTTGGGCTTGTATTTTGAAAATATTCTAGCACTGAGTAGGCATGAACAGATCGCTTATGGGACCCCAAAATATCGAATTTTCGGATGTTTTGCTCCTGAATTTGAGATATAAACGGGTACAAAAAATGCATACACATATGGACTTTGAGAAACTAAAATATCGATTTTCAGCATGTTTTGGGCCTATATTTGGAAAATATTCTGGCACTGAATATGTATGTACAGATCGCTTGTGGGAACCCAAAATATCGAATTTTCTGGTGTTTTGAGCCTGAATTTTGGATATAGACAGGTACAAAAGATCTATGCACATATTGACTTTGGGCATCTAAAATATCGATTTTCAGCATGTTTTTGGCTTGTATTTTGAAAATATTCTAGCACTGGGTATGCATGTACAGATCGCTTCTGCGACCCCAAAATATCGAATTTTCGGGTGTTTTGAGCTTGAATTTGAGATATAAACGGGTACAGAAGATTCGTGCACATATCAACTTTAGGCACCAAAAACACCGATTTTCAGCATGTTTTTAAACTGTATTTTGATAATATTCTAGCACAGGGTATGCATGTACAGATCGTTTCTGGTACCCAAAAATATCGAATTTTCGGGTGTTTTGAGCAAGAATTTGGGATATAAACGGATACAGAAGATTTATACACATATGGACTTTGAGAAACTAAAATATCGATTTTTAGCATGTTTTGGGCCTATATTTGGAAAATATTCTAGCACTGAATATGTATGTACAGATCGCTTGTGGGACCCCAAAATATCGAATTTTCGGGTGTTTTGAGCTTGAATTTGAGATATAAACGGGTACAGAAGATCCATGCACATATTGACTTTGGGCACCAAAAACACCGATTTTCAGCATGTTTTTAAACTGTATTTTGATAATATTCTAGCACAGGGTATGTATGTACAGATCGTTTCTGGGACCCAAAAATATCGAATTTTCGGATGTTTTGAGCAAGAATTTGGGATATAAACGGGTACAGAAGATTTATACACATATGGACTTTGAGCACCTAAAATATCGATTTTCTGCATGTTTTAGGCCTATAATATGAAAATATTCTAGCACGGACTAGGTATGTATAGATCACTTCTGGGACCCAAAAATATCGAATTTTCGGGTGTTTTGAGCCTGAATTTGGGATATAAACGGGTACAGAAGATGCATGCACATATCGACTTTTTCCACCTGATATATCGATTTATAGCATTTTCTGGGCCTATATTTTGAAAATATTCTAGCACTGAGTATGCATGTAGAGATCGCTTAGGGACCCAAAAATATCGATTTTTTCGGGCGTTTTGAACCTGAAATTGGGATATAAACGAGTACAGAAGATGCATGAATTTATCGACTTTGGGCACCTAAAAAATCGATTTTCAGCATGTTTTTTGCCTGTAATTTGAAAATATTCTAGCACTGAGTAAGCATGTACAGATTGCTTCTGGGACCCCCAAATATCGAATTTTGGGGTGTTTTGAGCCTGAATTTGGGATATAAACGGGTACAGAAGATGCATACACCTATGGACTTTGAGCAACTAAAATATCGATTTTCAGCATGTTTTAGGCCAATATTATGAAAATATTCTAGCACTGAGTAGGCATGTACAGATTGCTTCTGGGACGCAAAAATATCGAATTTTCGGATGATTTAATCCTGAATTTGAGATATAAACGTGTACAGAAGATGCAAGCACATATCGACTTTGGTCACCTAAAATATCGATTTCAGAATGTTTTGGGCTTATATTTCGAAAACACTTTGACACTGAGTAAATATGTACATATCGCTTTTTGGCCCCCAAAATATCGAATTTTTGGATGTTTTGATCCTGAATTTGAGATATATACGGGTACAAAAGACGCAAGCACATATTGACTTTGGGCACCTAAAATATAAATGTTCAGCATGTTTTGGGCTTGTATTTTGAAAATATTCTAGCACTGAGTAGGCATGAACAGATCGCTTCTTGGACGACATAATATCGAGTTTCCGGGTGTTTGGGCCTGAATTTGGGATATAAACGAAGAGAGAAGATGCATGCACATATCGACTTTTTCCACCTAAAATATCGATTTATAGCATGTTCTGGGCCTATATTTTGAAAATATTCTAGCACTGAGTATCGCTTTGGGACCTAAAAATATAGATTTTTTTGGGCGTTTTAAACCTGAAATTGGGATATAAACGAGTACAGAAAATGCATGAATTTATCGACTTTGGGGACCTAAAAAATCGATTATCAGTATGTTTTTGACCTGTATTTTGAAAATATTCTAGCACTGAGAAGGCATGTACAGATCGCTTCTGGAACCCAAAAATATCGAATTTTCGTGGGTTTTGTGCATGAATTTCGGTTATAAACGGGTACAAAAGATGCATACACATATGGACTTTGAGCACCTAAAATATCGATTTTCAGCATGTTTTGGGCCTATATTTGGAAAAATATTCTAGCACTGAATATGCATGTACAGTTCGCTTGAGGGACCCAAAAATATCAAATTTTCGGGTGTTTTGAGCTTGAATTTGGGATATAAACGGGTACAAAAGATACATGCACATATTGACTTTAGGCACCTAAAATATAGATTTTCAGCATGTTTTGGTCTTGTATTTTGAAAATATTCTAGCACTGAGTAGGCATGAACAGATCGCTTCTGGGACCCCAAAATATCGAATTTTCGGGTGTTTGGGCCTGAATTTGGGATATAAAGGAATACAGAAGATGCATGCACCTATGGACTTTGAGCACCTAAAATATCGATTTTCAGCATGTTTTAGGCCTATATTTTGAAAATATTCTAGCACTGACTAGGCATGTACAGATCGTTTCTGGGACCCAAAACCATTGCAATAATTTCCGGGTTTTTTTATCCTGAATTTGGGATATAAAAGAATACAGAAGATGCATGCACATATCGACTTTTTCCACCTAATATATCGATTTATAGCATGTTCTGGGCCTATATTTTGAAAATATTCTAGCACTGAGTATGCATGTAGAGATCGCTTAGGGACCCAAAAATATCGATTTTTTCTGGCGTTTTGAACCTGAAATTGGGATATAAACGAGTACAGAAGATGCATGAATTTATCGACTTTGGGCCCCTAAAAAATCGATTTTCAGCATGTTTTTGGCCTGTAATTTGAAAATATTCTAGCACTGAGTAAGCATGTACAGATCGCTTCTGGAACCCCAAAATATCGAATTTTCGGGGGTTTTGTGCATGAATTTAGGTTATAAACGGATACAAAAGATGCATGCACATATCGACTTTGGGCACCTAAAATATCGATTTTCAGCATGTTTTGGGCCTATATCTTGAAAATTTTCTAGCACTGAATATGCATGTACAGATCGATTTTGGGACCTAAAAATATCGAATTTTCGGGTGTTTTGAGCCTGAATTTGGGATAATAAACGGGTACAGAAGATGCATGCACATATCGACTTTAGGTACCTAAAATATCGTTTTTTATCATGTTTTCGGCCTATATTTTAAAAATATTCTAACACTGAGTAGGCATGTACAGATTGCTTCTGGCACCCCAAAATATCGAATTTTGGGGTGTTTTGAGCCTGAATTTGGGATATAAACGGGTACAGAAGACGCAAGCACATATCGACTTTAGTCACCAAAAATATCGATTTCAGAATGTTTTGGGCCTATATTTTGAAAATACTTTGACACTGAGTAAACATGTACATATCGCTTTTGGGCCCCCAAAATATCGAATTTTTAGATGTTTTGATCCTGAACTTGAGATACAGACTGGTACAAAAGACGCAAGCACATATCGACTTTGGGCACCTAAAATATAGTTTTTTATCATGTTTTGGACCTATATTCTTAAAATATTCTAGCACTGAGTAGGCATGTACAGATCGCATCTGGGACCCAAAAATATCGAATTTTCGGATGTTTTGCTCCTGAATTTGAGATATAAACGGGTACAAAAAATGCATACACATATGGACTTTGAGAAACTAAAATATCGATTTTCAGCATGTTTTGGGCCTATATTTGAAAAATATTCTGGCACTGAATACGTATGTACAGATCGCTTGTGGGAACCCAAAATATCGAATTTTCTGGTGTTTTGAGCCTGAATTTTGGATATAAACAGGTACAAAAGATCCATGCACATATTGACTTTGGGCATCTAAAATATCGATTTTCAGCATGTTTTTGGCTTGTATTTTGAAAATATTCTAGCACTGGGTATGCAAGTACAGATCGCTTCTGCGACCCCAAAATATCGAATTTTCGGGTGTTTTGAGCTTGAATTTGAGATATAAACGGGTACAGAAGATTCGTGCACATATCAACTTTGGCACCAAAAACACCGATTTTCAGCATGTTTTTAAACTGTATTTTGATAATATTCCAGCACAGGGTATGCATGTACAGATCGTTTCTGGGACCCAAAAATATCGAATTTTCGGGTGTTTTGAGCAAGAATTTGGGATATAAACGGATACAGAAGATTTATACACATATGGACTTTGAGAAACTAAAATATCGATTTTTAGCATGTTTTGGGCCTATATTTGGAAAATATTCTAGCACTGAATATGTATGTACAGATCGCTTGTGGGACCCCAAAATATCGAATTTTCGGGTGTTTTGAGCTTGAATTTGAGATATAAACGGGTACAGAAGATCCATGCACATATTGACTTTGGGCACCAAAAACACCGATTTTCAGCATGTTTTTAAACTGTATTTTGATAATATTCTAGCACAGGGTATGCATGTACAGATCGTTTCTGGGACCCAAAAATATCGAATTTTCGGGTGTTTTGAGCAAGAATTTGGGATATAAACGGGTACAGAAGATTTATACACATATGGACTTTGAGCACCTAAAATATCGATTTTCAGCATGTTTTAGGCCTATAATATGAAAATATTCTAGCACGGACTAGGCATGTATAGATCACTTCTGGGACCCAAAAATATCGAATTTTCGGGTGTTTTGAGCCTGAATTTGGGATATAAACGGATACAGAAGATGCATGCACATATCGATTTTAGGCACTTAAAATATCGTTTTTTATCATGTTTTGGACCTATATTCTTAAAATATTCTAGCACTGAGTGCCTGTACAGATCGCTTCTGGGAACCAAAATTATCAAATTTTCAGATGTTTTGATCTAGAATTTGGGATATAAACGGGTACAGAAGATGCATGCACATATCGACTTTGGGCACCAAAAATATCGATTTTCAGCATGTTTTGGGCCTATATTTGGAAAATATTCTAACACTGAGAAGGCATGTACAGATTGCTTCTGTGACCCCCAAATATCGAATTTTGGGGTGTTTTGAGCCTGAATTTGGGATATAAGCGGGTACAGAAGATTCAAGCACATATCGACTTTGGTCACCTAAAATATCGATTTCAGAATGTTTTGGGCCTATATTTTGAAAATACTTTGACACTGAGTAAACATGTACATATTGCTTTTGGGACCCCAAAATATCGAATTTTTGGATGTTTTGATCCTGAATTTGAGATATAAACGGGTACAAAAGACTCAAGCACATATTGACTTTGGGCACCTAAAATATAAATGTTCAGCATGTTTTGGGCTTGTATTTTGAAAATATTCTAGCACTGAGTAGGCATGAACAGATCGCTTCTTGGACCACATAATATCGAGTTTCCGGGTGTTTGGGCCTGAATTTAGGATATAAACGAATACAGAAGATGCATGCACATATCGACTTTTTCCACCTAAAATATCGATTTATAGCATGTTCTGGGCCTATATTTTGAAAATATTCTAGCACTGAGTATCGCTTTGGGACCTAAAAATATAGATTTTTTTGGGCGTTTTGAACCTGAAATTGGGATATAAACGAGTACAGAAAATGCATGAATTTATCGACTTGGGGACCTAAAAAATCGATTATCAGTATGTTTTTGACCTATATTTTGAAAATATTCTAGCACTGAGAAGGCATGTACAGATCGCTTCTGGAACCCAAAAGTATCGAATTTTCGTGGGTTTTGTGCATGAATTTCGGTTATAAACGGGTACAGAAGATGCATACACATATGAACTTTGAGCACCTAAAATATCGATTTTCAGCATGTTTTGGGCCTATATTTGGAAAAAATTCTAGCACTGAATATGCATGTACAGTTCGCTTGAGGGACCCAAAAATATCAAATTTTCGGGTGTTTTGAGCTTGAATTTGGGATATAAACGGGTACAAAAGATACATGCACATATTGACTTTAGGCACCTAAAATATAGATTTTCAGCATGTTTTGGGCATGTATTTTGAAAATATTCTAGCACTGAGTAGGCATGAACAGATCGCTTCTGGGACCCCAAAATATCGAATTTTCGGGTGTTTGGGCCTGAATTTGGGATATAAAAGAATACAGAAGATGCATGCACATATCGACTTTTTCCACCTAATATATCTATTTATAGCATGTTCTGGGCCTATATTTTGTAAATATTCTAGCACTGTGTATGCATGTAGAGATCGCTTTGGGACCCAAAAATATCGATTTATTCGGGCGTTGTGAACCTGAAATTGGGATATAAACGAGTACAGATGATGAATGAATTTATCGACTTTGGGCACCTAAAAAATCGATTTTCAGCATGTTTTAGGCCTGTAATTTGAAAATATTCTAGCACTGAGTAAGCATGTACAGATCGCTTCTGGAACCCCAAAATATCGAATTTTGGGGGGTTTTGTGCATGAATTTAGGTTATAAACGGTTACAGAAGATGCATGTACATATCGACTTTGGGCACCTAAAATATCGATTTTCAGCATGTTTTGGGCCTATATCTTGAAAATATTCTAACACTGAATATGCATGTACAGATCGATTCTGGGACCCTAAAACATCGAATTTTCGGGTGTTTTGAGCTTGAATTTGAGATATTTGGGATATAAACGGGTACAGAAGATGCATGCATATATTAACTTTGGGCACCTAAAATATTGATTTTCAGCATGTTTTGGGCCTGTATTTTGAAAATATTCTTACACTGAGTAGGCATGTACAGATTGTTTCTGGGACCCAAAAATATCGAATTTTGGGGTGTTTTGAGCCTGAATTTGGGATATAAACGGGTACAGAAGATGCATACACTTATGGACTTCGAGCACCTAAAATATCGATTATCAGCATGTTTAGGGCCAATATTAAGAAAATATTCTAGCACTGAATATGCATGTACAGTTCGCTTGTGGGACCGAAAAATATCGAATTTTCGGGTGTTCGTAGTTTGAATTTGTGATATAAACGGGTACAAACGATGCATGCACATATTGACTTTAGGCATCTATAATATCGATTTTCAGCATGTTTTGTGCCTGTAATTTGAAATTTTTCTTACACTGAGTAGGCATGTACAGATCGTTTCTGGGACCCTAAAATATCGAATTTTCGGGTGTTTTGAGCTTGAATTTCAGATATAAACGGGTACAGAAGATGCAAGCACATATCTACTTTGGGCACCTAAAACGTAGATTTTCAACATGTTTTGGAAATGTATTTTGAAAATATTCTAGCACTGAGTAGGCATGAACAGATCGCTTCTTGGACCACAAAATATCGAATTTTCGGGTGTTTGGGCCTGAATTTGGGATATAAACGAATACAGAAGATGCATGCACATATCGACTTTTTCCACCTAAAATATCGATTTTAAGCATGTTTTGGGCATATATTTTGAAAATATTCTAACACTGATTATGCATGTAGAGATCGCTTTGGTACCTAAAAATATCGATTTTTTTGGGGTGTTTTGAACCTGAAATTGGGATATAAACGAGTACAGAAAATGCATGAATTTATCGACTTTGGGGACGTAAAAAATCGATTATCAGCATGTTTTTGACTTGTATTTTGAAAATATTTTAGCACTGAGTAGGCATGTACAGATCGCTTCTGGAACCCAAAAATATCGAATTTTTGTGGGTTTTGTGCATGAATTTAGGTTATAAACGGGTACAGAAGATGCATGCACATATCGACTTTGGGCACCAAAAACACCGATTTTCAGCATGTTTTGGACTGTATTTAGACAATATTCTAGCACTGGGTATGCATGTACAGATTGTTTCTGAGACCCCAAAATATCATATTTTCGGGTGTTTTTAGCAAGAATTTGGGATATAAACGCGTACAGAAAATGCATACACTTATGGACTTCGAGCACCTAAAATATCGATTATCAGCATGTTTTGGGCCTATATTAAGAAAATATTCTAGAACTGGATATGCATGTACAGTTCGCTTGTGGGACCGAAAAATATCGAATTTTCGGATGTTTTGATCCTGAATTTGAGATATAAACGGGTACTGAAGACGCAAGCACATATCGACTTTAATCACCTAAAATATCGATTTCAGAATGTTTTGGGCCTAAATTTTGAAAATACTTTGACACTGAGTAAACATGTACATATCGCTTTTAGGCTCCCAAAATATTGAATTTTTGGATGTTTTGATCCTGAATTTGAGATATAAACTGGTACAAAAGACGCAAGCACATATCTACTTTGGGCACCTAAAACGTAGATTTTCAACATGTATTGGGCATGTATTTTGAAAATATTCTAGCACTGAGTAGGCATGAACAGATCGCTTCTTGGACCACAAAATATCGAATTTTCGGGTGTTTGGGCCTGAATTTGGGATATAAACGAATACAGAAGATGCATGCACATATCGACTTTTTCAACCTAAAATATTGATTTTAAGCATGTTTTGGGCATATATTTTGAAAATATTCTAGCACTGACTATGCATGTAGAGATCGCTTTGGTACCTAAAAATATCGATTTTTTTTGGGTGTTTCGAACCTGAAATTGGGATATAAACGAGTACAGAAAATGCATGAATTTATCGACTTTGGGGACGTAAAAAATCGATTATCAGCATGTTTTTGACCTGTATTTTGAAAATATTTTAGCACTGAGTAGGCATGTACAGATCGCTTCTGGAACCCAAAAATATCGAATTTTTGTGGGTTTTGTGCATGAATTTAGGTTATAAACGGGTACAGAAGATGCATGCACATATCGACTTTGGGCACCAAAAACACCGATTTTCAGCATGTTTTGGACTGTATTTATTCAATATTCTAGCACTGGGTATGCATGTACAGATCGTTTCTGAGACCCCAAAATATCATATTTTCTGGTGTTTTGAGCATGAATTTGGGATATAAACGCGTACAGAAAATGCATACACATATTGACTTTGAGCACCTAAAATATCGATTTTCAGCATGTTTTGGGCCTATATTTGGAAAATATTCTACCACTGAATATGCATGTACAGATCGCTTGTGAGACCCAAAAATATCGAATTTTCGGGTGTTTTGAATATGAATTTGGGGTATAAACGGGTACAAAAGATGCATGCACATTTTGACTTTGGACATCTAAAATATAGATTTTCAGCATGTTTTGGGCCTGTAATTTGAAAATATTCTTACACTGAGTAGGCATGTACAGATCGTTTCTGGGACCCTAAAATATCGAATTGTCGGGTGTTTTGAGCTTGAATTTCAGATATAAACGGGTACAGAAGATGCAAGCACATATCTACTTTGGGCACCTAAAACGTAGATTTTCAACATGTTTTGGGCATGTATTTTGAAAATATTCTAGCACTGAGTAGGCATGAACAGATCGCTTCTTGGACCACAAAATATCGAATTTTCGGGTGTTTGGGCCTGAATTTGGGATATAAACGAATACAGAAGATGCATGCACATATCGACTTTTTCCACCTATAATATCGATTTTAAGCATGTTTTGGGCATATATTTTGAAAATATTCTAGCACTGAGTATGCATGTAGAGATCGCTTTGGTACCTAAAAATATCGATTTTTTTTGGGTGTTTCGAACCTGAAATTGGGATATAAACGAGTACAGAAAATGCATGAATTTATCGACTTTGGGGACGTAAAAAATCGATTATCAGCATGTTTTTGACCTGTATTTTGAAAATATTTTAGCACTGAGTAGGCATGTACAGATCGCTTCTGGAACCCAAAAATATCGAATTTTTGTGGGTTTTGTGCATGAATTTAGGTTATAAACGGGTAGAGAAGATGCATGCACATATCGACTTTGGGCACCAAAAATACCGATTTTCAGCATGTTTTGGACTGTATTTAGACAATATTCTAGCACTGGGTATGCATGTACAGATCGTTTCTGAGACCCCAAAATATCATATTTTCGGGTGTTTATAGCATGAATTTGGGATAGAAACGCGCACAGAAAATGCATACACTAATGGACTTCGAGCACCTAAAATATCGATTATCAGCATGTTTTGGGCCTATATTAAGAAAATATTCTAGCACTGAATATGCATGTACAGTTCGCTTGTGAGACCGAAAAATATCGAATTTTCGGGTGTTCGGAGTTTGAATTTGGGATATAAACGGGTACAAACGATGCATGCACATATTGACTTTAGGCATCTATAATATCGATTTTCAGCATGTTTTGGGCCTGTAATTTGAAATTTTTCTTACACTGAGTAGGCATGTACAGATCGTTTATGGGACCCTAAAATATCGAATTTTCGGGTGTTTTGAGCTTGAATTTCAGATATAAACGGGTACAGAAGATGCAAGCACATATCTACTTTGGGCACCTAAAACGTAGATTTTCAACATGTTTTGGGCATGTATTTTGAAAATATTCTAGCACTGAGTAGGCATGAACAGATCGCTTCTTGGACCACAAAATATCGAATTTTCGGGTGTTTGGGCCTGAATTTGGGATATAAACGAATACAGAAGATGCAAGCACATATCTAGTTTGGGCACCTAAAACGTAGATTTTCAACATGTTTTGGGCATGTATTTTGAAAATATTCTAGCACTGAATATGCATGTACAGATCGATTCTGGGACCCTAAAACATCGAATTTTCGGGTGTTTTGAGCTTGAATTTGAGATATTTGGGATATAAACGGGTACAGAAGATGCATGCATATATTGACTTTGGGCACCTAAAATATTGATTTTCAGCATGTTTTGGGCCTGTATTTTGAAAATATTCTTACACTGAGTAGGCATGTACAGATTGTTTCTGGGACCCAAAAATATCGAATTTTGGGGTGTTTTGAGCCTGAATTTGGGATATAAACGGGTACAGAAGATGCATACATCTATGGACTTTGAGCACCTAAAATATCGATTTTAAGCATGTGTTAGGCCTATATTTTGAAAATATTCTAGCACTGAGTAGGCATGTACAGATCGCTTCTGGGACCCAAAAATATCGAATTTTCAGATGTTTTGATCATGAATTTGAGAAAGAAACGGGTACAGAAGACGCAAGCACATATCGACTTTAGTCACCTAAAATATCGATTTCAGAATGTTTTGGGCCTAAATTTTGAAAATACTTTGACACTGAGTAAACATGTACATATCGCTTTTAGGCCCCCAAAATATTGAATTTTTGGATGTTTTGATCCTGAATTTGAGATATAAACGGGTACAAAAGACGCAAGCACATATCTACTTTGGGCACCTAAAACGTAGATTTTCAACATGTTTTGGGCATGTATTTTGAAAATATTCTAGCACTGAGTAGGCATGAACAGATCGCTTCTTGGACCACAAAATATCGAATTTTCGGGTGTTTGGGCCTGAATTTGGGATATAAACGAATACAGAAGATGCATGCACATATCGACTTTTTCTACCTAAAATATCGATTTTAAGCATGTTTTGGGCATATATTTTGAAAATATTCTAGCACTGAGTATGCATGTAGAGATTGCTTTGGTACCTAAAAATATCGATTTTTTTTGGGTGTTTTGAACCTGAAATTGGGATATAAACGAGTACAGAAAATGCATGAATTTATCGACTTTGGGGACGTAAAAAATCGATTATTAGCATGTTTTTGACCTGTATTTTGAAAATATTTTAGCACTGAGTAGGCATGTACAGATCGCTTCTGGAACCCAAAAATATCGAATTTTTGTGGGTTTTGTGCATGAATTTAGGTTATAAACGGGTACAGAAGATGCATGCACATATCGACTTTGGGCACCAAAAATACCAATTTTCAGCATGTTTTGGACTGTATTTAGACAATATTCTAGCACTGGGTATGCATGTACAGATCGTTTCTGAGACCCCAAAATATCATATTTTCGGGTGTTTTTAGCAAGAATTTGAGATATAAACGCGTACAGAAAATGCATTCACTTATGGACTTCGAGCACCTAAAATATCGATTATCAGCATGTTTTGGGCCTATATTTAGAAAATATTCTAGCACTGAATATGCATGTACAGTTCGCTTGTGGGATCGAAAAATATCGAATTTTCGGGTGTTCGGAGTTTGAATTTGGGATATAAACGGGTACAAACGATGCATGCACATATTGACTTTAGGCATCTATAATATCGATTTTCAGCATGTTTTGGGCCTGTAATTTGAAATTTTTCATACACTGAGTAGGCATGTACAGATCGTTTATGGGACCCTATAATATCGAATTTTCGGGTGTTTTGAGCTTGAATTTCAGATATAAACGGGTACAGAAGATGCATACACATATTGACTTTGGGCACTAAAAATATCGATTTTCAGCATGTTTTAGGCCTACATTTTGAAAAAATTCTAGCACAGAGTAGGCATATACAGATCGCTTCTGGGACCCAAAAATATCGAATTTTCGGGTGTTTTGGGCCTGTATTTGAGATATAAACGGGTACAGATGATGCATGCACATATCGACTTTGGGCACCTAAAATATCGATTTTTAGCATATTTGGGCGTATATCTTGAAAATATTCTAGCACTGAATATACATGTACAGATCGATTCTGGGACCCCAAAATATCTAATTTTCGGGTGTTTTGAGCCTGATCTTGGCATATAAACGGGTATAGAAGATACATGCACATATCGACTTTAGGCACCTAAAATATAGTTTTTTTTATCATATTTTGGACCTATATACTTAAAATATTCTACACTGAGTAGGCATGTACAGATCGCATCTGGGAACCAAAAACATCGAATTTTCGGATGTTTTGATCCTGTATTTGAGATATAAACGGGTACACAAAATGCATACACATGTGGACTTTGAGCAACTAAAATATCGATTTTCAGCATGTTTTGGGCCTATATTTGGAAAATATTATAGCACTGAATATGCATGTACAGATCGCTTGTGGGACCCCAAAATATCGAATTTTCGGGTGTTTTGAGCCTGAACTTGGGATATAAACGGGTACAAAAGATCCATGCACATATTGACTTTGGGCATCTAAAATATCGATTTTCAGCATGTTTTTGGCCTGTATTTTGAAAATATTCTAGCACTGGGTATGCATGTACAGATCGCTTCTGCGACCCCAAAATATCGAATTTTCGGGTGTTTTGAGCTTGAATTTGAGATAAAAACGGGTACAGAAGATTCGTGCACATATCGACTTTGGGCAACAAAAATATCGATTTTCAGCATGTTTTGGGCCTATATTTTGAAAATATTCTAGCACTGAATAGGCATTTACAGATCTTTTCTGGGACCCTAAAATATCGAATTTTCGGGGGTTTTGTGCATGAATTTGGGATATAAACGGGTACAAAAGATACATGCACATATTGACTTTAGTCACCTAAAATATAGATTTTCAGCATGTTTTGGGCTTGTATTTTGAAAATATTCTAGCACTGAGTAGGCATGAAGAGATCGCTTCTTGGACCACAAAATATCGAATTTTCGGGTGTTTGGGCCTGAATTTGGGATATAAACGAATACAGAAGATGCATGCACATATCGACTTTTTCCACCTAAAATATCGATTTATAGCATGTTTTAGGCCTATATTTTGAAAATATTCTAGCACTGACTAGGCATGTACAGATCGTTTCTGGGACCCAAAACCATTGAATTTCCGGGTGTTCTGAGCCTGAATTTGGGATATAAAAGGGTACAGATGATGCATGCACATATCGACTTAGGGCACCTAAAATATCGAATTTATGCATGTTTTGGGCCTATATTTTTAAAATATTCTAGCACCGAATATGCATGTACAGATCGCTTGTGGGACGCAAAAAATAGAATTTTAGGGTGTTTTGAGCTTGAATTTGGGATATAAACGGGTACAAAAGATGCATGCACATATTGACTTTGGGCATCTAAAATATCGATTTTTAGCATGTTGTGGGCCTGTATTTTGAAATTTTTCTTACACGTATTAGGCATGTACAGATCGTTTCTGGGACCCTAAAACATCGAATTTTCGGGTGATTTGAGCTTGAATTTGAGATATTTGGGATATAAACGGGTACAGGAGATGCATGCATATATTGACTTTGGGCACTTAAAATATTGATTTTTAGCATGTTTTGGGCCTGTATTTTGAAAATATTCTTTCACTGAGTAGGCATGTACAGATGGTTTCTGGGACCCAAAAATATCGAATTTTGGGGTGTTTTGAGCCTTAATTTGGGATATAAACGCGTACAGAAAATGCATACACTAATGGACTTCGAGCACCTAAAATATCGATTATCAGCATGTTTTGGGCCTATATTTGGAAAATATTCTATCACTGAATATGCATGTACAGTTCGTTTGTGGGACCTAAAAATATCGAATTTTCGGGTGTTCGGAGTTTGAATTTGGGATATAAACGGGTACAAACGATGCATGCACATATTGACTTTAGGCATCTATAATATCGATTTTCAGCATGTTTTGGGCCTGTAATTTGAAAATTATCTTACACTGAGTAGGCATGTACAGATCGTTTCTGGGACCCTAAAATATCGAATTTTCGGGTGTTTTGAGCTTGAATTTCAGATATAAACGGGTACAGAAGATGCATGCACATATTGACTTTGGGCACGAAAAATATCGATTTTCAGCATGTTTTGGGCCTATATCTTGAAAATATTCTAGCACTGAATATGCATGTACAGATCGATTCTGGGACCCAAAAATATCGAATTTTCGGGTGTTTTGAGCCTGAATTTGGGATATAAACGGGTACAGAAGATGCATGCACATATCGACTTTAGGCACCTAAAATATAGTTTTTTTATTATGTTTTGGACCTATATTCTTAAAATATTCTACATTGAGTAGGCATGTACAGATCGCATCTGGGAACCAAAAATATAGAATTTTCGGATGTTTTGATCCTGAATTTGAGATATAAACGGGTACAGAAAATGCATACACATATGGACTTTGAGCAACTAAAATATCGATTTTCAGCATGTTTTGGGCCTATATTTGGAAAATATTCTAGCATTGAATATGCATGTACATATCGCTTGTGGGACCCCAAAATATCGAATTTTCGGTATTTTGAGCCTAAATTTGGGATATAAACGGATTCAAAAGATCCATGCACATATTGATTTTGGGCATCTAAAATATCGATTTTTAGCATGTTTTGGGCCTATATTTTGAAAATATTCTAGCACTGAATAGGCATTTACAGATCGCTTCTGGGACCCTAAAATATCGAATTTTCGGGGGTTTTGTGCATGAATTTAGGTTATAATCGGGTACAGAAGATGCATGCACATATCGACTTTGGGCACCAATAACACCGATTTTCAGCATGTTTTTGACTCTATTTTGACAATATTCTAGCACTGGGTATGCATGTACAGATCGTTTCTGGGACCCAAAAATATCGAATTTTTGGGTGTTTGGAGCAAGAATTTGGGATATAAACGGGTACAGAAGATTTATACACATATGGACTTTGAGCACCTAAAATATCGATTTTCAGCATGTTTTTGGCCTGCAATTTGAAAATATTCTGGCACGGACTAGGCATGTACATATCACTTCTGGGACCCAAAACTATTGAATTTTCGGGTGTTTTGAGCCTGAATTTGGGATATAAACGGGTACAGATGATGCATGCACATATTGACTTTGGGCACCTAAAATATCGATTTTCAGCATGTTTTGAGCCTATATCTTGAAAATATTCTAGCACTGAATATGCATGTACAGATCGATTCTGGGACCCAAAAATATCGACTTTTCGGGTGTTTTGAGCCTGAATTTGGGATATAAACGGGTACAGAAGATGCATGCACATATCGATTTTAGGCACTTAAAATATCGTTTTTTATCATGTTTTGGAACTATATTCTTAAAATATTTCTAGCACTGAGTAGGCATGTACAGATCGCTTCTGGGAACCAAAAATATCAAATTTTCAGATGTTTTGATCCTGAATTTGAGATATAAACGGGTACAGAAGACGCAAGCACATATCGACTTTAGTCACCTAAAATATCGATTTCAGAATGTTTTGGGCCTTTATTTTGAAAATATTCTAGCACTGAGTATGCATGTACACATCGCTACTGGGACCTAAAAATATCGTATTTTCGGGTGTTTTGAACCTGAATTTGGGATACAAACGGGTACAGATGATGCATGCACATATGGACTTTGGGCTCCTAAAATATCGATTTTCAGCATGATTTGGGCCTATATTTTGAAAATATTCTAGCACTGAGTATGCATGTACTTATCGCTTTTGGGACTCAAATTATCGAATTTTCGGGTGTTTTAAGCCTGAATTTGGGATATAAACGGGTACAGAAGATGCATGCACATATCGACTTTGGGCACATAACATATAGATTTTCAGCATCCTTGGGCATGTATTTTGAAAATGTTCTAGCACTGAGTATGCATGTACAGATAGCTTTGACGCAAAAATATTGAATTTTCGGGAGTTTTGAGCCTGAATTTGGAATATAAACGGGTGCAGAAGATGCATGAACATATTGACTTTGGGCAACTAAAATATCGATTTTTAGCATGCTTTGGGCCTGAATTTTGAAACCATTCTAGTACTGAGTAGGCATGTACAGATCGTTTCTGGGACCCCCAAACATCCAATTTTCTGGTGTTTTGAGCATGAATTTGGGATATAAACGCGTACAGAAAATGCATACACATATTGACTTTGAGCACCTAAAATATCGATTTTCAGCATGTTTTGGGCGTATATTTGGAAAATATTCTACCACTGAATATACATGTACAGATCGCTTGTGAGACCCAAAAATATCGAATTTTCGGGTGTTTTGAACATGAATTTTGGATATAAACGGGTACAAAAGATGCATGCACATTTTGACTTTGGACATCTAAAATATCGATTTTCAGCATGTTTTGGGCCTGTATTTTGAAAATATTCTTACACGGAATAGGCCTGTACAGATCGTTTCTTGGACCAAAAATATCGAATTTTCGGGTGTTTTGAGCTTGAATTTGAGATATAAACGGGTACAGAAGATGCATGTACATATTGACTTTGGGCACCATAAATATCGATTTTCAGCATGTTTTGGGCCTATATTTTAAAAATATTCTAACACTGAGTAGGCATGTACAGATTTCTTCTGGGACCCCCAAATAACGAATTTTGGGGTGTTTTGAGACTGAATTTGGGATATAAACGGGTACAAAAGACGTAAGCACCTATCGACTTTAGTCACCTAAAAATCGATTTCAGAATGTTTTGGGCCTATATTTTGAAAATACTTTGACACTGAGTAAACATGTACATATCGCTTTTGGGCCCCTAAAATATCGAAATTTTGGATGTTTTGATCCTGAATTTGAGATATAAACGGGTACAAAAGACGCAAGCACATATCGACTTTGAGCACCTAAAATATAGATTTTCAGCATGTTTTGGGCTTGTATTTTGAAAATATTCTAGCACTGAGTAGGCATGAACAGATCGCTTCTGGGACCCCAAAATATCGAATTTTCGGGTGATTGGGCCTGTATTTGGGATATAAACGGGTACAGAAGATGCATACACCTATGGACTTTGAGCACCTAAAATATCGATTTTCAGCATGTTTTAGGCCTATATTTTGAAAATATTCTAGCACTGACTAGGCATGTACAGATCGTTTCTGGGACCCAAAACCATTGAATTTCCGTGTGTTTTGAGCCTGAATTTGGGATATAAACGGGTACAGATGATGCATGCACATATCGACTTAGGTCACCTAAAATATCGATTTTCAGCATGTTTTGTACCTATATTTTTAAAATATTCTAGCACTGAGTAGGCATGTACAGATTGCTTCCGAGACCCAAAAATATCGAATTTTTGGATGTTTTGATCCAGAATTTGAGATATAATCGGGTACAGAAGACGCAAGCACATATCGACTTTGGTCACCTAAAATATCGATTTCAGAATGTTTTGGGCCTATATTTTGAAAATACTTTGACACTGAGTAAACATGTACATATCGCTTTTGGGCCCCCAAAATATCGAATTTTTTGGATGTTTTGATCCTGAATTTGAGATATAAACGGGTACAAAAGACGCAAGCACATATCGAGTTTAGGCACCTAAAATATAGATTTTCAGCATGTTTTGGGCTTGTATTTTGAAAATATTCTAGCACTGACTAGGCATGAACAGATCGCTTCTTGGACCACAAAATATCGAATTTTCGGGTGTTTGGGCCTGAATTTGGGATATAAACGAATACAGAAGATGCATGCACATATCGACTTTTTCCACCTAAAATATCGATTTTCAGCATGTTTTAGGCCTATAATTTGAAAATATTCTAGCAATAACTAGGCATGTACAGATCGTTTCTGGGACCCAAAACCATTGAATATCCGGGTGTTTTGAGCCTGAATTTGGTATATAAACGGGTACATATGATGCATTCACATATCGACTTAGGGCACCTAAAATATCGATTTTAAGCATGTTTTGGGCCTATATTTTAAAATATTCTAGCACTGAGTAGGCATGTACAGATTGCTTCTGGGACCCAAAAATATCGAATTTTCGGATGTTTTGATCCTGAATTTGAGATATAAACGGGTACAGAAGACGCAAGCACATATCGACTTTGGTCACCTAAAATATCGATTTCAGAATGTTTTGGGCCTATATTTTGAAAATACTTTGACTCTGAGTAAACATGTACATATCGCTTATAGGCCCCCAAAATATTGAATTTTTGGATGTTTTGATCCTGAATTTGAGATATAAACGGGTACAAAAGACGCAAGCACATATCGACTTTGGGCAAATAAAATGTAGATTTTCAACATGTTTTGGGCTTGTATGTTGAAAATATTCTAGCACTGAGTAGGCATGAACAGATCGCTTCTTGGACCACAAAATATCGAATTTTCGGGTGTTTGGGCCTGAATTTGGGATGTAAACGAATATAGAAGATGCATGCACATATCGACTTTTTCCACCTAAAATATCGATTTATAGCATGTTTTGGGCATATATTTTGAAAATATTCTAGCACTGAGTATGCATGTAGAGATCGCTTTGGGACCTAAAAATATCGATTTTTTTGGGTGTTTCGAACCTGAAATTGGGATATAAACGAGTACAGAAAATGCATGAATTTATCGACTTTGGGGACCTAACAAATCGATTACCAGCATGTTTTTGACCTGTATTTTGAAAATATTTTAGCACTGAGTAAGCATGTACAGATCGCTTCTGGAACCCAAAAATATCGAATTTTCGGGTGTTTTGAGCCAAAATTTGGGGTATAAACGAGTACAGATGATGCATGCACATATTGACTTTGGGCATCTAAAATATCGATTTTCAGCATGCTTTGGGCCTGTATTTTGAAAATATTCTTACACTGAGTAGGTATGTACAGATCGCTTCAAGGACCCAAAACTATTGAATTTCCGGGTGTTTTGAGCCTGAATTTGGGATATAAACGGGTACAGATGATGCATGCACATATCGACTTTGGGCATGTTAAATATCGATTTTCAGCATGTTTTGGGCCTGTATTTTGAAAATATTCATATACTGAGTAGGCATGTACAGATCGTTTCTTGGACCCAAAATATCGAATTTTCAGGTGTTTTGAGCTTGAATTTGAGATATAAACGGGTACAAAAGATGCATACATATATCGAAATTGGCACCAAAAATATCGATTTTCAGCATGTTTTGGGTCTATATTTTGAAAATATTCTAGCACTGAGTAGGGATCCAAAAATATCGAATTTCGGGTGTTTTGAGCCTGAATTTGGGATATAAACGGGTACAGAAGATGCATGCATATATTGTCTTTGGGCACCTAAAATATCGATTTTCAGCATGTTTTAAGTCTATATTTTGAAAATATTCTAGAACTGAGTAGGCATGTACAGATCGCTTCTAGGACCCAAAACTATTGAATTTCCGGGTGTTTTCAGCCTGAATTTGGGATATAAATGGGTACAGATGATGCATGCACATATCGAATTTGGGCACCTAAAATATCGATTTTTAGCATGTTTTGGGTCTATATCTTGAAAATATTCTAGCACTGAATATGCATGTACAGATCGCTTCTGGGACCCAAAAATATCGAATTTTCGGGTGTTTTGAGTCTTAATTTGGGATATAAACGGGTACAGAAGATGCATGCACATATCGACTTTAGGCACCTAAATTATCGATTTTCAGCATGTCTTGGGCCTATATTCTTAAAATATTCTAGAACTGAGTAGGCATGTACAGATCGCTTCTGGGATCCAAAAATATAGAATTTTTGGATATTTTGATCCTGAATTTTAGATATAAACGGGTACAAAAGACGCAAGCACATATCGACTTTGGGCACCTAAAATATAGATTTTCAGCATGTTTTGGGCCTTTATTTGGAAAATATTCTAGCACTGAGTAGGCATGTACAGATCGCTTCTGGGACCACAAAATATCGAATTTTCGGGTGTCTTAGCCTGAATTTGGGATATAAACGCGTACAAAAAATCCATATACATATGCACTTTTTCAACATAAAATATCGATATTCAGCATGTTTTTTGCCTATATTTGGAAAATATTCTAGCACTGAATATACATGTACAGATCGCTTGTGAGACCCAAAAATATCGAATTTTCGGGTGTTTTGAGCATGAATATGGGATATAAACGGGTACAAAAGATGCATGCACATATTGACTTTGGGAATCTAAAATATCGATTTTCAGCATGTTTTGGGCCTATATTTTGAAAATATTCTAGCACTGACTAGGCATGTACAGATCGCTTATAAGACCCAAAACTATTGAATTTCCGGGTTTTCTGAGCCTGAATTTGGGATATAAACGGGTACAGATGATGCATGCACATATCGACTTTGGGCATCTAAAATATCGATTTTCAGCATGTTTTGGGCCTGTATTTTGACAATACTCTAACACGGAGTAGGTATGTACAGATCGCTTCAGGGATCCAAAAATATTGAATTTTCGGGTATTTTGAGCCTGATTCTCAGATATAAAAGGGTACTGAATATGCATGCACATATCTACTTTGGACACCTAAAATATCGATTCTTAGCATGTTTTGAGCCTATATTTTGAAAACATTCTAGCACTGAGTAGGTATGTACAGATCGCTTCTGGTACCCAAAAATATCGAAATTTCGGGGATTTTGGGTCTGAATTTGGGATATAAACGGGTACCGAAGATCCATACACATATTGACTTTGGGCACCTAAAATATCGATTTTCAGCATGATTTTGGCCTGTATTTTGAAAATACTCTAACACGGAGTAGGCATGTACAGATCGCTTCTGGGACCCAAATATATCAAATTTTCGGGTGTTTTGAGCCTAAATTTGAGATATAAACGGGTATAGAAGATGCATACACATATTGACTTTAGGCACCTAAAATATCGATTTTCAGCATGTTTTGGGCCTGAATTTTGAAAATACTCTAACACGGAGTAGGTATGTACAGATTGCTTCAGCGACCCAAAAATATCGAATTTTCGTGTGTTTTGAGCCTGAGATTGAGATATAAACGGGTACAGAAGATGAATGCACATATTGACTTTGGACACCAAAAATATCGATTCGTAGCATGTTTTGTGCCTATATTTTGAAAATATTCTAGCACTGAGTAGGCATGTACATATCGCTTCTGGGACCCAAAAATATTGAATTATCGGGTGTTTTGAGCTTGATTTTGAGATATAAACGGGTACTGAATATGCATGCACATATCGACTTATTGCACCTAAAATATCGATTTTGAGCATGTTTAGGGTCTGTATCTTGAAAACATTCTAGCAAGGAGTAGGCATGTACAGATCGCTTCAGGAACACAGAAATATCGAATTTTTGGGTGTTTTGAGCATAATTTTGAGATATAAACGGGTACTGAATATGCATGCACATATCGACTTTTTTCACCTAAAATATCGATTTTGAGCATGTTTCAGGTCTGTATCTTGAAAACATTCTGGCAAGGATTAGGCATGTACAGATCGCTTCTGGGACACAAAAATATCGAGTTTTCGGGTGTTTTCAGCATTAATTTGAGATAAAAACGGGTACAGAAGATGCATGCACATATTTACTTTGGGCACCTAAAATATCGATTTTCAGCATGTTTTGGGCCTGTATTTTGAAAATACTCTAACACGGAGTAGGCATGTACAGATCGCTTTTGGGACCCAAAAATATCAAATTTTTGGGTGTTTTGAGCGTGAATTTGAGATATAAACGGGTATAGAAGATGCATACATATATCGACTTTGGGCACCTAAAATATCGATTTTCAGCATGTTTTGGGCCTGTATTTTGACAATACTCTAACACGGAGTAGGTATGTACAGATCGCATCAGGGATCCAAAAATATTGAATTTTCGGGAGTGTTGAGCCTGATTTTGAGATATAAACGGGTACAGAAGATGCATGCGCATACCGACTTTTGGCTCCGAAAATATCGATTTTTAACATATTTTGGGCCTATGTTTTGAAAATATTCTAGCACTGAGTAGGGATGTACAGATCGCTTCTGGGACCCAAAAATATAGAATTTTCGGGTGTTTTGGGCCTGAATTTGGGATATAAACGTGTACCGAAGATCCATACACATATTGACGTTGGGCACCTAAAATATCGATTTTCAGCATGTTTTGGGCCCGTATTTTGAAAATATTTTAGCACTAAATAGGCATGTACAGATTGCTTAAGGGACCCAAAAGTATCGAATTTTCGGGTGTTTTGAGCCTGAGATTGAGATATGAACGGGTACAGAAGATGAATGCACATATCAAGTTTGGACACCTAAAATATCGATTCTTAGCATGTTTTGTGCCTATATTTTGAAAACATTCTAGCACTGAGTAGGCATGTACAGATCGCTTCTGGGACACAAAAATATTGAATTTTCGGGTGTTTTGTGCCTGATTTTGAGATATAAACGGGTACTGAATATGCATACACATATCGACTTTTTGCACCAAAAATATCGATTTTAAGCATGTTTAGGGTCTGTATCTTGAACACATTCTAGCAAGGAGTAGGCATGTACCGATCGCTTCTGGGACACAAAAATATCGAATTTTCGGGTGTTTTCAGCCTGAATTTGAGATATAAACGGGTACAGAAGATGCATGCACATATCGACTTTGGGCACCTAAAATATAGATTTTTAGCATGTTTTAGGCCTGTATTTTGAAAATACTCTAACACGGAGTAGGCATGTACAGACCGCTTTTGGGACATAAATATATCGAATTTTCGAGTATTTTGAGCCAGAATTTGAAATATAAACGGGTACAGAAGATGAATGCACATATCGACTTTGGACACCTAAAATATTGATTTTTAGCATGTTTTGAGCTTATTTTTTGAAAACATTCTATCACTGAGTAGGCTTGTACAGATCGCTTCTATGACCCAAAATATTGAATTTTCGGGTGTTTTAAGCCTGAATTTGGGATATAAACGTGTACCGAAGATCCATACACATATTGACGTTGGGCACCTAAAATATCGATTTTCAGCATGTTTTGGGCCCGTATTTTGAAAATATTCTAACACTGGGTAGGCATGTACAGATCGCTTCTGGGACCCAAAAATATTGAATTTTCGGGTGTTTTGAGGCTGAATTTGACATATAAACGGGTAAAGAAGATGCATGCACATATCGACTTTAGGCACCGAAAATATAGATTTTTAGCATGTTTTGGCCCTATATTTGGAAAATATTCTAGCACTGAGTAGGCATGTGCAGATCGATTCTGGGACCCAAAAATATCAAATATTCGGGTGTTTTGAGCCTGTATATAAGATATAAACGGGTACAGATGATGCTTGCACATATTGACTTTGGGCACCTAAAATATCGAATTTTAGCATGTTTTTGGTCTATATTTTGAAAACATTCTAGCACTGAGTAAGCATGTACAGATCGCTTCAGGGACCCAAAAATATCGAATTTTCGGGTGTTTTGAGCCTGAATTTGAGATATAAACGGGTATAGAAGATGCATGCACATATCGACTTTGGACACCTAAAATATCGATTCTTAGCATGTTTTGAGCCTATATTTTAAAAACATTCTAGCACTGAGTAGGCATGTACAGATCGCTTCTGGTATCCCAAAAAATTGAATTTTCCTTTGTTTTGAGCCTGATTTTGAGATATAAACGGGTACTGAATATGCATGCACATATCGACTTTTTGCACCTAAAATATCGATTTTGAGCATGTTTAGGGTCTGTATCTTGAAAATATTCTAGCAAGGAGTAGGCATGTACAGATCGCTTCTGGGACCCAAAAATATTGAATTTTCGGTTGTTTTCAGCCTGAATTTGAGATATAAGCGGGTACATAAGATGCATGCACATATCGACTTTGGGCACCAAAAATATCGATTTTTAGTATGTTTTGGGCCTGTATTTTGAAAATACTCTAGCACTGAGTAGGCATGTACCGATTGCTTCTGGGACCCAAAAATATCGAATTTTCGGGTGTTTTGGGCCTGAATTTGGGATATAAACGTGTACCGAAGATCCATACACATATTAACGTTAGGCACCTAAAATATCGATTTTCAGCATGTTTTGGGCCCGTATTTTGAAAATATTCTAGCACTGAGTAGGCATGTACAGATCGCTTCTGGGACCCAAAAATATTGAATTTTCGGGTGTTTTGAGCCTGAATTTGACATATAAACGGGTAAAGAAAATGCATGCCCATATCGACTTAGGGCACGGAAAGTATAGATTTTTAGCATGTTTTTGGCCTATATTTTGAAAATATTCTAGCACTGAGTAGGCATGTACAGATC